>VDFB02047230.1:177462696-178062696 GCA_007258455.2 Sequoia sempervirens
ATTTTCAATGGCCTTCCAACATTGTTCCCCACTGGAGTAGTGCTTCTCCTACAACTGAGAAATATTAAAATTCACTTGCATGAATATGCCCTCCACCTAATGAGATATTTTGACCATAGGTTTGGCAAACATGTTAGGTTTAGATATTTTCTCTACAACTTGATTATGAGACATTGCAACCAACAAACTATCTCTATTTTTGTTAGAGCCGATGTGGAGGATAGAATCCTTAGGTCATTGACTGTTTTGAGGGAATGACTTCAAAATGCCCCCGACACCAACTAACTGATCAGTTGATGAGATTTGGGGCTTCGTTGAGTGTGACTTGCTCTTTTTGGAACTCTTGTTAGGCCCAACTAACTGCTATGATCGAACAACTTGGTACACCCACTCTTTTTTTCACTCTAAGTTGTGTAGACACAAAATGGGATGACCTACAAAATGTTTTCTTTGTTGCATCTCATTTAGCAATGGATCCATCAACAAATAATCTAATAGATAGTATTGTTCAGAATCCACATATAGCATCTTTATATTTACATCATAGATTCTCAAATTTTCATGAAGAGGTGATTGAAAATATTTTGCATGCAAAATATTATTGGTATAGATATGAATGGAAGCATCATGGCTCTACACATGTACATGGTTTTCTATGGCTTTCAGAAGCTCCTGACATGGATACTCTTGATTGGGCTAGTGACCATGATCTTACCATAGCAAGGAGCTTTTTTGATAGATATCTTTTATCTTGGAATCCACATTGTCCTACACAAAGATTGCTTAGAACATATCATTCCTCTAAATAAATCTCATGCTTGCTTACCACGAGCCAGATCCTGACCAATGATCCAATCATAGATTACGAAGAGTTGCTAAACATAGTTCAAAGGCACACAAAAGGCTCTAAATATACTTGTTTAAGAACAAAAGGAGAGCAATTGCAATGTTGGTATAAAGCATCATGGCAACAACAACTCACCTCTACATTGAAATCTGATGATGACTCTAACAAATCCTACAAACTAGTTGTAATGAAAGCTTAGGTGTGGAACAAACTCTCCTAACGTCAAAACCTCAGTGAAGAATGCAGAGGTGACTTTAAATTTGCAATTATAGTTCAATTAAGATGCTCATGAAAGAAATAACAAAAATAGAGAAAAGAACATACACAATTTGGACACCAGATTTAGTGGGAAAACCCTTATAGGAGAAAAATCCACCACACCAAGAAAATTCTCTTTGTATTATAGTAAAAAAATACATACAGAGTACAAAATTAACTTTCTAATGTCAATTTACAGCAGCAACATTTCCTTGATCAACCTTGTTCAGAATAGCCCAGTTATAATGCTCTCAAAATTGAATTCATACACACTGATCATACATCAAACAATTCACCAAACTAATCATCATCTCCAATTACAAAGCATATCCATGTTGTTCATGGTATGTTGATCTTCCTCATAGGAATAGTGGCAACAGTCCAACTACTAGCAATTTACATTCCACTTCTCTGATTGGTAAAAAAACAAACCATGTAGGATAGTCATTTGGTCAAGGTGTTCAAACTGTGTCACATGTCGGTGAGACACTAGGCCCTGTCTCCCCGATGCCACAATTCCCAACTATCTTTATCAACTAGAGTCATCACCTTCGGCAAGAATCATATCAAGTTAAAAATTGTCTCTTAGACTCACCCTATCACGAAGACATCATATCGATATCCATCGTAGAACCATTGCTATTGGCAAGAGGTCATACCGAACCCAAATCCATCTTGTGCAGATCTATCAGGAAGAGTTTCGCTATCGCCAAGAGTCTTACAGAACCTTATGTCATACCAATGTTCATACCCATTGGAGATCCATCGATAGTTCACAAACAACTTCATTGGTGAGATAAACACTATTGCTAAGAGGTCATATCAAATGCACTATCCTGTTGGCGAGACCACATCCATCGATAAGAGTTCTTACTGAACGAAAACCTGTTAGCCAAGAGTCTCCCTGATGACATCCTTGTGACTAACCATTAGTGAGACATACAATGTTGGGATGAGTTATACCGAATGTTCATGCCTCTCCCTGATGACTTTAGTCACCATGAGTCTCCCCGATAACCACTAGACACCAACCTGTTGGCAAGAGATCTCCCTGAGAGGAAAGAGTTAGGAACCTTCATAGCGATCGACATGTGTTGTAGATGACTCCTGTCAGCAAGATAGAACCAAAGTCTCGGTGACCCGAAAACTTCAAATGATTAGAATACAGCTACTAGTCAGTAAGACTTCTAGGGGTTCTCACTAACTTTTCTCTTTTAGGAGTTTACATGCCAGTAAGATTGAGGCACATTTTCCAACAATCTCCCACTTGATGAAGATGTTACTGACACCTCTAGAGCACAAGAAAACTACTAAAATTCATGGGAACTAAGGCCCATTAAACTGGCACACCACCTAAACTTGTTTGTGCTCACTAGTTTTGTCAACGCATCTGCAACATTTTCCAAAGTATCTATTTTTTCTAAAGAGACCTTTCCATCCTCCACCATATCTCATACAAAATGATATTGCACATCAATATCTTCTGTCCTAGCATGGAAAGTAGGATTTTTTTCCAAACAAATAGCACTCTAACTATTACAGTAAATTGTAATTTTCCTTGCATCAAATCCAATGTTAGAACACAAATGTTTTAACTAGATTGCTTCTTTACAGGCATGTGTTATTGCCATGTATTCTACCTCTATAGTGGACAAAGTGACTATATCCTACCGCTTACTCATCCAACTAACTGCATCACCATTCATCATGAAAATATATCCACTAGTCGATCTTCTGCTGTCAATGTCCCCCGCCTAATCAAAATCCACATAGCCTTGAATGCTGAGATTCCTCTATGATTCAACCAAATTGGCATGATAACACAAAGCCTATTTTGAAGTACCCTTCAGATATCTAAACACTCTTTTCACAGCATCCCAATGTGTCCTACCAGGATTTGCCATAAAGCGACTAAGTACTCCCACTGCTTGGGAAATGTCTAGGCTTGTATAGACCATTGCATACATTAAAATTCCAACTACACTAGCATAAGGCACTCTGGTCATGTCCTCTATCTTAGTAGGATATTTTGGATAGTCTTCAACAGATAGCTTTGTTCCCTACAAAATTGGAACAACTAACTGCTTGCAGTCATTCATACAAAATCTCTCTAGAACAGTATTAATATACTTACTCTGATTGAGCCAAAGTTTTCTACTCTTCCTATCCCTGGTTATTTCCATTCCCAGAATATACCTAGCTGGACCAAGATCTTTCATTTCAAATTTTGCAAACAATTGAGATTTTAGATTAGAAATCATTAACTTACTATTGCTTATGAACAACATATCATCAACATAGAGAGCAATAATAAGAATACGATCAGTTTTAGCTTTGAAGTACACATAGTGATCAAATTTTGATCTTACAAGTCCCAATGAGAAAACAAAAGCATAAAACTTTTGGTACCACATTCTAGGAGATTGTTTTAATCCATATAGAGATTTTTTCAACTTGCAAACCAGATTTTTTTTAACTTTTTCCACAAAGTGCTCAGGCTAGGAAATATAAATTTCTTCTTCAAGGTCACAATGAAAAAATGTTTTCTTCACATCCATTTGTTTAATCTCTAATTCATATGCTTCTACAAGTGACAAAAGAAATCCGATAGACATCAACTTAGCTATAGGAGAAAATATTTCTCCATAATCAATTCCCTCTACCTAGGAATAACCCTTCGCAACCAATCTCGCCTTATACTTTTCCAGACTTCCATCCAGACCTATTTTCTTTTTAAATACCATTTGCAGCCAACAACTTTTTTGCCTTTAGGAAAGTGAACCAAACTCCAATTTTTGTCTTTTCTAATGATGCCATTTCTTCATTCATGGCTTCTGACCAAGAGTTTGAATCATACATTCTAAATGCCTTTTTCACAGTCCTAGGCTCATCAGTGCTAGAAATTAAGGTATAAGCACAAGTAGAATCTAACATAGAAAACCTATACCTATTAGGTTGCTTTCTTTCACATGTTGACCTCCTCACAGGTTGAGGCTAAGGTTGTTCTTCTTCTTCAAAACTCTCAAAACTGCTTGAGCTCTTCTTAGTTTTAGGTACATTTTGAATTTTCAATTCCTCTTTATCTGGTGTCAGAGGAATTTCAACTACATCCTTTTTATCTTTTTATTTAGTCTCTGACTGTAGATCTAAAGGAGAAGACTTTAGCTCATGAAAGATAACACTTCTGCTTTACAAAACCTTCTCAGTGTTAGAATTCCAAAGCTTGTATCCTTTTATACCAGCACTATAGCCAATAAAAATACATTTAACAGTAGGTTGTTTTCCAATTTAGATCTTTTCTCATTTGACACATATGCATATGCCTCACAACAAAAAACATGAATGTTTCTTAGAGAGGGCTTCTTTCCAGACCATGCTTCCAATGGTGTTTTCTCAACAAGAGCAGAATTAGGAGAACAGTTTATCAAGTAACATGTTGTTGTAACTGCCTCAGCCTAGAAATTCTCCTCGGGGCCAGCACTACTCAGCATACTTCATGCTCTTTCCATCACTGTCCTATTGAACCTTTCAGCAACTCCATTTTGCTGCAAAGTGTAGGGTGTATTTTTATGTCTTTTAATCCCATGATCTTTACAATACCTTTCAAACTCATCAAAACAAAACTCACCGCCATTGTTAGTCCTTAAACATTTTATTTTTCTTCTAGTCTAATTTTCCACAAGGTTCTTAAATTTCTTAAAACAACTAAACACTTCTAATTTACTTTTCAAAAAATAAACAAATTCCCTTGTTGAATAATCATCAATGAACGATACATAATATCTTGATTTAGACAAAGAACGAACATTCACTGGACCAAAAACATCAGAATGTATGTAATCAAGTAAACCAAAAGATTTGTGAGGACTAGAGTAAAATGAAACATGGTAATGTTTACCATATATACAATGTTCACAAAATTCAAATTCGAGGTTACAATCATCAAGCCCTTCAACCAGGTTTTTATTTTTCAAGGTTTTTAAACCTTTTTCACCAATGTATCCTACCCTATGATGCCAGAGCATAGTCTTTTCTATTGGAAGTTTAACTTCCATAGAGTTTACACTATCATGAACTTTTCCTCTTTTTCTCCATGAGTAGGTTTCTTTGACTTTACAGAGACACTATTGCATTGAACAACATGTGCATCTAGCTTATACAACGTACCAATTCGAGCACCCCTTGCTAGCACCATTCAGCCTCTAGTCATCTTGCAACCATTTCTAGGTAACATGACTTGCACTCCAACATCATTCAAATTACTAACAAAAAGTAGATTTCGAGCCAGACCTAGTATATGCATTACATCATTGACTCCCTTCACTCTTCCATTAGGGAATTGAATTCTAACTCTTCCATGACCAACTATCTCCAAAGATGAATCACTTACCAAATGCACCCTTCCACCATCATATTTTTCATACTTAGTGAACCAGCCTCTATTAGATGTCATGTGGAAAGATGCTCCAAAATCAATCAACTAGACATCGTCTGATGCTTGAGCTACCAAGGCTGCAATGAAAGTGTCTGCGTCACTCTAAGAAGAATCATTATTAGAAGAATACTTCTTCTTCTTCTTTTCCTCCTCTTTGCAATCCTTTTAGACATGACCAAGTTGCCCATAATTCTAGCACTTCACCTTGGACTTCTTTCTAAGAGACTTTGATTTCCCCTCTGATTTGGATTTGGACTTCTTGTCCTTCTTCTTGCCCTTTTCTTTTAATCTTCCTTTAATAGCAAGAGCCTCCTTTGCCATCTCAAAATATTTTCTTCTCATCTCTTTTGATAACAAAGAAGCAACAATATCTTCCATCTTAAAAGAGGAAGTAGTACTCCCAATACCCATCACCAAGTGATCCCAAGAATCCAGAAAAGAACATAGTAGTAACATACAATGATCTTCTTCATCAATCTTAACACCTGCAGATGCTAACTAAGTAATCAACATGTTGAAAAAATTCAAATGATCAGCATCATACACTCCTTCCTCCATTTTCAAAGAGTACAACTTCTTCCTCAAGAACAAATTATTCACCAAGGACTTGCCCTGATAAATAGCTCCCAGTCTTTTCCACAGAGAAGATGATGTAACAGAGCCTTATTAGCTCCTTTAATTTTTGATCTGCAAGGTCTCAATCCTCTTGCTTCATTCCTATAGGCTTCATTCCAGACATAGTAAGCCACAGATCACGATCAACCAATAGATCTTCTATTTTGGGTTTCCACAACTCAAAATTGCTGCCATTGAATTTCTCAATTTCTATCTTTCCTGACATGCTTGCCATCTTAATCTGTAATTTGAATTACCAAACCTCTACAAGACTCCACTAAACAGAATTGACTCAAAAAACTCAACTTACCCACAAGGATAAAACAACTGGCCAGGCTCTGATACCACTTGTAAGGAAAGCTTAGGTGCGAAACAAACTCTCCTAACATCAAAACCTCAAGGAAGAATGTAGAGGTGACTTTAAATTTTTAATTACAGTTCAATTAAGATACTCATGAAAGAAATAACAGAAATAGAGAAAAGAGCATACACAATTTGTACATCAGATTCATGTGGGAAAACCCTTATGAGAGAAAAACCCACCACACCAAGAAAAGTCTCTTTGTATTATAGTAAAAAAAATACATATAGAGTACAGACTTAACTTTCTGATGTCAATTTACAGCAGCAACATTTCCTTGATCAACCTTGTACAAAACATCCCAGTTACAATGCTCTCAGAATTGAATTCATACACATTGATCACACATAAAACTATTCACCGAACCGATCATCATCTCTTATTACAAAGTATATCCATGTCGTTCATGGTCTGTTGATCTTCCTCACAGGAATGGTCGCAACAATCCAACTGCTAGCGATTTACATTCTGCTTCTCTAATTGGTCAAAAAATAAACCGCATAGGATAGTCATTAGGTCAAGGCATTCAAACTGTGTCACATGTCAGTGAGACACTAGGCCATGTCTCCTTGATGCCACAATGTTGGACTATCTTTATCAACCAAAGTCATCACCTTCAACAAGAGTCATATCAAGTTCAAAACTGTCATTTAGACTCACCCTATCACTAAGACATCATATCGATATCCACCATAGAACCATCGGCCAGACCATTGCTATCGGTGAGAGGTCATATCGAACCCAAATCCATCTTTTGTTGATCTATTGGCAAGAGTTTTTCTATCACCAAGAGTCTTACAGAACCTTATGTCATACCGATGTTTATACCTATTGGAGATCCATCGGTAGTTGAAAAATAACTTTTTCGATGATAGAAATGCTATCTCTAAGAGGTCATATCGAATGCACCAGGCTATTGGCGAGACCACATCCATCACAAGATTTCTTACTGAACACAAACATGTTAGCCAAGAGTCTCCCCAATGACATCCTTGTGAATAAGCATCAGCAAGATATACAGTGTTGAGATGAGTTATACCGAATGTTCATGTCTCTCCCTAATGATTTCAATCACCATGAGTCTCCCTGATAACTACTAGACACCAACCCATCGGCAAGAGACCTCCCTGAGCAGAAAAGTTAGGAACCTTCATAGTGATCGACATGTCTTGCCAATGACTCCCATCAGCAAGATAGAACAAAAGGCTCGGTGACCCAAGAACTTCAAATGATTAGAATACAACTGCTAGTCGGTAAGACTTCCAGGGGGTCTCATCGACTTTGCTCTTTCAGGAGTTTACATGCCAGTAAGATTGAGGCACATTTTCCAACACTAGCAAGAAATGTTGATCACTTAAATATTCACATCCATCTATGCTTGCAATTTGGCATGCCAATATTGATTTCAAACCAATTATTTCTAGGAAAATTGTTTTGAATTATATTTCTAAATATGCAACTAAATCTAAGAAAAAATAAAAATTATCTAGTTATGTTGAAAAGAGTTGCAAATACAAATATAGTTCAGGATAGAGCACTGGTTGCATACCAAAAAATCATGATGAATATGATTGTGGAACATTAAATCTCTGCACAAGAGATGTGTCATATCTTACATAAATTTCCTCTTCTTACATCAAACCGATGATACATTCGGTTGAATGTTTGCAAAAAGACATGGTTTCATATAAAAAAAGATGATACTAATGAAGATTTTCTAGCAAAATATATTCATTGTTATATGTAAAGGCCTCCAGAGTTAGATGTTTTATCCCTTATTGACTCGTTATTCCTATATACACACTCGTAGGAACACAAAAAGGATAAATAGAAACCAATGCTCTAGCCTGCAATTGTCCTTGTTTACCCATTATTCAAGACTACTCTTGTTGAAGATACAAAGATATTTGAGACATTTTGTTGGTCTGAACTTATGTTATACAAACCTTTCCAACACATACAAAAAAATATAGGTCTTTAGAGAGAATAGATAATAGAAAATTGGAAACTTTTTAAAATAGTTGGTTATCATCCTTGGCATGTTAATAGAGTTCCAATTACATCCACAATTGAAGAACATGATGATAGTGATACTGATGATTTGAACCATCATCCTTCCATGGATGAATATGAATGGGAATTTTTCTATCATCTTAGTGCTACTACTAACTTTACTATAAATTAGCTTTAGTTATTGGGTAGGTAGGATTTTGACATGAGCCATCCATGGAATGCAAACCATGTTCCTAAACAACTCCATAATAATGCTTTGTAGTTCATCTCATCAGCGAAGGCACAACATGAGCAAGCTATGGTTCAATTCTTTCTTGTAGATATGTCAACTCATCGACTTTCACTGAAGTAGCAATTGGCCCTTGAAATAATCTGAACCCATCATATACAGCCTTCACCCAAAACCCCCCTCTAGATGATTATTCAAGGGAAAAATGGCATTGGGAAATCCTTCCTCATTTATTGTTTCGACAAAAAATCAACACCTCTTTTACTAGAGAAAATAGTTGCTTGCTCACATTGGCTCCTACAGGTGTCACTACGTACAACATATGTGCCTCTACAATCCATACAACACTTCAAATTCCCATAAAGGATATGAGTCTTTTGCGAGGGCAGCAATTTAGATTATTCCAAGAATAATGTAAGTATATTGAGTAATATTGATCAATGAAATGAGTTTTACAGGCCCAAAATTTCCATTGAAAATAGATAGCCAATTACACCAAGCATTCCCAGATGAGAAAACAGAGCCATTTGGAAATATTTCTATGGTCCTTGTTGGTGATCTTGCTCAGTTACCACATGTCATGGATACACCTATTTATGCTTCATCCTCATCGGTTGTAGCTTTGTGGAACACTTTCATAGTCTCAATAACCTTAGACACTATCTTTCACCGAAAGGAAGATATCCCTTCACAACAAAAGTTTCATGAAATCCTTCTTCATAGAAGAAATGTTGAGATTGTCCACAATGATTGGGAAGAGCTTATGAAACAAAAAAAGTGCTCTCAGCCACAAAAATACAAAAATTTGATGTTGCTACAAATTTGTTTGTGACAAATGACTTGGTCGCATTCCACAACAAAAAAAATGATCAAATAGTTAAATCTACCAATAGCCATTAGAATTGCTCGGATGGATCAACAACAAACATCTGATCATGTAGATGATGACCAACTTCTCCCATAATTACTACTTTGTGTTGGTGAATAGGTGATGCTAACAACAAATTTGTGGATTCAAGTTGGCCTCACCAATGGATCCCTTGGTGTTGTTACGGCTATTGTCTACAATCCATATTCTCAACCGCCAAACCCACCTAACTATGTTGTTGTTTGCTTCCAAAATTACATTGGCCCACCTTGAGACCCAGAACATCCAAGAGACATGCCCATCCCAGCTATAATTCAAAGGAGTCAAACACAAATTTCACTCACTATGGCATGGCGAATCATAATACATAAAGCACAAGGCTTAACATTGGAGGGAGAAACAATAAACATGGGTACCAAAGAGAGGAAAGGGTTGACTTTTATAGCTATTTCATGTGTAAAATCAATTGAAAGACTTCGTATTGATCCACCTTTCTAATTTGAGAGATACTCTAGGATTGGCATCAACAAATACACTGCTCGTCACTACAATGAAGAAACACGCCTCAGACAATTGCAAGCCTTGCCAACTACTTCTGGTTCCAACCAATAGGCCAACAAACAAAAAAGGTTGCAAGATAATTATTCTTGCACCTACCTCAGCTTGTGTTCCCTCGCCTCTTCAAACCTTTTCTAAGCTATATCTTTAAAAACCATACCAAGTAATATTTTTTATAAAATGGGTATTGTGCCAAAGATGCACAAAGATACCACACATAAATAACTAGATAGCACAACTTGTACAAGCCAATTCCATGTTTTGTGTAACACCCCGCCACGCAACCCCAAAGGAATTAAGTAAATGCAACCAATTTTTTTTTTTTTTAGAACAAAGGAGTGAACGTTAATTAACACAATGTAACCATTATTCAATTTGCATGACTTAATCCTTTGAGGTACACGAGGACATTACTTAAGAATTATTTCTTAACAACATAGGCATTTAATGAACTGTTACATGATACATACATACAAACATCCATAGATATAATTACATTAGTAACAACAATAGAGACATAAGATAGAATGATATCCAAAGTTATAACATCATTGTAAATTCTTCTCATAACCAAGTTTACAATAAAAGTACAATGCATCAACATGAGATTACATCACAATAGCACCATGTGCAATTATATACAAAACTTTCCCAACTAGGTGGGAGTCATACATCAGTGTAAATATAACATAAGTACATAAATCTGGAACCCACAAACAAAGAATCAACTACTACTATAACTCAGCACTGAAAGATGAACCTGCATAAAAGAGAGAATCCCAACGGGGTGCGAGACACGAACCACCCGACCACCCCCATGCTAGGATTTGCTAAGGAAGGGTTCCCGACCAAGAACGTCTAGACAAGAATTACCACCAGCTAATGAAAATCATACAACACATGGGACCACTCAAATTCAAACAACAAAAAAATCACCTATACAAGGAAAATGACCAATTCTAGAGGATTTCCAAAAGATAACATAAATAGGAATGTTAGAGGAGAGTGTCATCACATGGATTAACATGGATTCACCAAGCTACCTATTGCCAGGTACCACCTCCATCTACTGATAGATTATCTACACAACCAAGCACTAGGAACTACCTCCATCTATGGTTTGCCAGGCTACCTATCTCAAGGAACCGCCCCATAGGGTTGCTCATGCGGAACTGTTACCTTTTGCGAAGACAAGGTAACGATCATGCCAACCATGACCTTCTCAATCCCATTTAGTCTGTGGTAGCACTAAAAGGCAGATGAGGTGACAATCATCTTTTTAGTGTGTTACTACCCACCTCCTAGTTAATTAATTAAATTATCACTTATTAAATTCACTCTAACGAGGGATATCCTGGTGCCCCTTTGTGTGCCGACCACCCACTTAGAGCCACTCCCTCTAAACACTCAACCACAAGACAATAACATTGAGGATTGTACCACAAAAGGAACTACACCAAATGACAATCAAAGTGAGGCATGACAATCTCACCAATCACAAGGAAACACATCCACAGTCTAGTACAATCCAAATGTATAACATCACAAATCTAAATTCAAATCAAAATCAAGAGTAACCACATTACCCCACCTCTGGAATCACTTAGGTTCCTAAATAGGATTGTTAAACTCTAGGGTTCCCTTGCCGAACATAAACCCCCAAACAAAAGAAAATCCATAATACATGAAATGATACAACTCAAAAGAATCATTAACAAATAATACCATAAAACACGTCTCAAAGCATGGAAAAATTCTCATCAAAAAAGTAATTTAGTAACATTGATAACATCCAATTTATCTCTTCTTTTCACCATTATACTTGTTTTCTTAAAATACCACATTCAACAAATTCTTTAAATAATATAAATAAATGTAAATTATCTTTCGATCATATTATCAAGTTAATAACTAACCTAAAATAAGATTACAATATCTATTAAATAAATAAATATATATTATTATTAACATTAATAATGATATTAATATTAATATTAACATCTATATATATATATATATTTATATACTTATTTAAATACCTACAACTCAATTACCATACATATCAAACTTAATATAAACCAAAGCCCATAAACTACACATGAATTTGAAATATTACACGCATAACGATCTTCATGATACCCCGTGTGCTAATCACAATACGGAAGATATATAACTGAAGGATTATGAATAAACATTAAAATCTCACATTAAGGGAAACTACCTAATACAAAGTCACTAGACATGGTAAGCAAGGCACCCGAACCAACGAGATTTTACTTCATCCCGAGCACTATTCGACATACGTTTTTATCACTGCACAATAGTAAGTACAGTGCACCGTCCTTAGGGTCAGGGTGATGTGGCCACAGCCAACCACACCCCTCTCAAATGCACAACAAATAAAAGACAATACAGGAGCATAGGGGCATGAAAAGGATGCACATACATGGATTGAAACAATTACTATGGATTTCCAGCATTATGTTTAATAATATACGCATTTTTGTATAAACTCGCGATTCAAAAATTCAATACAGGGTATAAAAAATAATAAATAAAGTTTACCAACCATACTATATACTATTTTGGGGTACGGATGCGACAGTCCAAAACATTGCCAGAGTTAATCAATATCAAATTTCGCAAACTCCAAACGAATACATTATCTTTCATAAAATACAAAAGAAACAAATCAAACAAGTAAACCCCAGGTTGATATATATATATATTAATATAAAATGAATTTCGTAGAATAAAAATAACACAATGAAATTCATGAATTTACAATCCAGCCATTCGTACATAGAGTACCAATATAAACCCTCCTCTGTTGAAATAAAAACTACCCAGCCTCACAAGTTATAAACTATTTTCCAGAAATTTAAAAAGAATTAACCATGTGAATATGTATTTATAGAAATAAATAGAAATACAAATATCAATTCTAGTTCTCAGACATTAATCAAATATTTTGTTCTGAACAAATAAAATTCCAGATCTGGGTTGAAACCCAAACAATAATGTTTTAATAATTCTTTTGTCAATTACGTTTTTTTACAAATAAATTGTATTGAAGAAATTTAGACAATATTTTCCCTAGGTTTTATGGAAAAATTTGCAAGATTTATACAGACAAAATTTTTCCAATCATAGAATTCAACACAGACAGAGATTTAAACTCATCAAACAGTACAGCTAAGAATTTATATAAAAAAAACAAAAGCATAAACAAACCGAATAGAATTTTGAAAGGAACCTGGCGTCCTACAGTTGTAGAAGAAATCCAACACGGATGCTTTCCTCCTCTTTTCAACACTGTTCCTTTCCTGCAGCTTCTTTTCCAAATCCAAAATGTAAGACGATTGTCCTACTCCTCTTGCATACACCCCTCCTCTGTTTTTATTTTTCACCCCCAAAAGAATACAAAATCCCCATTTCAACAGCCCCCTGCCTCTTCCTCTTCACGCAAAAAATATAGCTTTTGAATTAATTAATTTCATTCTCAGCATAACCCCCACAAGAATATCTCCAGCTTTTCTTTTTAATTTTAATTTTTTTTAAACAATAATTTTTAAATTACCACCACTTATTTCTAAAATTTAATTAAAGCAAGCTTTTTTTTTAGTAAATATATAACTTTTAATTAAAAATAATTAAACTTCAATATTTACTAGATCATAATTAATAAATAACTTTAATTATTCTTATAAATATAAAATAATTAAATCAAATATCCCCAAATCTTAAATAAATTAAATAAATCATTTAACTCAAAAATCAAAATACCAAGACAAGACCAGGTCAACACAAGACTCAACAACCTCCTAACGAAATGACGGACTTGGGACGAGAATTCTTCCTTAACAACTCCTTTTAACAACATCGTACCCATTGGGTTTAATTTGTGCTCGCCCTGTCCTGCCGAAGCAGGTGCAATTGAGACTTTTAATCCTTCAATATCTGCAAATAGATAAACATCAAGTAACATATAATCTCCACTAAAAACACACTATGAAAGGTAATAGCGGGGTAGCAGGGTGCTCGTGAGCGAGTGGTACTACTCCTTCCTTTCACCAAAATACACTAAACATGTCATCATAAGCATAATATCATGGAAGCACATCATCGCATATAAATTTAAAGAACACCATTTCATAACGAATCAAATCATTAATATATAATGTATCATCAAATGTCACACATAATGTAAAGATCAGTAAGCAAGTAGCTAAGAAACCACACATGATCAAATATAAATCCACCACATAGAGTATCACAGAGTATCCACAATATCAAAGAGTATCAAGAGTATCTAATGAATGAGCAAGCATGGGGTATTACATCCTCCCCCCCTAGGACATGGCTTACTCCTCGAAGCTAGAGAACAAATAAGGATAAGCCTCTCTAATAAGAGATGCATCCTCCCAAGTTGTCGAGGTCTCATCATTCGGATCCCACTAGACCTGCACCTGCTCAATATCTCTACCCCTGAGGGCGAGACTCTGACGCTGAAGCACAGCCATGGGCTCTAGAGCTAGCTGTCTGTCCTTGACCTGTAAAGTATTCCAATCCAGCACATTAGTAACATCAAGAAAATAAGGTTTCAAAACAGAAACATGAAAAACATCATGTATCCGTGAAAGGCTAGGTGGCAAAGCTAGGCAGTAGGCAAGAGGTCTGATTATCTCTAACACCTCAAAGGGCCCAACAAAATGGGGTGCCAACTTAGAACCCTTTCTGTAACAGATAGGACTCTTTCATGGATGCACCCGAAGAAACACACGATCCCCAACTGCAAACTGTCGATCAACACGATGTGCATCAGCATACTTTTTCTGTCTATCCTGAGCTGCAATAAGATGTTCTCTGATACAAGCCACCTGCTACTCCATATCTCAAAGCATGTCAGGTCCAAGAAGAACCCTGTCCTCTAACTGATCCCAACTCAAAGGGGTGTAGCAAGGATGATCATACAATGCTTGAAAAAGGTGTCATGCCAATGGAGCTATGATAACCATTACTATAGGAAAACTCAACCAAGTGTAAATACTCCTCCCAGCGAGATTGTTGATCCATGACGTACATGTGGAGCATGTCCTCTAGCACCTGATTAACTCTCTCAGTCTAACCATCAGTCTCAGGATGATAGGCAGAGCTAAAATTCAACTGAGTCCCTAGAGACCACTGCAAGGAAGTCCATAGTGCCGATGTAAACACTGGATCTCTATCAGATATGATCCTCTGTGGTATGCCATGTAATTGAACTATGTCCTCCATGAAAAATTTTGCTACCAAAGATGCAATATAAGATGATCTGATAGGGGAGAAATGAGCTACTTTGGTTAACCTGTCCATAGTGACCATGATCACATTGTGACACCTAGAAGACATGGGCAAACCAACAATAAAATCCATAGAAATGATATCCCATTTCCAATCAAGAACAAGATTAGGCTGTAGTAATCCTGCCAGATGATGATGTTCTGCTTTAACCCTTTGACACTCCAAACATCTAGCTACAAAATCAGTGATATCCCACTTCATTCCTGACCAAAAATATAATGAACGCAGATCCACATACATTTTCTTAACTCCTGGATGTGCCGAATAGGGTTCCCTATGGGATTCAATCAAAATTAGAGTACAAAGACCCTCTGTAGGAGGTACATACATACATCCTGAATAATGCAAAACACCATCAAAATCCAAAGAGTACCCAGCAAATTTCCCCTCTAGAGTCCTGCCTGACTCGATCTTAGACTTCACCTTAGAATACCAACTGTCTAAAGAGAGAGCAACAAGGATTTGGCTCCTCAAATCAATCCCAAGAGTCACAATAAAAATCTCATGCCTATGCCTGCTCAAGGCATCTACTATCACATTCTCCTTACCCTGAATATATTTCACTTCAAAATCATACTCACATAAAAATTCCATCCATCTCCTCTGCCTAGCATTCAAATTCGGTTGCGTAAATATGTATTGTAGACTGTGATGATCAGTATGCAACTCGAATTGATGCCCCAAGAGAAATTGTCTCCATCTAACCAGAGCATGAACCACCGTGGCCAACTCAAGATCATGTGTAGGATAGTTCAATTCATGATCTTTAAGTTTCCAGGATTCGTATGCAATCACATGCCATTCTTGCATCAAAAAGACTCCTAAGCCTTCCAAGGAGGCATCAGTACACAAAAAAAACTCTCTTGCAAGATCTAGTACAGCCAAGATAGGTGCACTAATTAGTTTCTCCTTAAGAGTCTGAAAAGCAAGCTAACATTTATTTGACCACAAAAATTTACTCCCTTTCCTCTAAAGAGAAGTAATAGGATGTGCAATCCTAGAAAATCCCTGGACAAACTGCCAACAATAACCTGCAAGTCCCATGAAACTGCGAACTTATGAGACATTAGTAGGTATGGGCCAATCCACAATAGCTTGAATCTTTGTAGCGTCCACAAAGATTCCTTCACCTGAGATGACGTGGCCAAGATACCCAACTTCGGTCTTATAAAAGTCACACTTTGCTAAATTGGCATATAACTGGTTTTCCCTCAAACATTGCAATACCTGCTTAAGATGTTCCTCATGTTCCTCTATAGACCTAGAATAGATGAAAATATCATCGAGGAACACAAGAACAAATCTATCCAAAAAAGGTTCTGAACACCCCATTCATCAAACTCATGAAGACTAAAGATGCACTCATCAACCCAAATGGCATCACGATGAACTCGTAATGTTTATATCAAATGCGAAATGCGGTTTTATGAATATCCTGTTCTGCAATCCTCAATTGGTGATATCCTGACTTCAGATCAATCTTGGAAAATATCTTTGCCCCTCTTATCTAATCGAAGAGATCATCTATTCTGGGCAGGGGATATCAGTTCTTCACTGTTACTTTATTCAACTGTCTATAATCAATGCATAGGCAGAGAGAACCATCCTTTTTCTTCATGAAAATCATGGGTGCTCCCCATGGAGAGACACTCAGATAGATAAACCCTTTTGCTATCAACTCCTCCAATTGAAGACAGAGTTCCTGAAGTTCCTACGTGGTCATTCAGTATGGAGCCCGAGAGATAGGCTCAGCTAGAGGTACTAGAACTATCTAAAAATCTATATCCTGCTTAGGCGACATTCCAGGTATCTCACTTGGAAACACATCGGTGAACCCCTTAAGAAGAGGGTAATCATCCAACAATTTCTATCGACTATCATCAGACTCGAGATCATTCACTGCCACAACAAAGGGCTAACATCCCTGACGGAACAACCTTTTTAACTGCATGGCAGAGATCATCCACAAAGAAATAGGCCTCTGAGTGCCCATGATCTCCACCTTCTTTCCAGAGTCAGTCATACACTAACTGATTTACAGCAACAATCCAACAAAGCATGATGTGAAATCAACCAATCAATTCCCAAGACTACATCATATGAGCCCAAGGGTAAGATCCAAACGTCCACCTGAGTTGAAAAAGCTCCCAAATCTAACTTACAACCCTGAACAAACTCTTCTACAAGAGATTTTGACCCAAAGGCTAGTTCAAACTGCCAAGTTATGCCTTGCCTAGATGCCACCAATCCACATCGCTCCACAACAGAAGGAGATATAAATGAATTAGAAGCACTAGAATCAAAAAAGTATGGAAATTTTAGTACCCTTCAACACACCTGATGTTTCGATCACAGTACCCTGATGCTTAGCTTGCCAATTGTCCACTATAGCAAAAACCCGATGAGCTCTTCCCGCATTGCCCACTGTCGGCTCTGAAATAACTAGCCTCTGACTAAATTCTGAAGTAGTCTTCTATGGACACTATCTGGCAATATGCCCTTGCTGCCCACACGAGAAGCAACCTATACCTCTCCCAAAGCTTCTAACCCCAGATGGTGCATTTGACTGTTGAAAGCTACCTCGAGATGGTGTCGACTGTGCACTTTGTGCTGGCTGCACAGAACGATCAGGTTTACCTCGCTGCCAACTTCAGAACTTCTTGCCCTGAAACCTGTCCCCCTGCTGAGACTGTGATTTATTCTGCTTGGGTTGAGATTGCTGATGGTGTGAACCACCCTTAGATGGTGTTTGAAAGTTCCTAGAAGGCCCTGCAGCCTGAGACTTTCCACCTCTAGAACCTATACCTGGTGCCAAAGCACTGTCGATATGAACTCCAACATGCCCTCCAAGAGCCATAGCCAAGTTTTCCTCAACTAACTGAGCCTTCTCCACTGCAACCTCCATTGTCTTCATCTCGAAGACTCTCACTCCACCACTAATATGGGCATTCAAACCCCAAACAAAATGCTGAACAAGCAACCCCTCATCATGATTGATCCCAACATATTGCTTGAGTTCATAGAATCACCGCTCATACTGCTCAACGGACAAAGACATCTGCTTAAGATCATGGAACTCATCAGCTTTGGACTGCCTCCAATGATTAGAGAGAAAACGAGCTCTGAACCTATCCAGAAACAACTCCCATGTAACCACACTGATATCCAGGTGCAACTTCTGTTCTTCCAACCTCCATCAGGTCGATACAAAACCTCGCAAATGCATCACTGTGCATCGAGCCTTGGGATGGGTACCGAATGGGTGCATTATGAAGCAATGATCCAAATCTATCAACTAGGTTTCTGCTTCCAAACCTCATCCTGAGCCATCGAAGGTAGGAGGGTTAGCTCTCAACAAATCTCTCATATGCCCTGCTATTACTGCATCCTGATCTGCTGGAGCATCCCTGTGCCTTTGAGACCTTTCTCTCTCTCTCTCAATCCATGACTCTTCCTGAGGCCTGGGTCCCAAACGATCAAGGAGCTCTCCTAGAAGACATTGTAACTAACCATCCAAACCAAGATGTATTGGGTTCTAGTCATTAACTGGCGGATTACTTTAAGGATTTGAATTTTCCTCATGCTTAGAACCATGGAAATTCGGTGGTGATGGACTATGATGACTGACTGCTTGACCGCCACCTCGGCCTCTTCCACGGCCATGACCTCTAGCTCGAGGCATTATCCTGGACACAGTTATAGGATGTAAGATCAAAGTTAACACAAAGGTTGTGTAATGGACACCAACTACCCAGAGAACCCAACGTTAGCAACCTTGGCTCTAATACCAAGTTGTAACACCTTGCCATGCAACCCCAAATGAATTAAGTAAAATGCAACTATTTTTTTTTTTTACAACAAAGGAGTGAATGTTAATTAACACAATGTAACCATTATTCAATTTGCATGACTTAATCCTTTGAGGTATATGAGGACATTACTTAAGAATTAATTCTTAACAACATAGGCATTTAACTAACCGTTACATGATACATACATACAAACATCCATAGATATAATTACATCAGTAACAACAATAAAGACATAAGATAGAATGATATCCAAAGTTATAACATCATTGTAAATTCTTCTCATAACCAAGTTTACAATAAAAGTACAATGCATCAACATGAGATTACATCACAATAACACCATGTGCAATTATATACAAAACTTTCCCAACTAGGTGGGAGTGATACATTAGTGTAAATATAATATAAGTACATAAATCTGGAACCCACGAACAAAGAATCAGCTACTACTGCAACTCAGCACTGAAATATGAACCTGCATAAAAGAGAGAATCCCAACGGGGTGCGAGACACAAACCACCCGACCACCCCCATGCTAGGAGTTGCTAAGGAAGAGTTCCCGACCAAGAACGTCTAGACAAGACTTACCACCAGCTAATGAAAATCATACAACACATGAGACCACTCAAATTCAAACAACAACAAAATCACCTATACAAGGAAACTGACCAATTCCAGAGGATTTCCAAAGACAACATAAATAGGAATGTTAGATGAGAGTGTCATCGCATGGCTTAACATGGATTCGCTAGACTACCTATTGGAAGGTATTGCCTCCATCTACTGATGGATTATCTAGGAAACCAAGTGCTAGGAACCGCCTCCATCTATGGTTTTCTAGGCTACCTATCTCAAGGAACCGCCCCATAGGGTTGCTCATGCAGAACCATTACCTTTCGCGAAGACAAGGAAACGATCATGCCAACCACAGCCTTCTCAATCCCCTTTAGTCTGTGGTAGCACTAAAAGGCGGATGAGGTGACAATCATCTTTTTAGTGTGTTACTACCCACCTCCTAGTTAATTAATTAAATTATCACTTATTAAATTCACTCTAACGAGGGCTATCCTAGCACCCCTTTGTGCGTTGACCACCCACTTAGAGCCACTTCGTCTAAACACTCAACCACAAGACAATAACATCAAGAATTGTACCACAAAAAGAACTACATCAAATGACAATCAAAGTGAGGCATGACCATCTCACCAATCACAAGGAAACACATCCACAGTCTGGTACAATCAAAATGTATAACATCACAAATCTAAATTCAAATCAAAATCAAGAGTAACCACATTACCCCACCTTTGGAATCACTTAGGTTCCTAAACAGGATTGTTAAACTCTAGGGTTCCCTTGCCGAACATAAACCCCCAAACAAAATAAAATCCATAATACATGAAATGATACAACTCAAAAGAATCATTAACAAATAATACCATAAAACACATCTCAAAACATGGAAAAATTCTCAACAAAAAAGTAATTCAGTAACATTGATAACATTAAATTTATCTCTTCTTTTCACTGTTATACTTGTTTTCTTAAAATACCACATTCAACAAATTCTTTAAATAATATAAATAAATGTAAATTATCTTTCGATCATATTATCAAGTTAATAACTAACCTACAATAAGATTACTATATCTATTAAATAAATATATATATATATATTATTAACATTAATAATGATATTAATATTAATATTAACATATATATATATATATATATATAAAATTATATACTTATTTAAATACCTACATCTCAATTACCATACATATCGAACTTAATATAAACCAAAGCCCATAAACTACACATGAATTTGAAATATTACACGCATAACGAAATCACAATGCCCCGTGTGCTAATCATGATACGGAAGATATATAACCAAAGGATTACGAATAAACATTAAAATCTTGCATTAAGGGAAACTACCTATTACAAAGTCACTAGACATGGTAAGCAAGGCACCTGAACCAAGGAGATTTTACTTCATCCCGAGCACTGTTCGACATACATTTTTATCACTACACAATAGTAAGTACAATGCACCGTCCTTGGGGTCAGGGTGATGTGGCGGCCACAAACCACACCCCTCTCAAATGCACAATGAATAAAAGACAATATAGGAGCATATGGGCACAAAAAGGATGCACATACACAGATTGAAACAATTACTATGGATTTTGAACATTATGTTTAATAATATACGCATTTTTGTATAAACTCGCGATTCAGAAATTCAATACGAGGTAAAAAAAATAATAAATAAAGTTTACCAACCATACTATATACTATTTTGGGGTACGGACGCGACATTCCAAAACATTCCCAGAGTTAATCAATATCAAATTTGGCGAACTCCAAACGAATACATTATCTTTCATAAAATACAAAAGAAACAAATCAAACAAGTAAAACCCAGGTTGATATATATATATATATATATATATATATATATATATATATATATATATATATATATATATATTAATATAAAATGAATTTCGTACAATAAAAATAACACAATGAAATTCACGAATTTGCAATCCAGCCATTCGTACACAAAGTATCAATATAAACCCTCCTTTGTTGAAATAAAAACTACCTAGCATCACAAGTTATAAACTATTTTCCAGAAATTTAAAAAGAATTAACCATGTGAATCTGTATTTATAGAAATAAACAGAAATACACATATCAATTCTAGTTCTTAGACATTAATCAAATATTTTGTTATGAACAAATAAAATTCCAGATCTGGGTTGAAACCCAAATAATAATGTTTTAATAATTCTTTTGTCAATTACGTTTTTTTACAAATAAATTGTATTGAAGAAATTTAGACAATATTTTCCCTAGGTTTTATGGAAAAATTTGCAAGATTTATACAGACAAAAATTTCCAATCATAGAATTCAACACAGATAAAGATTTAAACTCATCCAACAGTACATCCAAGAATATATATAGAAAAAAACAAAAGCATAAACAAACCAAATAGAATTTTGAAAGGAACCTGGCGTCCTACGGTTGTAGAAGAAATCCAACATGGATGCTTTCCTCCTCTTTTCAACACCGTTCCCTTCCTGCAGCTTCTTTTCCAAATCCAAAATCTAAGACGATCTTCCTACTCCTCTCGCATACACCCCTCTGTTTTTATTTTTCACCCCCAAAAGAATACAAAATCCCCATTTCAACAGCCCCCTACCTCTTCCTCTTCCTCTTCACGCAACAAAAATAGCTTTTGAATTAATTAATTTCATTCTCAGCATAACCCCCACAAGAATATCTCCAGCTTTTCTTTTTAATTATTATTTTTTATTTAAACAATAATTTTTGAATTACCACCACTTATTTCTAAAATTTAATTAAAGCAAGCTTTTTTTTTAGTAAATAAATAACTTTTAATTAAAAATAATTAAACTTCAATATTTACTAGATCCTAATTAATAAATAACTTTAATAAATCTTATAAATATAAAATAATTAAATCAAATATCCCCAAACCTTAAATAAATTAAATAAATCATTTAACTCAAAAATCAAAATACCAAGATAAGACCAGGTCAACACAAGACTCAACAACCTCCTAACGAAATGATGGACTTGGGATGGTAATTCTTCCTTAACAACTCCTTTTAACAACATCATACCCATTGGGTTTAATTTGTGCTCTCCCTGTCATGCCGAAGCAGGTGGAATCAAGACTTTTAATCCTGCAATATCTACAAACAGATAAATGTCAAGTAACATATAATCTCCACTGAAAACACACTGTGAAAGGTAATAGCAGGGTAGCAGGGTGCTCGTGAGTGAGTGGTACTACTCCTTCCTTTCACCAAAATACACTAAACATGTCATCATAAGCATAATATCATGGAAGCACATCATCGCATATAATTTTAAAGAACACCATTGCATAACGAATCAAATCATCAATATATAATGTATCATCAAATGTCACGCATAATGTAAAGAGCAATAAGCAAGTAGCTAAGAAACCACACATGATCAAATATAAATCCACCACATAGAGTATCACAGAGTATCCACAATATCAAAGAGTATCAAGAGTATCTAATGAATCAGCAAGCATGGGGTATTACATTTTGATGATTCTATTCTATTAAATTGCTGACTTCTTCATCTAATATTTTATTTAGTGATGCTTTTACTATATGGCATTCAAACCAATACACTCTTTTGTATATTCCATTTTCCCATCTTTGTTTAACTATTTTAGAATTTCATGAAGTCAACTATTTATTGGCATACCTACAATTCTCTTACAACTAATTTGAACATACAGTGGTGTAAACATATAGTTATAGTTGTTACACATTAATAGATATGCAAATACAAATAACTCTAGTTTTCTAGAATGCACAGAGATTAGAGCCAACAATAACTAGACTACAAAAGTTCTATAAGTAAACAATGTTTTTGCAACATTCCAATATATAAACCTTTATATGCACATGTTGTGGATACATTTTCAAAAAAAATTGCCTTCCATTTGATTAATAAGTTTCAAATCCTCCAACAATGTATTTTCTATTTTGACACCCTTTATACGTTGACTTCTCACATTCCTCCTCCATGGTTTTCCTTCCAAAAATTCAAATGTTTTCCTATTATCTTTTCTATTTGCTTTATTTGATTCAAATTGCTACAAATTTTTCCTGCAAAATTCTTTTCTTGTCATTTCCTTCTTTCACTATTCCTATATATTACATTCATAAATATATAGTGTTGTGTACAACTATTTTCTTTTGTGATACATGATAAAATTTCATGTTATTTGTCTTGGATTCCTCGAGCATGTCCACAATGACCATGGAGTTTATTGCCTTCGTGGTTTCCTCATTGTGCCATGCTCAACACACACAAAATGGTAGGTGTTTGCTCATATGCCAGTTGATAATAATCATTGTTCTACTATAATGATATCAACTATTTTGGTTGCCTTGTGAAATGAAAAACTTTGGTGTTTGTTTCATACAAGACCTGTCAAAGAAAATGATATGCACCTACCTTACGTACCTGTTTGGAGAGCTCCACAACTGCCCCCTTCTGCAGCCTGTGACACCTTTTCTACTGTTCTTATGGTGGGCCATTCCACAATGCCTTTTCCCCATTACTTAATTACCTAATTTCACACATGTATTCTAATATAACAATACAAAATGTTCATTGTAGTTGTATGATGTTGCGCTCAATACAATGATATATCAACAATAAAAAATGAAGGCCATGTATTCTACAATTGGTTCTGGAAAGACACCCACAACTCTAATCGTAAACAAGGTTTGTTTAACATATTTATATTTTCCTCTTTTATACAATCAATTTTCTCCTCCCTCCATGGCTACGTACCCTCTATATATTTGTTTCTTTATATAAACAATCATGCACAAATTTATGCATGTACTTGACTACAATAGTTATTATGTTTCTATTATAACTTAAAGCTCATGTTAAATATATTAATATAAGATAACCAATTTGCATAAGAATTGAGTTGTGAATTAAAAATTCAACTTATACTCTTTTCTAGTCAAACTAAATGAATAAAGAAATTTTTATATGTATGGAATGGTGACACATATATACACTTTCTGCATCTTTGGTGCTATACACGTTTTGTACAATTAGCCCCTTTGAATCCCTCTAATTGATTTCACTTCAAATCCTTACAAAGAGGACACTATAGATTCTAAATGGCTATGTAATTTATTCATCCCTTTGCCAACATAGATTTTCACATTCACTGAGCCGCCATGGTTTTCATTTTTCTTTGATGCCCACCTTGTTTGTAGTGTGCTAACAAATAGAGAAATTATATAACAACGGCTGTATTATCTGCCATTGAGTATTATAGAAAAATGGGGAAATTGTAACAAAATCATTAGTAAAACTTACATACATATATATACATGTGCAAGTAGACATGCATTGATCTTTTCAAAGACTTCAAAATATGTTTTCCTTAACCATTCTATCCATGTCCTGTGATGATATGCATTTTCCCTCATTTCACTTGTTTGTATTATTCTAATACTACTTGTACAATTTCTCTATTAATCTATAGTATTTAGTACAACACAATGCATGTGGAATTTTTCATGAGGTTTGTGAAGTTATACTCTTTTTTACATGGGTGTTTTGCATAGATGATTAATTTATTGTTAATTTCTTCTTTTTATATCTTTTCCAGCAGGGCTTCCATCAATGTAACCATGAATAGGATTTACTATGTAATAGTTCTTTCATAATTCCTTCTTTTAGACAAATAGATAGGACTTGTCCAGGGCTTTTACTAATAGCCTAGAGCTTACCTCTTAAACAAAGGATCTGCTTAAATCTTCCTCATTATTCAATAGACATAGATAGCCATAACCATAATCTAATGACAAACAAATTACTAACCCTTAGCATGTTTTCTAGTGAAATTAAGGACATTTAATTGCAATTCCTCCATCCATACAAAATGATAATCTCTTTCAAATCTCCATAATGGGTATAATGGAAAAGATACAAACATTTAACAAGAACACATAGACAATAAATTAACCATCTATGCAAAATACTCATCTAGCACGACGTACACTATATATATATACATTGCATCTATATATATAGATATATACATCTCTCTCTCTCTCTGTATATATATATATATGCATGTATACATATATATACATGTATTCATATATTGGATTACATGTATATCTACATGGTTATATATGTGTATATGTATACTAGGTACTTTTCATTAATAATTAATTTATTGTTCATGCCTTTCAGTCTCTTCTTAATGTTCCTTTTGATAGAAGGTTTGAGGGTTTTAACACTCATGTGCTACAAAATCTGTGAGGAAGCATCTTGATTAAATTGTATTGTCGAAAGAATCATTGAATTTGTTGAACTTTATATCTTTACCTGATACACTGTTTGTTTGAAGTTTCTATTTGCTAAGAACAAACCTCTGACAATGCAATTGAATAAACCTATTTTCTTGCATATTTTGCACCACATATTCATAATACTAGAATGCCTATTCTCACAATGCAACTGAATTAAAAATATTTTCTTGCATATTCTAGTGTATACTTTTCCGCATTGCTACATTTGTTTGCTCTATGCATCTTTTGAGCATTTTAATTCATTTCAATGAAAATCCTTAGAAATAGGTTGTTATACATTGTTAATCGCTATGTAAGTTATTCTTCTCTTTGCATATATAAATTTGCACATTGATTGAACTGCTTCTTTGTACCATCCTAAAAAATAGAGTAATTGTATATGCTAAGTGTTTGCTCACCCAAGCCTTAATGAATTATGTTTTGGTTGTATTATGGTGGTGGATGAAACACATGTGGTTGGTCAAAGTAAATGCAATATTGAATGTAGCAGTGTGGGAAAGTGTATTTTGATTAAGTTACATTACATGTATATATATCTATACATATATATATATATGTTCACATGTTACCATCTAATATATGTATACATGTATATATATGTATGTAAATACAATATTCAATGTTGGCGTCTGGGAGAGTATACTTTCATAAAGTTGTATTCTCGGAAGAGCTATTGTGGTGTTGCTTTGATAACACACTATTGTTAAATTCGTCGCATTTGGCTCCATCTTTTGGCAGGTTGGAGGCTATTCAAACTATTAGGCTGCACAATCAGTAAGTTGTTTTGCTTGGGTATTTTGCATAAATGATTAATTTATTCTTTATATCTTCTGTTCTTTACTTAATGTTTGTTTCCATAGTGAGTTTTGGGGTTTGAACACTGATGTACTACATAGGTTCCAAATCGTTCAATGCTCTAACAATTCAATCCAATCCTCCTTTTAGTTCTCAACCATAACCAACAGTACATGTAAGTGCAAAACTTCTCCATAATCAATAAATAGATCCCATGACCACCTTGCAAATATTATTCATTGTTTTTATTTCTAATTGTGTTTATTGATTTTTGCTATATATTTACTAATATTTGATCCTCTCTCACTCATCTTCTTTCCCCCTCCATTGACATTCCTTTCTCATCTACTTGCAGGTGTTAGGCTAAAGCATAGATGACAATTCCAAAACATGGAACTCAACAAAATTTCTAGTGGGCATTTCATATTACTTTTGCTCAGAGGTTTGGCTAGGGTCCCTGGGGCTCCATGATGCCAATATGTGAAGGGTGGATAACAAGCATGGGTTTTTTTTTTCCTTTTGATTCCATATCTCTTTTCTCACATAGATACATGTATAGAAAACATGGTTTGCAACATGTTTATTACGTACTACCAAGTGGTTGCATCTTCAGCTTATGTGCTATTTGTTTAAAGTTTCTATTTGTTGAGAAGCCATCATTTAATCATGCAATATGTGCCACATATGTATACTACCAAAATGGCTCTTTTCATAATGTAACTGAATCAATATATTGTCTTGGATATTTTGTACTGAACTTTCCCCTCCTACAATATTATCTATTTTGACTCTCCAATTGCACTATGCAATCATTCATTTAAAAGTGGACTTTTTAATTATGAATTGTGTTGTAATTTGTAATACTTCTGCTCTATGGAAATGTTTACTGTGGATTCTGGCTCATCCAAGATTTAGCTATAATTTTTAACTATTCTTTTAGGAGTTGTTTTACAATTTCCCTATTTTCGTTATAATATTTAGTGGCAAATAGTCTAGGTTGAATCTTGAATTGGAAAACCAATTGTTAGATACAAATTGGTCTCACACCTTGTCTAGATAGCAATAGAATTACAAGTGTAGATTCCTATACCTAATTTCCATCTCTCATAAAAAAACACATACATACTAAAACTTTAATTTCCAAGACTATAGAAATATACTAATTTTAAAAAGTACTCAATATTGAACGTCTTCCTTCCATGGAAAAAATGTGTACTTTCTTTGTCCAATTTTAAAAAATACACACGTGTGATGACCCCTATGAAAAACTTCCATTAACTTCAAAATAAAATGATTAATTGATTCAATAGGCTACACAAAAAGTGACAATATACATGTGCATCTGTTGCCATGAAATATAAAATTTAAATATTCTTGCTAGAAGAAAGAATTATTTTAAATTTATTATTTAGTTTAATTTTTAAGTTCCCACTTTAAAAATAAATTCAAAATTGATTTCAAAATTTTCTAATAGTGTTAACTAAAATTTATAGAAAATTTTCTTCGTGACTATTTGATTCATACAATCTAACTCATTTGTTTCATTGATGGTAACCTTTCCATGCAAATAAAAAGCTTCAACCCTCCTCACCACAAACATTGCTTGACACAGTTGGTCCCTATCGACTGATTGTCACATGCCTATGCATACGACTGCTAGTATAACATTTCAATTAGATTCTACTATGCCAACTCTTATATTTCACATTAGAATGCTTTAGCCAAATTTTTAATATTGAGTCAGCATATTTCAAATTCGTCGTACAAAACAATTAGAAACTTTTTAAACGTTTCCATAATACAGCTGTAGATATCTATTTTTTAAATGCCCAAACAATTCTTTGTTGCTGTTAGCACAATACAGGCAGACCACATTTTTTATTGAATGAATTACAATTACTTTGATAACCATTCGCATAGTTATTGACAGAAGAGAGGACAAACTTTGCACTCTGAAATGGCCGCCGTATGATGAAATCAAAGGCTATTTCATTTTTAAATTTCGTTTCATGACCTCTCGGAATTAAAATGTTTTTTGCATGTGGCTACAGAAGTTATTATATTTTGCCCGATTATTGTTGCTTATAGTATTCCCAACGTAGCTTTCTCTGTAATTAAATAAAATAAATTGACGTCAATTGGAAGCCACCAGCGACATGGAAGCAAAGTAGAAAACAAACATTGTTCTATGCGATTGGAAGGTCTACCCTAGGGTGAAAATTCTATAAGCTTTTCGGACATTGATATTTAGCCATGCAACCACCATGACACGATAAAAAAATTCGGTATTATTAACATGTGCTTTTTCAGCCATGCGATTTCTACTATTAGAATATTGAATCTTGAGATAAGATGAACAACATTTCGAATCTAATGTAATTAAAATATAGATTAGCTATGATGTTTTTGGCGTTTTTCCCCGTTGGAGAATTTCCTTTCACCACTTGTTACGTTTTTATGCTATATATACCACCGTAGCTTCTGGACTAAGCAAGCAGTCTTCACACGCTAAGATTTAGTTTAAGATTTCCGTATTGAAAGAGTGCTTCATTTGCAGATTCAGATGAGCAGTTTATGTGTTTGTAATATATTAATGATGTCAAGACGTTACTCAGCAAGATTTATGCTAGTGCTCTTAACATTCATTGTCTTATTCGGTTCTCCAGCATGGGCAAACCTGTGTAACTACACATTCATTGAAAGTAGATTTCTACATAATTGTGTTTTTTCATAAATTAGAAACTGATGATAACCTATTCAAGAATTTGAGAAATCCTTGTTATAGATATAATTTCATATCCAACATTCACTTGTGCTCGTTTGTTTGTTTTAGTTTGAAGTGTGTTAGCGTACGACTCTTGTTAACCTACTCACTTGTGCAACGTAAGAGAAAAGCTCGGGAGAAAGATTTGTTATTACTGAGTTTTCAATTAATTTTTCACTTTGACCGATATTTAATAGAATTGACGTGTAATACCTTAATAATATGATAGAGAGGGTTGGTATCAACTGTTTTCTATTCATTAATTATATCGAGAATTCAGAGCACGGCTCTATAGACAAATACAGTCCAACATGTATTTCTATTTAAGAGTTCTAACGCATTTTCTCCTTTTTCGATTTCAACAGCTTGAATCGACAAGCGTTACTCGGTTATGCAAGACATATGATATAATCACAGTGAATGGGCAGCTGCCGGGTCCAACTCTGCATGTCCGAAATGGCGACACACTTAATGTTACAGTTCATAACAAGGCCAAACACAACGCCACCATCCACTGGTAAATATAGATCTTGTAGACTGTCAATTCCATTTATGATTGAAGACTCATTAAAAAGAATCTGATTTTCAGGCATGGAGTGAGACAGATTCGCACTGCGTGGGCCGATGGACTCTGTGGGCACCAATTCCTGGAACGAGGGTGAAAGTCATTGAGTATAATGCCACAGTTCAAATAGTGTTCCAGGGAACCAATATCTTCCAAGCAGACAACCATCCAATGCATATTCATGGTTACGACTTTTATGTGGTAGGAGAGGGTGTTCATGATTATGATAATGAAACAGATCCAGTCTATTTCAATCTGGTCGATCCGCCTCAACGAAATACTGTAGGGGTTCCTGTCAAAGGATGGACTGCTATCAGATTCAAAGCAAACAATCCAGGTAATAAATAGAGTGGTAATAAATAGCTTGAAATTGAAAGGTTTGGAAAATATGTATGGAGGACTGAAGGATTGTTTCATTTGTGCAGGTGTTTGGTTCGTGCATTGTCACTTTGATGACCATGTAACATGGGGGTTGAGCATGGCCCTTCTAGTGAAGAACGGTCCCACTGATTCCGAAAGTTTGGAGCCGCCTCCGACTGACCTACCAAAATGCTTGGGATTTAGTGAGTGATGTTTAGCATAATATAATCTGGATTTCATTTAGAGACGATGCGTTAAGGACATGATATTTTTTCTCTTTTGTATATCCGGAGGTGAATTAGTTCATCCTTGGGATTTAGTGAGAGATGTTTAGTATTAAGGAAAAGGATAAAGCTTATCCTTTGTGTTTTGTAAGTTAATAAAATGCAGTTATGGGGGATGGATGTTTATTTTGAGCATTTTAAGAGAATAATAAATTATTTAAATATTATTTTGAATATATTTTTTATTTTATTAAAAAAATTAATTTTATTTAATCTAAGTCAATATTCGCATGGTGTGTTGGTTTAAAGGTGGCATTGTTGTTCTTGTCACCAAGGTTCAAACCCCAATAGGGTGGTATTGTTGAATGGTTGTATTCTAGTTCAAAAGTGTTTACCCCTTGAATAAAAAAATAAAATATTTAATCTAAATTTTTAATGTGTTTGTCATTAGTAGTTTCTAATTTTTTCTTTCAAATATTTAATTTAATTCTATATATTCAAAATTTAAATATTTAAAAGTTAAATTAATTTAGATGTGTTATAATATTTTTTTATGAATTCAAATACAATTTAGAGAAAATGTTTTCATAATAATAATGAATTATTATTTTAAAAATATTTTAAAATTGAAATAATTATGATTTTTTTTAATATATGAAATAAAAATGAGGATTTGAATTAATGATCTCATTTCTTAAAAAATGTGAGAATTTTGATAAAGAGAATCAGTACAAATAAAAAAAATCTACAACTAGGTTTAAGTTACTATATTGAGATTTACAATAGATCATTAAGAGGTCGCGATTAATACAATAGAGTATATAACATCTTTATATAATAATTGTGTATAAGATAGATGATGAATAATTGACAATGTCATAAAGTACAAGGATAAAGACACTATTTTATTTATATGGGGCATATATCAAGCTATATAAAATATATGATAAATTTACAGTTGATCTTATAAAGTCTTTTGAATCAAACTATTTTTCTAGATCATAAGGTCTATGTTATTGGATATAATACAGAATCAAATGTTAAGAATTATGAAATAAAACATAGGTACAACAACCTAACAAACAAGACCAAAAAATTTCAACAAGAGAGATGTAATAGAAATATTTTTTATATTTCTAGAAAAATAAGTAATATAGTATGATACAATGAATTTTCTATAGAGGCAAGGATAAAATCATAAAGCTATATAAGATTGAAAAAAATCTAAATAATATGATATGAAACACAAAAAGTAAATTAACCAAGTAAGATTAAGTAGCTAAGTGTTAATAGGTACTAATATAAAATTAGCTAGATAATATACTAGTTCACACCAACCACCTACCTTAAGTGTAACATAGGAAGTTAAAAAATAATGGATAAAAGAAAAATTGAACCTAACAACAAGGCCTAATAAGGTACCTTTGTGGAGCGATAGGCCTAGCTTGATTGGCTAAAGAATTCTCGTGGAGAAAAGAGGTCATGAGGTCTAGTATCCCCACTGTCCTCATGGTACCAGAGGATGTGTCACGCTAGCATCACCAATCATATGAAAAAGTTTACTAGGTGCACTATAGTTTATAGGGGTGGCTATCCAATTCTAATTCCAAAAATCTAAAAAAAAATAAAAAATAAGGTACCTATGTAAAAATAACCCTCATCAATAAAGAAAATGAGAAGCAATTATAGAAAAAATCCACTATAAAAGAGAGAAGAAAACATGAAAATCATATATATACAAGTGAAGGAAAGACTTAAGAAGATCCTCCAAGGACTGTGACAAAAAATGTGACATTAAAATTTTAATTCTATGCCATTCATACATATCCATGTTTCGTGGATGTGTTGTAGGTGACATAAGAAAACAAAATTAAATTTTGGCATATTGTAATTATATTTTAGTGAGGTGATTTAATGTTGGTGTGAGTTACACAACATAATGGAAAAATGATCTCTCTTAGGGGTCTACTTATGAAAGGTAAAAGGTCATGCTTTGGATTCCCAAGTGGAGGAGGTGTTTGGTGTATGTTCTTATTCCATCAAGGAGTCAAAGAGCGTAATTAAATTTCTCTATGAAGTGGATATGGGCTAGGTACCCACATGAGAAGTCACATGAATGGAATTTAATATTTATTATGTCTATTGGTTGTCTAAAAGGTAGGTGTGGGTTTTTTTGAGTGGTATTTGTAGTGTAGTAAAATGTATACCTTTCCATTTTCACACTTGTTTGGTCCTGCATTGCCTTTTTTATCCTTATTTATGTCTTAATTGGTCCTATTTTGCATCCAAAAGCCTAATAAATTATATCTTCTTATGGATAATCCTGATAAACATCAAAGGATAAATGATAATTTAATGATTCTAGTTTTGGATCCTTGATTTTTAGATTGGACTAAGATGCCACCTAGGGTATCTTTGTCCTCCAAAGCTCTTGCAACCTTTGTTTCAAAGGAACCTTAAATGGGCCCCTTTTTGGAGTCTGTGCCCTGAGTATCATGTCTCAAGACTAAGACACCACCCTGGGTGTCTTAGTCCCCCTCAAGTTATTTTTGAGTTTTAATTTCAAATCTTTGTGGCATTTAGCCTCCTTTAATTAATGAATTCATATGTAAGCTTGGTGTTGTGTAATTTTACGTTATTAAGAATAGATTAGTATAAATACAATGTTTTTTCACTCATTTATCATCTAAGCATTCAAGTATTCTTGCATCGTGTGTGCTTTTTAGCTAACATTTGTGATATCAAGTTTTGATTCAAACAAGCAATTCAAGTCAATATCTATCAAGCATTCCTTCAATTCAAGATCTACATCTAAGCTAGCCACTTCATACAAGTTTGTAGATTTCATAACAAGGCTTTGGTTAGTTGCAACATAGCACTTTGTTCATTCATCATTTCCCTTGAATAGTCCATTTCATTCCAAGGTTTAATTACCAACAAGGGGTTTGACAAAGGGAAAGCCCCATTTACTAACAATCAACAAGTTTTTCCTCTCTTGCATGTTTGTTTTTGTAGATTTAGGTTGAAGACTTGAAGATCATTTGAAGTGAAAATTTGTCAAGTTGCAAAGATACATTGCAAAGTTGTCATCTTCATGGAAACTTTCCTATAGGCCAGATCTAGAAGTTTCAAGACCTAAGATCTGAGAAGAAGGAAGGGAAGACATTGATCCTTAGGATCACATTCAGAGATTTTAGAAATTCGAGATGAGACTAAGACAACAATTAGGGAATCTTAGTCCTCCCAAGGATATTTTATAGAGATTCTTCTAGATTTTGTTCCAACATCCAAAGATTCCCCATTTCCCCCAAAAAATAATAGCGAGACTAAGACAATAATAATGGCATCTTAGTCCTCCCTAGCATATTTTGATAGCATTTTTTCATTCCCAAAATCCTCAGCACATTCACAAACTTCCCAGGTACACACATCCTAACTTTCTATTACTTAATTTTGTCATTTGCACTCATTATTTGGCTTGTATTACTAGGTTTTGTGAGTTGAATGTTTAGTTTTCTTTTCCAAGATTTTACTTGGTGGTTAACCCTTGAAAGCCTAAAAGAACCCATCCTAGGTCTTCCTTATTGAGAATTGAATCACCTTTGGGTTGATAGTCAATCCAATTTGGGATTCTAGGACATTCTTGAATGACAATTGGAAAAGAGTGGTGTTCTATGACCTAGGTTATAAAGCACCCATTTTCCCTATTGTTCATTTTTGTGAACCCAACATTTTTGAGAATTCATTTTCTGATTTGGAGTTCATAAAAGTCCTAATTCTATGTTGCATTCATTCTTGCATTGCATCTTGTATTAGTGAAAGTACATCTAGGGTTTCTTACATTTGCATTAGTGAAAGTGCATATAGGTTGCATTTTTGCTTTCTTGCATCATTTTATCTCATTGAAAAACTAAAAAGTGTATTTTTAATCATCATAATTGGATTTAGGAACATTGTTATTACATTCAAAATTGAAAAAATTTAATTCAATTTCTTGTCATTAGTCATTTTTTCTTGCATTCATTTGCATAGTTTTTTGTTTCTAAACATCAAGTTCCTAGGTAGGAAACTTGTAAACACTATAAAAAATCCATATTTTTCTATTTTTCTGAAAAAAAGCCTACTGGGACTAAAAAACCTTATGGTGTCTTAGTCCCTCTATGATTTTTTGCCTCAGAATCCTGTCTAGGCTGATTGCTTTTTGTTCCACTTTCTGGAACCTCAAAATTCCTTCAGTAGGACAAAGATGCCCTTGTTGGTATCTTAGTCCCTATTCAATTTAATGTTGTAGTTTTCATGGTTTAAATATTCTTTTATATGCTTCTTTTTGTTGTTTCCAGTTTTCTATTATAGTTCGCAGAATTACTGTTATTCTAATTTCCTTAATTTCAAGTGTATTCTAAAATAATTCCAATTACAAGCATCATTAAATCTGAAAATTCTCACATTTATATAACTTTGTATAATAGGGATAAAAGTACTTTCACTTTTGTATACAAAATGTTTACATTCATAAATCTTTGCATAAGCTTCATAAAAGAGCTTTTTCATTTTTGGATATACATTGTTTGCATTCTTAAAGTTTTGCATACATTGAATAAAAGTTTTTTGCATCTTTGGATATACATTATTTACATTATTGAAGCATTGCATGAGATGGTTAGAAGTACTTTACATTCTAGTTCAGACAATGCTAGTGTCTTACATATCTAGGCATGCTAAGAAAAAGTTCACACCCCCTCCCTATGAGAATGTTTTAATGAAAGAGAATACAACCTTGTACATTCCTAATGATCGTATTTTTTCTTCTCCTAATATCTTTCCTATTGGTGATGAAGATATTTTAGTGTTAGAAGAACCAATTAGTCATAGTTTTGAGAGTCCTAGTTGTTTCTCTCCTTCTACCTCTCTTAGTGGACAAGACATTGATGAACAAGAAGAAACAACCATAGATAATAATGATGACCACATAACACAACAAGAGACCATTGAAACTTCAACTAGTCTACATTCATCTCCCAACACCTTCACCTCTTGTGATAATTTTCTTGAGGATTAAATTATAAGGGAAGATATGTTGGTCTATGACAACCCTCTTTATGATCGTTCCCCTACCTATCATATTTTGGAAGACATTAGAGGACAAAGGAATGAAATTATGGATAATCATGATAGTTATATTTGTTCTTATCCTAGTATCTCTCCTAGTTGTGAGGAAGATGCCTCATTGTTAGAAAATACAACCAATGAATTTAATATTTCAACTACTGCTATCCCCACTATACATAACATTCACTGCATGCTTGAAAGTGAAGATGGCCTTGACCTTGTGAAAAACATAGTTCAAATTTGTGGAAAACATCTCACCTCAACCAATAGTTGTCCTTTTCCAACAAGAAATTTTACACGTTAAGGATGAACTCAAATTCCTCCTCCCACAACAATAGCCTCAATACCTACCTACACCAAACCTCAAGTCACAACAACAATGCAAAAGTTTAGTAAGGTGATTCCTTCCCTAGGTATTCATGCTAGCATCCCTAGTTCCTGTGTGGCATCACAAGTTATATTTCCTACCACTTTACCACCTATAAGTATTCCATTCACTTGTCCTATGAACACATGCAATCCTTCCCCACTTTCACTTCCATCTCATAACACAAACAATGACCCACTCATAGCTCAACTCTTCGAAACTGTTTCAACGATTCAAAAACAAATTTCCACCATCAATCAAAATGAAAACAACCCACCTACATATTATGTCAAAAGCATTCCACTATCCTTGGAGATATTGTAAACATTGATGCCACAAGGTGTAGAGGTGCCTAGATTTGAGAAATATGGAGGGAAGGGAGATCCTTCTAACCATGTTAATGCTTATATTGCCTTATGTAACGACTTTTTCCTTGATGATAAATTGTTGGAAAGAATTTTTCCTAGGTCCTTGAAAGATACCACCTTGTAATGGTTTTATTCTTTACTGAATAACTCAATTTGTTCATTCAATAAATTTGTTGATGCATTTGTAAAACATTTCCAAGTGCATATGACTCCCAAGATGACCTTGGCCAATTTGATGAGATGCAAGCAAAAAGAAGAAGAAAAGATAACTGATTTCATCTCACGGTATTAATCGTTTTATTCCAAAATTGATGTCAAAGTCCTTGACCCTCATCTCCAAAAGATGTTCATAGAAATTTTGAAAAGTAAAATTCAAGACAAGCTCACCATGATGAAATTCCCATCTTTCATTGATCCAGGGGATATTTCAATGAAAATTGAAGTGTCTCATTTCTCTCCAAAATCTACACCATCAGAAAGAGCTCAACATCCTTATTCCAACGCAACTCAAACGAAGCGAAAAGGAGTTCGTTTCTGCAAGTTATGGCCAGTCAAACCTTGGGTCAAACTGGGATCAGGGGTGTCCAGGAAGTGAAAAAAATTATCATCTCAGAAAACAATGGAACCAGTTTCATCAGGAAAACTTGTCAAGATGATTCCGACAGTGTTCGTTTCGTCGAAATCCGACATCGTATGCTCAACTTATCAGCAGTCAAAATTTACGGTTGAATTTTTTAAGGTGGACCGTACGGATGCTGACGTCAACATTCTGTACTGTACAGACTATGAAGTGGCCGAATTAGAATCTAACATGTGGCTTCCATGTCAGCATTGTACGGACTAATCGGATCGTGACACGTGTCCATCCGTACACAGTCAACGACACACATCATCAGTCAGTGCACAGTCATTGTTCACGTCATCATCCAGTCATCAGACACGTAGGCATCTGATTCAATGGACACGTTAGCTCCACGTCGGCACCCAGTGGCAGACACATCAGCTCTTAGTCAGCATATTCATCCAATCAAGTTTTTCCATGTGGCACCTCCTCGGCATGACACGTGGCCCATCACTTTGTTGGGCGGATGGGTATGTTGGTTTATTTGTTAAAAAGAAAAAGGGGAGGCTATTAAAGGATTCGAACCTCCGACCGCTCGCCTCTGAATTTTCTACCAAACCGTTCAACCATATCACCGACACTTAACAGGATAAGGATGTGGGTTTGTTTTGTTAACTGCCGGCGGGAATTTGGCTATAAAAAGCTAGCGGCTGGGGTTGAACCCCCTACCGCCGGCCCAATAAAATCTATCACCACCGATAAGCCATTTGGCATGTTTAGAATATGTGTGGTGTCAGTCCATTTTGTTGCATTGTTCAAACCGAATGCCTTATAAAAAATTAACAAATCCCTCCAAATTTTAAACAAGAATCCTTGTAAAGGATTAAATGAAAACTCCCCGATTGATAAGGCCCAAATAAATAATAAAATTGAAGGGCTTAAATTAATTTAGGAGATTTATATGCAAATAAAGGAAGATTTATAAGGATTTTTATGTATTTTGGAGAGATAAGGTGAATATTGTCAAATCTTTTGGTTAAGGGCCAAATTGAGTTAATTCTTTGTATAAAAAGGGGGTGTAAGGTGAGAGTGAAGTTAAGTTTTTTTTCAGGTGATGAAGTCTTGAAGCTGTGGTGAAATGAAAGAGAGGTCTTGTGGAGATTCTTTGAGTCATTCTTGCATGTCAGAGCGCTGTTATGCTGTCGAAGTGCTTGGAGAATGGTTGTGGTGCTTTTGTAATTGATTTTTGGAGTTAATTGGATCGGTCCCTCTATTGGAGTGGACCCGGAGACGTAGTCACATTTGTGACGAACTCCATTATCAATGCTGTTTGCACTTCTCTTCTTCTTCTCTCTCGTATTCAGTTTCTCTTTTAAAGTTTTAATGCATAAATTTGTTAATGTATGCATGAATTCAAATTTCGTAAACTTGGAATAAACATTGTAAATAAATAAGCATTCAATTCTACAATATAGTCTAGATCCTATACAGATCAAGTTGGTATCAGAGCTCTTGATGACTATTATTGGAGTTATTTGTTTTTGAATGCTAACAAGATCCATGATTCAAAAGGGTGAAGGCAAGCTTGAAGACTTTGATCCTGAGATCGGGAAGCCTAGAACATTTCCAAAGATGTCAGTTTCTGGAATGGAGGTTCTTGAAGAAATCAGTGAGCAGGAATTTCGAAGAGCATTCCTCGAGATGAAGGCAAAGGTGGACATTCTTTTTCAGGAGAGACAAGAGTGGAAGGAACGTGAAGAAGGTTCGTCAAAGCAAGATGCTCATGAAGACAAGAAAGGGAAACAACATGGAGATGGTGGCAAGCAACCAGATCACCCCTTTTCTTCTTCTCCTCCCTCTCCTCCTTCTCCTTCTTCTCCATCTTCTCCTCATTCTATTTCTTCTAATCCTTTCAAGAGTGGGAATAAGCCTAAAATCAAATTGGATGTAAAATTTGACTTGCCTAAGTATTGTGGTGAACTTAATGCTGAAAAATTGGATGATTGGATTCAACAAGTTGAAGTTTACTATAGAGTCCAGAACCTATTAGATGATGTTGATAGGATCCAATTAGCTACTCTTCGATTAGGAGGTACAGCTTTAACTTGGTGGGAGAGTAAGTCTAAGGAAGAAGTTTCACAACATGGTAGAGTCAGTTTAGCTTGGGCAGAATTTATTAATGCTCTTAAGAAGCAGTTTTATCCCTTAGGTCACATGCAATAGTTAATGATGGACTGGCAAATGTTTAGGCAAGGGAAGGGTCAAACTGTCCAAGAGTACACCCATGAATTCAGGAAAAGGGCCATTGCTTTGAATGTTCCTTTGTACACCCAAGACACTTTGTTGAAGTACATAGGAGGTCTGCATTCCTACCTTAGACATTCCATTTTGGTATTGAACCCTTGTAATTTGGATGAAGTGTCTATTCAAGCTACACACTTAGAGTCAAGGGGTAAAGGATCTTTTATTGATAAATTTGATAATGATGTAAAGAAATCTTCTAAGAATGCAGAGACAGGGAAAGGAAAGAAGGCAGCTACAGTTAGGAAGGATGAGAAACTTTCTTGCACTCATTGTGACAAGAATGGTCATGATGAAGATCACTGTTGGATGTTGCATCCAGAATTGAAGCCTAAGTGGGCTCAAAGATGTAATTAGAAACAGAAGAGTAAGGAGAAATCCATAAATGTTGTTATGGATCTTGGTTCAGATTCAGATGATGAGACTAAGATAACAATGATGGGTCTAAAAGGTAAAGCCCCTATTTCTAGTGTTTCTATTGGTAGTTGTGATTCTACTTTTACAGTTAATGATTTCTCTGAAGATGTGAAAAGGAATGAGCTGTTTCATTTAAGGGTTGTTGCTAAGAACAGTAAAATTGATGCACTCATAGATAGTGGATCTCAGGTTAATTTAATTTCTGAAAGTGTTGTAAAGAACTTGGGATTAAAATCTACACAACATAAGAAACCTTATCCACTAGGCTGGATTTGTGAAAATGATAAGTTGCAAGTAACAAAACAATGCACCTTAAGGTTCACAATCACTAGTAAATTTGTGGATGAAGTACAATTTGATGTGGTTCCATTGGATATCTGTGGGATAGTGCTTGGTAGCCCTTATCTTTATGACAGGAAAGCAATTTTCTACAGGGAAAAGAATCATTATCACTTATTTAAAGATGGCATTCAGTATATTGTACATTCTCATAGGATTAAGACTGATCGTTCTTTTGCAAACACAGGGAAGTTAAAGAGGGTAATTAATGCAAGTAAGGAGTTAACTCTTATGTCTGTCAGTACAGGTGGTTCTAAACCTGAACTTGGAGTAGCTAACCAGGGTCAGATGTTGCAGGATGCACCAATAGTACAGCATGAGAAAATGATAATTGAAAGCATTGATGGATCCTTGGGTAAAAATGTTTCTATTGTAAAGGAATGAATTGTTGTTGACTTATTCTCTTTCATTTCTGCATTATTGTTCAGCTTGATGCTAGTCAATTTTTTGTTGGTTAGTGGCTACGACATTTGATGTAGAAACATATGGAAGTGATAGAATAACTTTTATGTTCAACAATATTGTTGCAGTCTTCGTTGTGTTTGTGAGCCAGGTTTTCAGATGTACAAAAGATACAGGACAAGTGGGGAGGCCAAGTCCTCACTTATTGTCAAAGTAAATGCCACTTTTGGAGGTCCAAAAGGTCTTCAGTGAGGAGACCTGATCCAGGGGATATTTCAGTGAAAATTGAAGTGTCTCATTTCTCTCTAGAATCTACACCATCAAAAATAGCTCGGCGTCCTAATTCCAACGCAACTCGAACGAAGTGAAAAGGAGTCCATTTGTGCAAGTTATGGCCAGTCAAACCTTGGGTCAAACTGGGATCAGGGGCATCCAGGAAGCGAAAAAAATTAACATCTCAGAAATCAATGGAACTAGTGTCATCGCAAAAAGCTCGTCAAGACAATTCTGATAGTGTTCGTTTCGTCGAAATCTGGCATCGTATGCTCAACTTATCAGCGGTCAAAGTTTGCGATTGACTTTTTTAAGTTGGACTGTACAGATGCTGACATTAGCATTTCGTACTGTACGGACTAGTAAGTGGCTGAATTAGAATCTAACACGTGGCTTCCATGTCAGCATTGTACAGACCAATCAGATCGTGACACGTGTCCATCCGTACACAGTCAACGACACACGTCATCAGTCAGCTCACAGTCATTGTCCACGTCATCATCCAGTCATCAGACACGTAGGCATCTGAGTCAGTGGACACGTCAGCTCCACGTCGACACCCAGTGGCAGACATGTCAGCTCTTAGTCAGCATATTCGTCCAATCAAGTTTGACCACATGGCACCTCCTCGGCATGCCACGTGGCCCGTCACTTTGTTGGGCGGATGGGTATGTTGGTTTATTTGTTAAAAAGAAAAAGGGGAGGCTGTTAAAGGATTCGAACCTCCGACCGCTTGCCTCCGAATTTTCCACCAAACTGTTCAACCATATCACCGGCACTTAACAGGATAAGGATGTGGGTTTGTTTTGTTAACTGCCGGTGGGAATTTGGATATAAAAAGCCAGCGGCCGGGGTTGAACCCCCGACCGCCGGCCCAATAAAATCTATCACCACCGATAAGCCATTTGGCATGTTTAGAATATGTGTGGCGTCGGTCAATTTTTTTGCATTGTTCAAACTGAATGCCTTATAAAAAATTAACAAATCCCTCCAAATTTTAAACAAGAATCCTTGTAAAGGATTAAATGAAAACTCCCCGATTGATAAGGCCCGAATAAACAATAAAATTGAAGGGCTTAAATTAATTTAGGAGATTTATATGCAAATAAAGCAAGATTTATAAGGATTTTTATGTATTTTGGAGAGATAAGGTGAATATTGTCAAATCTTTTGGTTAAGGGCCAAATTGAGTTAATTCTTTGTATAAAAAGGGGGTGTAAGGTGAGAGTGAAGTTAAGTTTTTTTTTAGGTGATGAAGTCTTGAAGCTATGGTGACACGAAAGAGAGGTCTTGTGGAGATTCTTTGAGTCATTCTTGCATGTCAGAGCACTTTTATGCTGCCGAAGTGCTTGGAGAATGGTTGTGGTGCTTTTGTAATTGATTTTTGGAGTTAATCGGATCAGTCTCTCTATTGGAGTGGACCCGGAGACGTAGTCACATTTGTGACGAACTCCATTATCAATGATGTTTGCACTTCTCTTCTTCTTATCTCTCGTATTCAGTTTCTCTTTTGAAGTTTTAATGCATAAATTTGTTAATGTGTGCATGAATTCAAATTTTGTAAACTTGGAATAAACATTGTAAATAAATAAGCATTCAATTCTGCAATATAGTCTAGATCCTATACAGATCATTCATGCACTTGTGTACTACCCTCCAAGATTATCAAAATTTGGCTAGTAGTTGAGATACAAAGTTGACTTCTAGCCAAATTGAGAAATTCAAGCCTGCAAACCAAAACAATTCCCAACCTTTCAGAAAATAGAACAAAGGGTTCTTTTAATTTAATCCCCCTCAACAAACAACTTATAATGCCAATAACCAAGTAGCTATTGTCAAAGCCATGGTAGCCTTTAGCTATGGAGATCTGAAAAGACAATTCACTCCCTTACCTGATACCCTTCATAACACAATATCCCAACTATTAGAAAAATAAATGATTACCTTGCCTCCCATCAAAACACCTAACCCTAATAAGCCTTTACCCTCAAATATTTAAATCAAATTCTTATTTCCATTATCATCAAAAAAATGGACATGGCACAAAACATTGCAAGTGTCTTAAACATATTGTCCCTTCAGTTGTGCATAAATGCTTAAAGCTTCTCTATGACAATGAACTATTCACTATTCACTATAGTGGCTTCAACCCTTTATCATCCAAAGGAAATTTTTCCTTAGATTCCTTTTGGCCCAAGCCCATGGAACCTATAAAGCCATGAGAAGAATTCTTTTTCCTATCCTACCAAAAACTCAAAGCAAAGAAAATAGTTGAACTGTCTCTCGGAAACATGTCCCCATCAACCTCTCAACCTACCATCCTTGACAAAACTATGCTTAAACCTAAAGAATTCCCAAACAACCAAGACCAACCTAAGACAAAACCTTCACCTACATCTTACAAACAACTAAGAGATAATGAAAACAACCCTACCACACCTCCTAGAGTAAAATAGGAATACAAAGTCAAAGAGAAGGAGAAAGAGGTCAAACAACCTCACGTGGTTCTTTCCATTCCTCCCCTCAGGGAAGAAAAGAAACCCATGGTTGATCAACTCGATCCTATAGAAACACAACTTGAAAATAAAACTAAAAGAAACAAAGGTACTAGAGAGCATAGGCTTAAACATCGTACCCATGCTCACAAGTTACATGACAAATTAAACAAAGAAAATCAAGATCCATACTTGACTAAAGCAATGCATAATGACTCTACCCCTTCCCTACAATAAAACAATCTAGTACAAAAAATGTAACAAGAGTTGAACTCTTCTATGGAAATTATCCTTCAACCTCCTATTATAATTAATTTGGATCATGATGATGATGTTGCCAAAATTGACGAAGAGGTTCATAATGAATTGAATACATTGTTTCCCTCTTCCATGAGCTTAGACAACACATCTCTTACAAAGAGTGTTGAACCTAGTGCTTCTCCTAGTTTGGCACTTGCTCTTGTCCCTTTAGCTAGTTTTCTGCCTTTAGTATACAAATGACATGGTTGGGATGTAGATGACCTACTAGTAGGCTGACTCACCTATGCCTTACTAGTCTTTTTCAAATTATTTCTTTCTTTTTCATTTTCCTTTGTGTGATTGCATGTGCGTAATGTGATCCCCTGTGATGTTTTGTTTGATATTCTCTCTCTTTGTGGCATTCCTCTATTTGTACCTTCATTCTTCTCTATCTCATCAATCTTTTTTTCTATTTATCTCTTTTTCTCTTTTGTCTTGTGTTTTCCTTTAGGATAATGAGGCATCGAGACATTCATGTCTTTCCATGTTGACCTAAAAGGCTTTCTTTTTCCTTGACCTTTTTATTCTCTTTTTCTCTTTTGTCTAGGTTTTCATTTGGTATAACACAAGGTAATCGACACATTCATTTCTCTTCCATGTTGACTTGAGAGATTTTTCTTTCTCTTCACTCTCTTTGTGTCATTCTTCCAATTCTATGTGTATTTGGGGATGATGACAATGGCGTAGCTCTCTAAAAACATTGTGGCAATGAACATACTAACCCCAAATCCATATAGCTTTTATGTGTTTGGTGTTTTCATTTTGGGGGAAAGGCCTCTCTTTTCTTTTTATCTTACATGACACAACTTTACTTGGAAACATATGACTTGGCATAAGGCTTTCCAACTTGGCTCTGATGTCTTCTTTTTTTTCATTTTTCATTTTCTACTTTAAAGTAATTTCTCATAGTATTGTGTTTAGCAATTCCTTTAAAGTGGGAGCATACATTGGCATTATTCTTTTGCATTTTTCTTTATTCTTGGTTATTGGTGAACTATTCTTATCTCATATGATGCATTTTTCACTTTGTGGATGCATTGGGTGTGATTTCCTTTAGGAGCATGATCTCTCTTAGCATATTACATTTCTCTTAGTGGCTTGATGCGATACAATGCATCCCCTAAGTTGTGATTTTTTTATTCTTTGATTGGTCCTCTCTTGGAGACATTAGGCACAATGTTCCCTAAGTTAAAGACCTTGCATGAACTAAGCAAGATTCATTTGAACATTCTTTTCATGTTGCATTTTACATTTGTTGTTATATGGCCACCTTGCATAACAAAGCTCATATTCCTATAGACCTATCTGATTTGTGAGTGCATACCAACCCACAACATCACTTTCCCCATAGCCACTTGTGTGTGTGTGAGTGCATACAAACCATGAGTGTATGTTTCTCACCTTTTAAGACTTCTCACTTAGTGGAAAACTTAAAGTTCTGTCGCCTCAGAGTGAGTATGCATTTTTCGGACAAAAAACCTACATTTGATCCACATCATAATGGAAAAATAGTCAAAGCTTGATCTTATTCTCTTTTATCTTTTACCTTTTTCTCTCTTTCATCTTTGACAATGCATGTTTGTGCTTGGTTATTGCTCTTTATATCATTCTCATGTGTGTTTCTTGTGCCTATGTTGGTTTACCATGGGATCTTGATCCCGGGGGATTGAACCCCTCTTGATGCATGATTTTCTACTTTAGTGTGATCTTGAAGCAATTTCATCCTCTCACTAAAGTGGGGACTAGATGGAATCACCGAAAAAGCAACCCTTCTACTTTTTTTGGCTTGTTTGGGCCCTCTTTGTGAATTTGGCTTAATGTTTCCTTGATTTAGTGTTAGTGTTTCAACATGGATGACACATTCACATTAGGTCTTGAGACCTTGTGAACTAATGTATTTTAATTGTACTTCGATAAAGTGTTATGAAGTGTTGTAACACACTTTTACAATTTGCTAGGGTTTTTATCAAATAATTAAACTTAATCAACCTATTTTCAATAAAATTGAATATTAATCTTGTCTTATTTAGAGTGTTGTAAAGTGTTGCAACATACTTTGACACTTCTCTATGCTTTTCATTAATATTTGGGCTTTCTTATGCTTTAATTGGCCCCATTTTGCATCCACAAACCTCATTTATTCCATTTTTTTGAGGATGATCTCGACACCAATCAATACCCAATCATAATTCAGGTGTTTTTGGCTTGTGTGGCCTATATTTAGGGATTTGGGACTCATTCACCACATGGGGTGAATGGATCCCACTTGGATCTTTTGGCCCCAAACCATTTTTCACACATTTCTAAGCACTTTTAATTTTTGGTCTCATACATTATGCCTGATGGGACTCATTCACCACCTTGGGTGAATGAGTCCCATGCGGCCCAAATTCAAATTTTTCATGGGATTTTATTCTCCTAGATCTGATGTCAGCTTGTAGTGTTGCAATTTTAGGAATTCTTGCATAATCAAGTATAAATACAAGGTTCTTTCACTCATATTCTGACCTAGCATTCAAAAGAGTTCACAAGAGCATTAGGGAATTCAAAAGAGCATTCAAGAGTCTTCCAGGGAATATTATCAAGTATTTTAGAGAAAAATTCAAGTGCCAATTGTCATGTTAAAGATTGCATTCATCATGTTTGTTATTGTGCTAAGAATTGTGATGTAGGGTTTATGATTCAAGCAAGTATTTAAAAAAAAATCAACTCCATTCAAGCAAGAATAAAGAACCACATCTATTGTAGCCATTTCAAGCATAGTTGCAACACCTTATTGCTATGGTTTGGTGAGTTGCAATATTGTCTCTTGTTCATTCATCATTCTCCATTCATATTTTCTTTCATTTCAAGGTTTAATTACTAACAAGGGGTTTGACCAAGGAAACCCCTATTCACTAACCCCATGCAAAAAAATTTCCCTCTCCTTTGTGTGTGATTTGAAGGTATATGTTGCATATTTCATAAGGAGCAAGATTGGAGAAAAGTTGTCAAGTAATCCAAAGTTGCTAAAATTGTCATCAAGCCTTGGAGAGACTTGGAGAAGACCTATAGGGGGCAATTTATAGTTTCAGATCCAAAAACCAATCAGGAAGAGTAGAGCAGACTAAGAGGAGTAGAATAAGGTTCAAAATTTCTAGAAAAGCAGAAGTGGACTGATTCACCACAAGTGGATAATTAGTCCCATTGTATAGGCCTGGTAGATATTTTTACAGATTTGGACACCCTTTTGGTAGAAACATGTTCTTACACATTTTCCCAAAAAATGGACTGATTCACCTAGCTTGGCGAATGAGTCCCAATCAACCTTGATAGGAGATTCTTTAGTGATGCATACCTCCATTCTTTCTTCTCCAGTTTCCTAAGTGCACACTTTTTGTTTTGCAATTTTTTGTGTTATTTCACTTACATTTTTAGGTCATTCATTTCAAGTTTGCATTCAATTAGTTTTTTGCATTTCATTATCTTTTCCAAGTATAAAATTGGTGGAAAAACCCTCATTAGATCACATTCAACCCCTAGTACAACCCTATTGCAACATCTCTTTCTCTTTTGTATTGAGATCTCTAGGGTTATCCTTGATTGGAATCTCTTTGAAAGTGGGTCTAATAGCACTTAATCAACCTATCCCCCACTTTTCATAGGTTCCAAATAAATAGGTAATATTCTAATCCTCAAATAAATAAAGATGGGTGATTAATATGACCATTATATCTAGATGTAGTTTAGGAAACTTGTTCTTGGACGGTATGTGCAGGACCATGATGGGCCAAAAACTGGTGATATGATGGGTATGTGGCTAATGACTTTTTTCTTCCCCAAAATTGATGAAACGAATAGGGTTTTTAAAGAAGATTCTCATCTTTCCACCAATATAAATTATGCTTTACTTTGAATTTAATTAATAATTATTATTCATTTTCTATTTGAATTACAACTAAATTCTTGATTGCTAGGCTAATTGAAAAACATCTATAGCTTTCAAATGGTATCACATATTTTGAATCTGAAACATGTGTCACATTCTATGCTTTGCATACTAAAGGATTAAAAAAAATGAATTTCATGAAGTTTTGACCATGTTAAGGTAGTAAGACATGAGTTTTTATATTTTTTAAAAGTTGTAATAAAAAATTCATAATTAATTATTTACTTGGAAAAAATTACGAAAAATAATGCATCACATCCAGACATGAGTCCTCTAATTATATCTAAAATATCATAAAAAAATATTAACACTTTATTGTGGTTAGGGTGGTCGGACAGACACCTACTTATTTTTCCCCTGAAATTTAAGTAATACTACATTGAAATTTAAAATTTTCACCTAATAGATTTTAAAATAAAAATAAGCCTAGTAGTTTAAAAACTACGTTCAATTTTATACATATTCTATTCTTACATATTTTGAAATAGTATAGATAACTTATTCAAATTTTTATGACAAGTTTCCTAACTCTAATTTTTTTGATTTTTTTGCAACTTAAGGGCCTAATTTTTTTATGATGATCCTGCACATACCCTGGAAATGTACCATTTAACATATTGAATTCATTCATTGAGTAATTTTTTACATATAGTCAATTTTTTATCTTCCTTAGTTAATATAGCTTTGAATTATTTAGAAATGATCTACCAAGTTTGGGGATTCCTGATGGATACACATTGGTAAAAGAGTAGACTAAATGTTGTTGTGTAATATAATTATAGTATATCTTAACTTGGGAAATGCAATTCCTCATTCTAAAAGATGAAATCCTATGATAAGTAAATAGTAGTTTGACCCTATATAAAAGTGGGTATGCAAGAAATCCTTAAGCAAAGGATGGACCTCTGACCCAATCCCATATGGGATGGTTTAGTGGATAACTCTATGGTTTGGGTTTGTTCATAATATTATTTATCCATTTTCAATATGTTTTATATTGAGCCTAAAATTCTATTATATGGTAGTCACCTCACCTTCCAATTAATATGTCCTCAATATATATGTTTGAGGTAGTAAAATGATAATCCATCATCATCAAGCTTATCTCCTCTAAGGTTTAGTTCGCTTGGCTTTCCAAATTCTAGTCAAGTCTTGGATGAAATTTTAGATTTAGTGTCATTATGATCTATCTTGATGTCAATGTGTGAGAATTCCTCTAATATTATCTAAACTAGAGTAAATATTGTTTAGATATTGATACATATGGTCTTGTGTATGTGATCAATGAGGACTATGGGAAGGTATAGATCAGCCTCCAAAAGTAGTGAGTTATATTCTTCCAAGAAATAAGGGTTTTATAAACCTTGCCATGATTTGAATATAAATTAGTTATGGAAACCTACTAACTTATACTTAATGATGATGATGATTTAAACCACAATAATTTTCTTTTCTAAAAGTATCTTAGTATGTATGGATGTACTACTTGCTCTAATTTGGAACTTGGGTATGTATTGAGTTAATTATTGAGTTTCTTAAGATAACCTTATTAAATATGAGAAATTAATAGTGTTTATTACCAAATAAAGTAGGGTTCAGACAACAATATGATAATATTTATGGTTTTTACTATATGAAAAGGTTATGTTCAGATAACTAGTGTATGGCACTATTAAGGATTTAATTATTTTTTCCTAAATAATATAATTTTGAACAAAAAATTAATAAGGTGATTGAAATTTCATTACTTATGATTTTATATAGTTTCATGAATATCTATTTGGATACAAGCCAACTCGCACATGGGTTCAATGTGTTATTTATGTGTTGATCAATTGACCTCAAGACCTATAAGATAATTATATAGTGTATGGATCCCTTTTGAGGTAATATAAATATATTAACTTGATTAAGTGTAAACCTTTCAAAAAATACCTTCTAGATCAATTATTTTGTACCCTTTAATATGAATTTTGAATTAATATTGATACATGAGTTGAATTCTTAGCATCAAAACTAGGCTAGATAAAATAACTCTATAATTAGATAATTAGATAATAATTGTTACATTAACATATATCTCTTATTTCTCTCTTGGAAATGGTGGTTTCTCAGCGATTAGGCCTTTTGTTTTTTTGGTCATTGTTGGGTCTTAGTTCTAACATTTGGTATTAGTCTTTTTTTTTGTCTTGTTGTTTTGTTGGTTTTTTTCTACTGACCATCTTGTCTATTTCTTTTTTTCTTTGAGTTTAGGGTCCCTTTCCCTTTCTTTTTCAATCAAAAAACTATATTGTACCACTCATTTTGAGGTGATCATAAAAGTTGTAAGACCTATGACCCACTTATACAAAGTCATATCATTGCTCTAGCATGACAGGAGTTAGGGAGTTTTCTTTACAAGAAGTATTTTTTCATATCATAGGGTTAGTTAGATTTTAGCAATATCAAGTAGGTGATAGGTTTTAAGAGCTACCTAATTTTAAAGGGTTTAAATAGGCTTTCACTAATAGCAGGTGATGAATGATAGGATCTACCAATCTCAAGAATTTAATATTCACATTAGTGTATCAAAAGTATTTTTTTTGTCACATATGTTATGATTTCCTAAGGTATTACATGGTTTCTAAATTTTAATTATTAATACACTTAAATGTGGTTGATAATATTTGAACTAGTCTTAGGATTATAATTAAGGCCATAAAACATTCTAAATATATAACTTATATGGTTGTATGAGATATAAATGATTGATGGGTTGCATAAATTTTATTAAAGGCCTTAAGTGATTTTTTTTGTTACACTTACACCTTATACTTAATGATGATCACAAGTATTTTGGGATGCTTGTCCCCTATTATAGCTAGTACAAAGAACTAGGCTAAAGGATGAGACCCACCATGCAACTAGTATGCACCGATATTCCTTTCCTTGATGGGATGTAATTACAATATCATGTGTCAAAGAATGAAGGAAAGGAAAATAATCTTCTAGTAAGATTGCAACTACTCCATTTTTTCAATGTAGACATTATTTGTACTTATCATATTGCTAAATTATTCACATTGAATATATATGTTGGATGCCTATGTTAGTAACTATGTCTACCTATGATGTGGGTATGGACTAGTCACCCTATGTATATGTGATGTATTCCTTAGCTAGCCCTATGTGTATATAGTATACAAACACCTATGTGCATGTGGCATAGGTGGGAGCTAGCCATGCTATATATAAATATTGTACATGCTTGAGAAAATCACTGGGCTAACATAGGATGCTTGAATGATATGGTTACTACGTGATTTTATGTGTGTTTATACTCTATGTATTTGAATAGAAACAAAAGTTAATTTGGTATTTGTAGGATTGTGATGGGCCAAAAGGTGGTGATATGATGGGTATGTGTAGGGTATGTGGCTGATGATTTTTTTTTTACCCAAAATTGATGAAATTAAAAGGGTTTTTAAAGGAGATTCTCAGCTTTCCACCAATATAAATTATGATTTACTTTGAATTTAATAAATAATTATTATTTATTTTCTATTGTCACGTCTCAGCCCTAATGTAGGTTGTTTTTGGTTTTGTGTAGATTTGTTACATGCTTTGATGTGCCTAGTAGAATAATAATTAATATGATGGTGTTTTGGTGTGGAGATAAATGAAAGTGTTTATTTAAATTATGAAAATATGAATAGTATTGAATGTTTTTTACTTTGGAAATGAAGCAAAATAGAGTAGAAAAATTTTAATTTATGTAATATATTGCTTTATTTATATCTTTATGTGATACTAATTCAATTATTGTTGTGTGCCTGAGTGCACTTGAGTTGCAGGAGGTCGAAGACCAAGGGTGTGATTAAGGAGAGGAGGTTAGCTTCTAGACAGGACAAAGCAAGATGTTCTCTTGATCACACACAGGCACTTAGATTCATATAGAATGCATTTAGGAATGATAATTTTTGTATGACTGTTTGATTATTTGCAAATAATTAATGATTAGTTAAATTAAAATATAAGAATAACTAGCAGTTGCACAATATTCAATGAACAACGGAATAGCCAATAGGCATATATCAATTTTTTTTGCCATAAAGTTCTCCCCGCTAGCTCAACATCAATTGGAGGAGATTCCAGTGGGAGTATATCCAAAAAGTTCAAAAAAATTATAGAAATCAAATGTCAATATTGAAAGATTTGATAATGTGAAGAAAAGTTTATTTATCATTGTTAGATTATTTGATTCACATGGGGCACTTACAATCAATATATTAAATTTTGATGTAATACTTTAGTGTATAATGTTCTTTTGGGGAATCCTTCAATGCATGCAATGTTTGTAGTAACTTTTATACTTAATCAATCTTTCAAGTTTATCCATAAAAATTGAAGATATGTGTTACATAGATGAAAGCCCTTATATTTTTCTTTATAGAAACCCCTATACTAACCATCCATAAAATTTTCCCTCTACAAATATCAGTCTAGCCTATTGACAATAACAACCAAACAAAAATTATTGAAAAATAAAAGGAAATATTTTACAAGACAGTATATGTGCCTGATTGGCAATCAGTTTCACATTTGTTGACACTTGCTCTACTAAATTGGAAGAATCTGATGTAGACGAAAACTTCTCTCAAATGGGATTATTTTTTTTGTTGTAAATAAATATGTGAATGGTGTTGTTTAGTAATACAATATGGAAAACTTAGATGAAATCAACAAAGGGAATTTTTTGTACCAGCTGAGGGCCATAATGAGCGAGAAGAGCATCAATATGCACGACTAATTAGCTAAGATCAAAGTTTGGCTTATCTGCCTTTTTCATCAGAATTTCATCAATGTGTAACAAAGGACGAAGATGAGGATGCTGTGGAAGACAAGCAAAGAAAATATCACAGATGAAACTATCATCTGATTTCGAGAGAGAGCTTGAAAACACACAAGAGGGCAAGGAATGCAGAGACGACTCCTTCAAATGTGTTACCAGTCAAAAGTGGTACAGTCAATGCATCTTCAAGAAAAGTATGTTAGAAGGTAACAACAAAAACCATCGTGTCGCATCAATAACCACTTTAATCTCTCTAGCCTGTCATGACTGATGGTACAAACAATGAAATCCATCTCTATAATAAATGAATTCAATCACAAAAGCATGTTAACAACTGACAAAATCTTGTTGTAATTCATGGGGTTCTCACTTCGTCAGACTGGGGGAAATGCCAGTGGGGTTCCCCCATGTAGAATAGCCTATCGGCTAATAAAGTAAATGAATTAAATATTAATTATAGTTAATTATAAATTTTGATTTGAATGCTTATGCATTCTACTCTTCTTTTAATTTGTGTTAATCTGTGATTTAATAAGTTAACCATTAGTTAGAAGACATTTATTTTATTATTGGGTAAGTATTTTCAAAAGGGGATTTGCATGTAATTAAATTAAATATTTTTCTTATTTTAAAATCTATTATTTTCAAGATTAGGTTTGGAGAATAAAGAAAAAAGAAAACTTTAAAAAGAAAAGAGGGGTAACGGAAAAACCAACTTTTCTTGAAGTATTCAGGAATTGCTCTGCAACTGGATTTTACATGGCTTCCAAATAGTATTTTGGGATTTCGCTTTTGGTTTCAATAGATTAGAAAATAGGACATAAGAAAAAGAACAAAGAAGAGGATGACTTTGCAGGAAGGAAATCTTAGAGAAAACAAGAAGAGGAAATGGCAAGGAGGCTCCTTCAGCTGTCAACAAATTATCCAGTTTCTTCTTCATAATTCTCTTTTATTGTTTTAAGTTTCCAAATAAAAGGAAATAAAATTTGTTGTGTGTGCAAAGAATTGGCTGTGCAAAACCCTTTGTTTTTTGTGCAAAATATTACAGTGAAATCTGTACATTCTTTTCAAAACTCTCTCTAAATTTTAAAGGACATTTCATTTCTCTGTCTCATTCAAAAATATCTTTTCTTTTTGAATAAATCTCTGAGAGCAATCTAATGCCAGATTGTTTTATTATTATACATGCATATATATATGTATGTATGTTTAATATATATATATATATATCTAGATATACATATTTATATTCATATATTGGAAATCCGTGTCGAATGGGATGGCTATGTATTACAAAGGAATTTTGAATTTAATGTGTGGCCTACCTATGTTTTTATTTATTTTTATCTTGTTGTGGCTACTCATTAAAGGATTTGGTGATTGGTATCCCCAATCATGCCCTCTCCATAAGGGAAGGGCTGCGCTGTGGGGGACAGTGCTCCCTCCAAAGGCCGTGGCCTGTGCAAGAAGTATTGTCTTCCACAGGCAGCGCCTCCCCATATGGGGGGACATAAGCCCTAAATACACTATACTTAAAAAAAAAACTATTGAAAGATGTTTAAAACTGTGTTTTTCCTATAGAAGTTTGTTTGGAAATATACAAAGTATAGTTTTGATGTATATATACATATGTTGTATATATACATGTATATATATATGTATATATACTATATATATATTTATATATAGACATATACAACAAACATGAATATTGAGTTGTGAAAATATTTTCTTTTCTAATAAATCTTTTTTTTTTCTTCTTTCTTTTGTAAAAGATTTCTGAGCCATAAACATATACACATAAAATACTTACATATGAAAATATGAGAGATGAGATAACCATATATTTGAAATTCTTATATACATTTTAATGTAAAATATACAAATATATGTGTATACCATGAAATCTGCAAGTCTAAAATATTATTAACACATTTGTCATGAGATGAATTTGAAACCAAGAAATAAGGTGATATTCCTATGGGATAATTCAACATGCTTGATACTACAAAAAAAATAGCAAAATAAGTTAATTAAAAGCATGAAATACATATTGAATACCTATCCCATATTGGATTTGTGTCAATTGTGCAAATGACCCTTTCCGAAACCTTGCTAAACTCAAATGATGCAAAGCTTTGAAGATAAAATGAGATGGACAAAACCAGTTCTCAATTGAAGAGAGTGACTTTGCATAAGATTGATGGATCAAGTTGTGGAGGATTTGATGATGAATGAAGCCTTTCATTTATAGATTTTCAAGTTGGAAGAGAGCTCAAAATAGAGCAATGTGGGATAATGATTTGGCCAATGAGATGGAGCCAATTGTCAACCTGTGATAGGACGAGAAATGAGCACATTTTGGTCGATGTGCCAAAGAGGGGGAGATTCAAATTTGAATTTGAGAGTTAAATGCTAACTTTGACCTTTTCAAGGGACATGTAAGAGACATGTAATACCTATTAAATGTCTTGTTGGATGTACATTTCAACTTGTTTTAAATTCAAATTTGAGGGAATATTCCTCAAAGATGCCATGTTGATGGAAAATGCTGATTTTATAAATGAATTAAAATGATTTATTGGAGTAAGGGGAAAAGCTAGAGGATGTGATGGGTGGTTAGGTTAGTTTAATCAAGATTAGATTATCTTAGGTGATGATTAATTGATTTTGACCCATTTGACTTGAATTTTTTGATTTATTTAAATCAAGAGGGAGAAATATGACTTTTGCAATTTAATTAAATAAAGTTTGGTTTATTTAATTAAAAGGTTGATGTGAGACTTTGATTTATTTAATTTAAATGAATAACCTTAGGAATGAATAAAATAGTTCTGATTTACTTGGTGAATGGATTTGATGAGCTTGATTAATTTAATGAGCGGATGAATATGAACTAAGTGCATAATGCTAATTTCACGTGTCTACATTTTTCCCCTCTTTGAAGTAATGTACTTGCTATGTTGGTTCAAAGAATAAACTTTTTGCGATCAAAATTCAAAAAAATTCTAATTTTTTTAGTTGCCCCAGCAGAAATAATTACACTAGTACATTGCCCCCTCGAGAGATCGAGCGAAAATATTTGATTTGAGGGTCAATCTCATGATAACGAGGTTCAAGATGGATGGTTATGAATGATTATGTAAATGAGATGATTTTAAGATGCTTAGAATAACAAATCTATATTATCCTAAACAACTTAAATGATAATGCAATGTATGTGAGATGGATGAGAAAGATGATGTGATATGCTATGATTATGTGATGGACGTTCTATGTAGATGCTTAGACTAACAGATCTATATTATGATGATGAAAATTCATGTGAGATGATGTGCAAAATGATGATGGTTTGTGGATGCAAGATGGATGCACTGATGATGATGATTAACTATTCATGACGTGATGTTAGTGCGAAAAGAAGAAATTAGATAATGACAAGAGGATCCAACAAGCCAACTTTATGAGAGATGATGATGAGAAATGGAGGATGATGATTTTCTTATCAAGGATCGGGATTTTAAAAGGGCTACTTACCTTATGTTTGATAATACACATAGATACGATGAATCAAGGTATAAAGAACTAGGATGGCATTGCACCTGGTGCAATGGACTTTGATTTGACAAACAGATAGGAGTATTCTTGTTCACACTTGACATACAAAAACCTTGCTAGGATGTACCTAACAAAGAAAGTATTTGCCAAGTTATTTTACAAGAACATCCAATAAGCACAGCAAACAAAAGGATAATGATCGTTGCCCCATTCCTATCTCTCTAAATCCTTCATTCGGATATCATCGAGAGGTCCTTGGAATTAGCGCAATAAGATAAATCAAAAGAAAAGATCAAGTATGCAAACAAGCCAATGTTCTTCATACCTTCAGCCAAAGGGATGTGTTTTGATAGGATAAGAATCCAAGGTGATATCCAAAATGATGCCTATTATCGGAATGATATATCCTAGGATATGCATTGTATAGGATGCTGATGGTTTGATAAGTTGATTGATAGGCTATTGATATAAGGTTGACTAACATGTTTGAAAATGATCAAGAGTTTGATTTTGTGTTTACAGTTTGTTGCTTCGATTTTGATTTTGTGTTTGAAGTTTGCTTCTGCTAATTATTGTGATTGTTTCTATTTGTATTGCCAAAGGATGAAGGTGAGGATCAGTTTATTATGGATGATTGATTATTGCGGGCAAAAGAGAAATGAGACAGATGGGTTTTTTTCAAATATTTGGATGTTTTTGATGTTTTGGGAATGTTTTGAGGCTGTTTTTGGATTTTTGGATTTTTCAAATGTTTTGATTTTTTTTATTTTTTTTCAAATGTTTTTGGATTTTGATATCTCAGGGATTGATCAGAGATTAGCCTTGCCTACGTTTAAGCTCGGAGATGACATAGTTCGGATATCATTCTTTTGATGTTTTTCTGACTTTTTGAGTGTTTTTTTATTTTGATATGATTTTGGGTATTTTTAGATTTTTTGATGTTTTTTTCGAATGTTTTTGGATTTTTTGTTTTTACGAATGTTGTGTATGGTTTTTTGTTTTTATGAATGTTTTTGGATTTTGATGTGTTTTGAATTTTTTTGAATTTTTTATTTTTTATTTTTCTGGATTTTGATGTTTTTTTAATGTTTTTCGATTTTGATGTGTTTTGGATATTTTTAGACTTTTCGCATGATTTTGACATTTTGGATATGGACATGTATGACGATATTAGTGCTTTGTTTGGAGATTTTGTTGAAAACCAAGCTAAGGTTGACTAATTGAATCAATGGATTGATGATCATGATAACATTGTTGAGGATACAGAACAATGCAAAGATAGTGTTAAGCAACACAAGGATTGAAATGTCGATTAGATTGATGATGATAAGATTTTTGAGGATGCACAATAATGCAAGGATAGTGTTTAAGCAACACAAGGATATCCCAATGTGATGATTTTTTTATCGGATTTGATTGATCATGATTGATGAAGCTTGATTTGGAACAAAAGTTGTTCGAATGATTTGATGTGACATTTGAAGTACAAATTTAGATGTGACTGATAGTGAATCTTGTTTGGATTGGTGTTCAATGAAAGATTAAGTATGATAAGGAATGTCTTCTTATCAAAATATGCCATGGGCTAGTGATTTGGATTCTTACTCACAAGTGGTGGAATAATTTTATTTCACATTTTCCAATGTTTAGATCACCAAATAAGGTGAAGGATATAGATCAAGATTTATTCTCAAAGTAAGATGTAAATACCTACCCCTAGTGTCTAACAATGTATGGAATGCTATGGATAGATGTCTAGATAGGTGTATGGATGGATGGATATGGTAAGAATGCAAAGGATTCCAAGGATTTTCTTGTGATAGGATAAGGTGATCAGATAAAGAATGCTTATTGAATAATGTTTCACGGCTCAAATAATGCTGCATAGGAAAGGATCAATGAAAATGAACCATGTCAAGATGTTTATCGTAAGCAAGTGCAAAGTGTACCCCAAACTTTCATCAAGATCAAGATAACTCAGATAATGGATGTAGATGGATGTAAAATGGATTGGATAAATGGTTTATGGATGAATAGATTTATTATGGATGAGATGGACAGAATGCTAGATTTATTACGGATGGGATGAGATGCTTCCATCTAAATTGGCACACATAGATGCTTCATTCCACACATGATGCCTATTTTCTAGGTTTTCATCATGGTCTTACCCAAAGTGCCATTGTAGCGGTTTTCACTAGAGGACAATTTTTTTCTTTACTATTTTCAATCCTTTTTCTTTTTTTTTGGATTTTTTTTGTTTTTTCTGAAAGATTTTAAGCTCATGCTGAATCACAGGGTGTCGGTGATGTAGATGCCCCTTGTCATAATGTGCCATCAATATCCTTCTTGAAGAAGTTGCTTTGCTAAGATATGTGCACTTGAATGCAACTTCTAGGATTTGCTTCATTGGTATCGGGGTTAACTTTTTCTTTGTGCATACATTGCGATAGAGTTCCTTTAGAATCCTTATGATGAAGGGTCATTGACGATACATGGTCAATATGAGAATTGGATATCATGTGTGGAGGCATGGATGGAGTGTGCTTAGGGATAGAAGATGGATTGGTTGAAAGTTTGGAATCTTTGACTCTCCAAACTTGGGAAGATAAGCAATGATGGGTGGATACAGAAGTGTGCATGAAATTAGGACCAACTGCTTGATACACTTTGTACGTGACTTGAAAAGCTTTTTTTTTCTTTTGCGAACATTTTTGATGGGTATTTTTCCCTTTTTTATTTTGCTCCATAGTTTCTTTGACTGATGTAGTTTGATAGGGATGATCTTTCTTTGTATTCTTTGGTATCCATGTGTATTTGATTTGTCCATTATGCTTCTTAACTTCTTTTTCTTTGATAACATTCTTTGTACTTTGATTCAAATATTTCTTTTGAAGTTTGTCCCAATTCATGGATGGGGTGATGGGTGGATGAAGATTCATGACATGACTGGTTGTAGTATTGGCATCGGTTTCATCATAAGGATTCTTCATGCTCCCTATGTTGATGTTCGCTTGAGAAAAAGTTTCCCCTAGTATGGTGGTAGTGGCACCTTCGTTCCTTGATTCTGCTTGTTTTGAGGGTTCCTGTTTAGAATGCATTCTCTGATGAATGACCACTGCAGATGATGTTATTTCAATTTGCTACTCTGCTAAATCTGAAATATCTTGTTCTATCTGACCTGCTTCCCTGAGTGGATAATGTTGGATATCTTCATACATGATGTCTTCAATCTGGGTTTTGGATATATCTGATCCTGATGTTGACAACTTTGTTTAGTTGTAGGAATCAATAACCTGCTCTTTTTGTGTAATAATATTAGGAGAAAAGGAATCCTGTTCTGAATGAAGATCATCTATGTGTCCATCTATAGAAAGCATCTCATGGGTAGATGGAGGATTATGTGCTACATGGATATGATCATCTTGCATAGATAGGATATTTTCCATTAGATTATTGTAGTATCTTGAAGATACAAATTCTTGATCTTGAATGATTTTAGAATTGCTTTTGACATGCTTTGGATCAAGTTCTTGACATGGGTCAGATTCAAAGGATGGATTTCTTACAAAGGGTTCTTGGACATCATCATTAGGCATGGTAAGTGGTCCAATATCCTCTTGATATTTGAGTGAATTTGGATCAAGGTCGAGTTGAGGATTCTCTCAGTATCTATAACCATGAGGTCAACGGGGGTCAACATGTCTTGGAAGGGACCATTGCTAGACCTTGGTGAAATATTCTGATCATGATTTGGAATAAATTCTTGAGATATGTCCTCTAACTCATAAGGCGATGTAGAGATATTTTCAACATGATCATAGGTGAACGGATCATGCATTATGTCAATAGGATCAAATAATCCTAACACTCCTTGAAATAGATCACTAAAAAGTGGCTCTTGATGTATGGTGAGTTGATCAATGGATGGGGTAGAAATATCTTGAATGTACTCATTGATGAATAGGTCTTGAACATTGTTTTCAACAATTGTGGTGAGGAAATTGTGAATGTTATCACCAGTGGTTGAATGTTCATTGTTATCCCCAATAGTTATCATTTTTCATGTTTGTGCTTGTGTTTGTTGGGTAGCTTGAAAGGTTTGGTAGCTTGAGAGGCTTGTTACACTTGATGAGCTTGTGTTGCTTGTTGCATGGCTAGATATTGTTGGATGGCCTTTTGGTAGGTCTGGTGAGATTTTAGTGCAATGCTATATTGTCTCGCTGCATTTAGTTTTGATGGTAGTGGTGGTGGATGTAGTGACAAGTGGTTTGAGATATGATGGGTGTGATAGAAGCGGTTGGAGTGATCAAGGTGATAGGAATGGTCGGAATGACCAAGGTGATAGGTCCTTGGGAGACCATATTTTGATTTGTTAGGATTGATGTTGTCATTTGATTAGATACCATCTGTTGGTGCGATGTCGATGGTATATTCAAAGGATTTGATGTGATGGCTTGATTGGTGTTAGGTGGATTGATTTGGATGGAGTGGTTGGTGCTAGGTAAAGGGGGAAGCCCTAAACCAAAGAATGATGTTGATATGGGTAATGGTGGTGGAGATGTCTCTTGGCACAATGATTCAACTATTTGGGGAAGTATAGAAATTTGATCTCGCCAAATTTGATCTTGATTCGATCTTGACTCCCTTGATATAGTTGATTTGGCTTATGTTCAAGTGGATTTGGGATGTACACTTGTGGTGTTTGCATGGGATCAAGGACAAATTGAATTTGGACAATGTTCTGATTTGGGTTGATGTTCAAATTTTGCATGATAGGTTGAAATTGAACATTGTTGGTGGTGGGAATCACATTGCCTTGATTTAGGTAACTTTTATTTTGCATGGTGTTACCTTGACTTTGAATAATACACGGAGTCGTTAACATCTTGTTTGGACTTTGAACAATATTTGTATGATTCGCAAATATATCCATCCCAAATTTTATCAAGTTTTGACTCAAAATTCTCATGTTTGGTAAAGTTTTACTTGGTACATTTCGTATTTGGCGTGTAGGGATTTGATGGGATGATGTTCGTTTGAAGGCTTATGCATTGATTGTTTGGTTGATAGAATTGTAGGTTTTGATTTAGATCTACCATCGGGAAATGTGTTCCAATATTTGATTTGGGCATACTCACACTTGTTGTACCATTGACATTTGTAGAAGGTAATGATCCCATGTATGGATTGTATAAGTGTGATTTTTGATAATCAATCGGTATTGTAAGGTTTTGAAAGTTCAATTGATTTGGATTACTCATGATGTATGGATCAAGTTTGTATTCCATGTCCCTCTTGTGTTTTGACCTTGTTGTAAAAGTGACCTCTAAGGTGTTTAGGACCAGTGATGAGATGAAGGATGAAAAGGGCTGAATGATATGAGTGTTGAATGTTTAGGAACTTTGGATCAATGCTAGACTTAGGGCTTGATTTTGATTGGTTTGATTGGATAATGAACTTGTAAACCCAAATATGTTGGATGTGATCTTAGGATGTACTTGTTCAAATGATTTCTAACAAGGTGATTTTGATTTTGATGATTTACCCAAGTCTAGAATGATGTTTTCAAATCTCCAAAGTTGTTTATGAGATGGAGATGATAAATTTTTGGGGTGGATGAAGTCTTTGATTTGATCCTAAATGAACCTAAGAAGGACTTGTTTACTAGACCAAGATAGTGAAGAACATGCTTTTCTCTAAGAGTAATTCAAAATCAAAATACCAATGTTTGCATAAAAACCATATGACCAAAAGATGCCAAGCACATGTGTGGGGTCCAATTGATTGAATCTTTGCTTTAATGGATTCTTTTTACTACAACACTTCTTGATTATCTTTTGAAACTAGATGTCCAATGTCCTAATTCTCTTTCATCCCATGAAGTGTATTATGTAGAAATCAAGGAAATCAAGACAAAGGTTACCTAAAGTTGACTTTAGTAGGAGAAAATTGAGATGAAATCCAAATGCTTAGAAGCCTCTAAGGATAAAATCCCAAGGGAAAGCAATAGCATGCAAATTCGTTCAAGGATATTTGCTTCTCCTAAAGATTTTGAGATTTGATGATTTGTTGAATGTTGGTTTCAATGTTTTGGATCCAAGCACTATGTTTTCAGACTGACTCACAAGCAATATAACATCCTAGCTATATTAGTACATTTTTCTTGGTGGGCTTGCCTCATGCCCTTCGTAGTAGAAGAGATGATTTTATATGCAACCAAGGAAAAAACATAAAGGTATGTTAAGAATGAAGTCTTAACCTCTATATTTTAACCAAGATCGGACATGGCAAGTAACTTCTTGGAATCTAAGTTCCAATGCACCACTTTGATAAACTTGGTGAATGAGTTAATAGGCCACTACAAACAAGGGTTTTATTTCAGACTTTCCATTCGTGGAGATTGACCCATACAGCGAGAGTCCCCATTTGGATCCATCTCGTCAGAATCAACTGTGTGATATTGATGTTTAATACAATACCCACATTTATATCCTGGTTGGAAATACTCTTGGCTTTATAGTGTTACCGGTTGAGTCATTCCCTTGGGTGAGTACTTTATCCCTAAGGCAGGACCTCTAAGATAGAGAAAAGCGAGTAAACATATTCATAGTTCGATCAACCTTCATTTAGAAACAAAGGGAGAACTCATGCAATAGGTTTACTCACACTCGCACAATGTTTTGTTCAATTTTATTTCCCAAGATGAAGTGTGGAGGCAATCTTTTATGCAACTTAATGTCATCAAAAATACTTTTGATTCTCAAGATCGCCGTGAAGCGTGAGAGAAGCGCATACACCTTTTTAGATGAGATTATTTTGTAAAAAAGATTACAAAACATAAAAGACACATGTTCATTTTATCCTTTCAAAGGAATAATGACTTCCTTTTAAGCACCAAAGGAGATGTGATAATTTTCTTTGTTCAATTGTTTAAATCCAAAACCAACTTTAGTAAGTTTGTGTCCTAATGTTCATTTTATTCCTTTTTGTTGTGAAAATTGAGATGTTCTTTTTTAGAGCCCCAAAAAGATGTGAGTTGATCTAAAACAGAAAACTAAAGCATTGAACAAAAGCCTTAAGCATTTAAAAATGCTTTGTTGGTTTCAAGTTTTTAACACCCAACTCTCTTTAACTCAAATTGCTTGTGTTCTTTTTCTGGTTCCAATGTGAGAGTAAAAGCACCAATGTTTCATTATGCCAACTGATTTGTTTTGCAAACTCCTGCAAACATTATAAATTAAAAATATTAGAAATGAGAAACGAGAATCTTTAAAAGAAACACCATGGTGTTTAAATTGTATAATCACAAAATTGACTCTCCTTTTATAAATGAAAAGAATAACAATGCACTAATTCTATTTTTCAACCAAAGTATTTGTATCATGATCCCAGCTGGACATGTTGTCTCCACTACAAGTTGTCTACCACATTCCCATGTTATAATTGCAACTTATGCTAGACGAATAGTTTAGCTTTTAAAGAACAAATGCATTTGAAATTGAATCAATTGGTTAGCCATATTAAAAACAAGGAAATGAATGTAAACATTAAAGACTTTAAATTCATATTTTGAGCATTTAATATGGACTGCCTATCGGAGGTATATTAAATAGACACCACAACCATATGAATTGCAATTAGATTGAAATGAAAATATAAACATGTTAAACCAGATTTCAATAAGCAGCATTAAATAAAGAGTGCTAACCAAATTTCAATAAGCAGAAAATCATGCACTCATTCCAATGGCCCTACTTTCATATCTAAAAAGACATTGAGTACTAAAGCTCTGCCCATCTCTCTTGTCATTGAAGTCGCTACCACTCTCTCTATGTCAAATTAAAATTGAAATCAGTAGACATAAAAAGTACAATATCCAATGCATGCCAATTTGTATATAAAAGATAGTAAAAAAGGAAAAAAAGAAATTGATGGCAATTTTGATAGTAGAATCAATCAAACTCTATAGCACAATTCTCCCATTTGAAAGCTATATGTTGTACTACTATCATTTTAACATTAGTAAAGTAATGGGTTATCAGTAACATCCAATCACTTGAATGCCTTTTTAATCAATATTAAACAATGCACATGGAGGAATTTGTCAACTGTAGTAGTTGCAACCAAATATAAATGCAAACTGTGCCAAGCATAGACAAGGCACATTAGAGAAAACAATGAACATTCAAACCATGTTAGCTCTTTGCTGGGAACAAAAGACAAGGATTGAATGCAAAACAAAATAAGAATCAAATCCATTCATAATCAATCGTGGAAAAGACCACCTTTATGAATTTAGTTTCATCTTTTAAAAGGAAAGATGAGACACATATCTACCTGCTGTAAGACACAGAAAATCACATGAATTGCAGAGACAACGAGGGTAATAGGAGACAAAAAGGATGGTCATGTCAAAAGGAATGGCTCCATGGGAAAGCACACAGATATTCTAATTGATGTCCATTTCACTTCTAAGCCAAAGTTGCCAAACAACATGTCTGAATTGTCTTCTTGTAGCACTAAAAGCTTGGTGAAGAAATAGAGGCATAATGTATCAAGCTTCGAGGTATTCCATCTCAACTGTGGTTTGAGTCCCTGCACTCATTTGAGGTTCTACTGTCCCTATAACATCTAGTCCTTACTCCGCTTATGAAAAGGTTATTGATAATAGTGACAAAGGAACCACTGCATCCTCCTATTTAACTTAAAGATATTTCACCATCTCACAACACCCTGTAGATTGTTCAAAAATACTTAGTAATAAACAGTGATAATTAGTCAAACATATGAAAAAAATGCAACCATTTTAGATATCAACATATGTGTATCCCTCAATTATCAAACAAAATTCTATATCCAGTGAATTCTCTGAACCTACACAGCCAATGACAACCAAATTAAAATGCATAAAACATACTCATCGAAACCAACCAAAGGATTACAAAGGCAACGATCTAGGAAAGTAAGTGGCACATGGATGGGAGAGGTAGAGGGCTTTAAATCTTTCAAGAAAAAATGAGGAGCTTACCAAGCTATCAATAAAGACAAACAACGAACTCTCACAAATTGAATGGGACATAAAAAGGATTATATAATCTTCTAATAAAATTGGTTCCTAGCATTTGAAATAAAACAGCAAACCATATATCAATCCTTGGTTGTACTTATCAGACAGAGGTAGAGACTCCTTCTAGTGCCATTCTATATACCACGAAATCTACAGGTCTAAAATATTCTTAACACATTTTTCATGAGATGAATTTGAAACCAACAAATAAGGTGATATTCCTATGGGATAATTCAACATGTTTGATACTACAAAAAAAATAGCAAAATAAGTTAATTAAAAGCATGAAATAAATATTGAATACCTATCCCATATTGGATTGGTGTCAATTGTGCAAATGACCCTTTCCCAATCCTTGCTAAACTCAAATGATGCAAAGCTTTGAAGATAAAATGAGATGGACAAAATCAGTTCTCAATTGAAGAGAGTGACTTTGCATACGATTGACCGTGGATCAAGTTGTGGAGGATTTCATGATGAATGAAGCCTTTCATTTATAGATTTTCAAGTTGGAGAGCTCAAAATAGAGAAATGTGGAATAATGATTTGGCCAATGAGATGGAGCCACTTGTCAACTTGTGATAGGATGAGGAATGAGCACATTTTGGTCAATGTGCCAAAGAGGGAGAGATTCAAATTTGAATTTGAGAGTTAAATGCTAACTTTGACCTTTTCAAGGGACATGTAAGAGACATGTAAGACCTATTAAATTTCTTGTTGGATGTACATTTCAACTTGCTTTTGAATTCAAATTTGAGGGAATATTCCTCAAAGATTCCATGTTGATGGAAAATGTTGATTTTATAAATGAATTAAAATGATTTATTGGTGTAATGGGTGGTTAGGTTAGTTTAATCTGGATTAGATTAGCTTAGGTGATGATTAGTTGATTTTGACCCTTTTGACCTGAACTTTTTGATTTATTTAAATCAAGAGGGAGAAATATGACTTTTGAGATTTAATTAAATAAATTTTGGTTTATTTAATTAAAAGGTTGATGTGAGACTTTGATTTATTTAATTTAAATGAATAACCTTAGGAATGAATAAAATAGTTCTGATTTACTTGGTGAACGGATTTGATGAGCTTGATTAATTTAATGAGCAGATTAATATGAAATAAGTGCATAATGCTAATTTCACATGTCTACAATATGTAAATATATATAGGTATGAATATATTCTACCTTAGTAAACATATATATATATAAATCTATTTTTTAATATATATATGGATTGATTAAAATAAAAATCAAGCTGAAACCATGCATAATGACATAGACTTGGCTTTTTTCTGAATTTAAGCACGAATGAATGCATAAAACATGTTGAGAAATATAGTTATATAAATGAATATGTATATGAGTTTCAAACTTAACATTTTAATCTCATACTTTCAATGGAAGATTAGCTATCAAATCTGAGAGACATAATTTATAAACTTGAAAATGAATAGGTAAACTCTTATGCTAGAATTATTCACTTTCTTTTTCTCCTTTATGTTGACTTAGTATCCATTGCATATATTTCTAGATATACCTCCATTAATAAATGTGGTAAATCTAATTATTCCAATCCATACTTATAAGGTTGGTTTGTTAGTTTCTTTTTAAATTTATATAAACTTGTTATTTTGGAAAAAATATTCAAATAAAAGTTAGAACTTGTGATTTCATACACACTCTTTTCAAAAGACCAAACTTAGAGCATTTTGAAAGAATAGGAATTCAGTTGCAAAACCAGCTTATGATCAATTTTCACTTAAGTTAGTGTGCTAATGTAAAGTTATTAGTGAAACTATGTGAACTTTGTAATTGTTGGAATTCCTTTGAAGTTGAGATGAGTAAAATAGAATGAAAACTTAGATGGAAAATGTATTATTTTATTGTTCATTTTGGAAACTTCTGGGACAGGATGCCGAAGGTGGATCCACAGAGATGGTAGTTTTACCTTTTCAGGTTGCTAGGCTCCTCATGCAGGGCCAGGGATTTCTTCAAGTTAGGGAGAAACCCGGGGAATCTTGTACCTCGTGGTTGGGTGGAAAAGGCGCCTTAATCACACTCTTGGCCCCAACTTGCAAGAAGACTATGGTGTCACGACGACTGAGGTTCAAAGGTTTATATTCTATAAATGTATTCATGTATTATTGTGGATGGCTTGTAAATCCCACTTGTAAATATAACTCTATTTGAAATTATGTATTCTAACATTGAAATAGATGTATTGGAATTAAATTTTTGATGTAACATTGAAATAGATGTATTGATTGAAAGATAATGATGTAATTGAAACTTAAATAAATTTATGGAAACTCATTGATATGCAAATGAAATTTATATATGTATCATTGCAAAGATCTTTGTTGATAATGAAATTTACTTCTTTTGCATACATGGAATGAAATCTATTATTGAATTTTCCTTTTGAGAATTTATGGAAAGATCTTGACCTATGCATCCTTTGCTTTTAATATACTTGGAATGTAATAAGTTTTGACAAATTATGTGGTTTTATGAACATCATCTCACGAGCGTTACATTTTGGTATCAGAATAGCAAGGTTCAACTCTAGGACCTGTTCCTAATTACGCTTGATGTTATGTTTTTGCAGGGTAACCCTAATGGAGGGTAGATATTATTAGTGGGAATAGGGAGAAGGATCCCATGGTGATCCCAATGATAAGTTGGATCAAATTTTGGCCATTTTAAGTAGGCAAGAGGCCGAGATTGATAACCTTGAGCAGGAAAGAAAAACTAGGCCAACAAGTTTTGAACTTGGTGAAAGTGAAAACATCATAAATGAACCAAATGGAGAAAACCTTGAAACAAAAAAGAATCAAAGTAAGTTAACGAAGGTAGCTGAAGAACTAGGTAAGGACCCCAAGAAGGTTGTGCCACCCAAGTTCGATGGTAAATCCTTTGGTGATGGGGCAGAAGCATGGATTATTGAAATGGAAAGGTACATTTCCCTTCATAACCTATCCGAGGAAACTAAAGGAGAATGGGGATCCTACCAGCTCACAGGAACAATTTTTTCCTAGAAAGGTAACATGGAACAATTTTTGTAGAATTTTAGGAAGAGGTGGCTTCCACAGTCTTATTTTGATAAGAAAATTATAGAATTACAGGTGCTCATTCAAGGATGAATGATAGTGACTCAATATTGGCACTTGTGTAGGAACATAAAATGTAGTAGGTTGCAAACTACAAGAAAAGTAGGGAAGCCAAGTATGGCAATAAGAAGTTTCAAGGAAATTGGCAAGGTAACAATAACCAAGGAAATTAGAGAAATCAAAGTAACCAAGGAAATAATAATAGGTAGATCAAAAATTTAAAAAGGGGTGGTAGTCCTTAGAACCATAATGATGGAAACCAGAATAATAATAAGAGGGCTAATTTCAATAAGAAGAATGACAATAACAAGAGAGATTTTTCTGATAGGCCCAAAGTGCCTCATGTGGGTTGTTATACTTGTGGTGGTGAGCATTACGCCAGTGTGTACCCTCAGAGGGTTAACAGACAACAAAATGAATCAACATCATATTCATGTGGTGGTTGAAAATTGCCAAGAATATTATCAATCCACTCCTATCTATCTTTCAGGTAAACTTCTTGGTAGCCCTATTTCTATTTTGATTGATATTGGTGCCACTAATAGTTTTGTGGATCCTCATGTTGTATCTAAATTATCAGTTAGACTAGGCTATATGGAAAATTCGTGGAAAGTTCAGTATGGGAACCAGGTAGAGAGGAAGGTAGAGAAATGCCTTTTTTGCAGTGAACTTGAACTCCCTAGTCTCAAAACACAAGTTAATTTGTATGTAGAACCATTGGGATCTTATGATGTGATTTTAGGGATAAATTGGCTTTTTGAACATAAGGCCCTTGTGCATTGTGAAGAGAAATCAATAAGGTGTCTTGATGACCAAGGAAATCATGTGGAGATTTGTGGTGTAAAAAGGCCTCTAGAACTTATGAAAGTCTCATCCATGCAATTAAAGAAGGCAAGCCGAAAGGGATGCACTATTTATGCAATAAAGGTCAAGGACATTGATGAGACAAAATCATCAGTTAATGATCATCACATTCTAAAAGAATTTGAGGATGTTTTCCCTAAAGAGCTAATTGAGCTACCACCTAAGCATGTATTCAATTTTTCAATTGATTTGATACTGGGCACGAAACCTCAATCTAAAGCCCCATACAAGATGAACACAACGGAGTTATTTGAGCTAAAAGCCCAACTAGAGGAATTGTTGAAATAGGGTTTCATTAGACCAAGTGTGTCACCCTGGGGAGCCCTTGTTATATTTGTAGAGAAGAAGGATGGGACCTTGAGGTTATGCATTCATTACAAGATGCTTAACAAGGTTACTATCAAGAAAAAATACATGCTTCCCTATATTGATGATTTGTTTGACTAGTTAAAAGATGCCACATTATTCTCAAAAATAGATCTAAGATTGGGGTATCATTAGTTGAGGTTAAAGGATGAAGATATTCACAATACTACGTTCAGGACAAGGTATATGCACTACAAATTTATAGTGCTACCATTCAGGCTAACCAATGCACTTGCAGCCTTCATAAATCTGATGAACAATGCTTTCTAGGACTACTTAGATAACTTTGTATTAATCTTCCTTGATGGTATCCTGATATATTTTAAGTTAGAGGAAGATCATGAGAAGCATTTGAGGATAGTATTGCAACAGTTGAGGGAACATAATTTATATGGGAAAATGTCCAAATGTACCTTTTTTTGATCTGAGGTGCATTACCTGGGACATGCTATTTCAGCAGAAGGGATAGTTGTGGACCTAGATAAGATTAAGGAAATCTTCAATTGGCCAGCATTGTAGAATGTTTCAGAAGTCTGAAGCTTTATGGGACTTGCAGGGTATTACAGGAGATTTGTGCAAGGGTTCTTGACAATAGCAGTGCCCATTACCGTACTCCAGAAGAAGGGAAAGAAATTTGAGTGGAGTGAAAAATGTGAAAAATATTTTTAGTTGCTCAAAGAGAAGCTCACTTCTACACCTATTTTAGTTGTGCTTGATCTGAATGGTCATTTTATAGTGATCACTAATGCATCAAGAGAAGGAGTAGGATTAGTTCTCATGCAGCAAGGACAAGTGGTGACATATGAATTATGAAAGGCAAAACAACATGAGTTAAATTATGCACCACATAATTTAGAGTTGCAGCCATAGTTCATGCCCTTCAAATGTGGAGACACTATCTCTTGGGTAAGCCCTTTGAATTAAAAATAGATCATGTTGGATTATAGTACATCTTTACTCAACCCAACCTAAATGCTTGTTAGAGGCAATGGTTGGAATTTTTTAGTGAATATGACTTTGGCATAGAGTACATTAAAGGGAAGTAAAATAGGGTAGTAGATGCCTTGAGTAGGAGAAGACATCTCACAACCATGGTTACCATAAAATCTAGTTTCAGGGAGTAGGTGGTTTAGGCTTTACCTCGAGATGAGCAGTATGAAAGTGTTAAACAATCCCTAGAGCAGGATACTTCAGATCACAGATTTGCTAGGTATGTATTTGAGTCTAATGAACTCTTGAGGTTCTAGGATCACATGTATATTCCTAACTCTGCAAGGTTGAGAGAGTTGGTTCTAGAGGAATTCCATAATGCGCCTTACTCAGGACACCTTGGTGTGACTAAAATGCTTGAGGGACTCAAGCCTCTATACTTTTGGCTAGGACTCAAAAGAGATGTTACTACATTTATAGCCCAATTTTTGGAATTCCAACGAGTTAAGGCTGAGCATGTACATCTGGCAGGACTTTTATATCCTCATAGGGTGCCAGAATATAAGTGCAGGTGATAACTATGGACTTTATTCAGGTATTGCCAATGTCTAGGAATTGACATGATACCATCCTAGTTATGGTGGATAAATTGACTAAGGTAGCCCATTTTATTCTTGGGAACCTCAAGGATGGTTTGATGGTTTTTGTGAGGAAATTTGTACAGGAAATATTTTGACTGCATGGAGTGCCAGAAGTGATCATTTCTGATCGTGACACTCAGATGACTTCTATATTTTGGACTACTCTAAACTCTTCCTTAGGAACCAAATTAAATCTTAGTTCCGCATATCATTCTAAGACCAATGGAAATTCAGAGAGGGTGAACTAGGTTGTGGAGGATCTCCTCCGAATGTATTGTATGGAGCAACAAAACAAATGGGAGGAGTATTTTCCTTTGGTGGAGTTTTCTTACAACAACTCTTACCATGCCTCTTTGGGTATGGCACCATTTGAGGCTCCTTATGGACAAAAATGTCGAACACCCATCAGTTGGGACAAGGTAGAGGATATGATTGTGATTGGTCCTAAAATTTTGAGGGAAATGGAAGACCAGATGAAGCTTATCAAAGAAAAGCTTAAGCAAGCTTCAAATTGACAGAAGAGTCTTGCAGATAAGAATAGAACTTTCAGACAATTCTCTGTAGGAGACAAGGCCTTTTTGAGAGTTTGGTCGCATAAGAGTTCAATCTCTTTCAGAAATAACTCTAAGCTTTCCCCTAGGTTTTTTGGGCCTTTTGATGTCTTTGAGGTGATTAATCTAGTTTCTTACAGGCTTGCTCTACCACCAACTCTATCCTAGATACATAATGTTTTTCATGTCTTAGTGCTTAAGCCCTATCATCTATATGTAGCTCATATTCTTGACTAGCGTACGTTGTAGGTACAGGACCTAGGAGTGATGCAGGTGGAGCCTATTAGGGTACTGGAAGAGCGCAATGTTAAGTTGTAGAACAGGGACATTATGCAGTATAGGGTCCAGTGGGACCAATACTCGATGGATAATGCCACCTAGGAGAATGTTGAGGACATTGACAGAGCCTTTTCTCACTTGAGATCTTAGCATGCTTTTCTTTACTTGCATTTAGAAACTTATGATATACTGATGTTTCAGATTTTGCTGTGTGGATTTGTAGTAAGACATCGAGATGATGTCTCTTCCTAGTTGGGAAGGATGTCACATCTCAACCCTGATGCATGTTGCTTTTGGTTTTGTGTGGATTTGTTACATGCTTTGATGTGCCTGGTAGAATAATAATTAATATGATGGTGTTTTGGTGTGGAGATAAATGAAAGTGTTTATTTAAATTATGAAAATTTGAATAGTATTGAATGTGTTTTACTTTGGAAATGAAGCAAAATAGAGTAAAAACATTTTAATTTATGTAATATATTGCTTTATTTATATCTTTATGTGATACTAATTAAATTATTGTTGTGTGCCTAAGTGCATTTGAGTTGTAGGAGGTCGAAGACCAAGGGTGTGATTAAGGAGAGGAGGTTAGCTTCTTGACAAGACAAAGCAGGATGTTCTCTCAATCACACACAGGCAGTTAGATTCATATAGAATGCATTTAGGAATGATAATTTTTGTATGACTATTTTATTATTTGCAAATAATTAATGATTAGTTAAATTAAAATATAAGCATAATAAAGTATAGGAATTAAATATTAATTATAGTTAATTATAAATTTTGATTTAAATGCTTATGCATTCTACTCTTTTAATTTGTGTTAATCTGTGAGTTAATAAATTAACCATTAGTTAGAAGACATTTATTTTATTATTGGGTAAATATTTTCAAAAGGAGATTTGCATGCAATTAAATTAAATATTTTTATTATTTTAAAATCTATTATTTTCAAGATTAGGTTTGGAGAATTAAAAAAATAGAAAACTTTAAAAAGAAAGGAGGGGTAACAGAAAAACTGACTTTTCTTCAAGTATTCGGGAATTTCTCTGCAACTGGATTTTACATGGCTTCCGGATAGTATTTTGGGATTTTGTTTTTAGTTTCAATAGATTAGAAAATAGAATAATAGAAGAAACGAGAGGAGAAGAGGATGGCTTTGAAAGAAAGAAATCTCAAAGAAAACAAGAAGAGGAAGTGGCAAGGAGGCTCCTTCAGCTGTCAATGAATTATATGGGTATGTGCAGGATCATGATGGGCCAAAAAGTGGCAATATGATGAGTATGTGGCTGATGACTATTTTTTTACCCAAAATTCATGAAACGAAAAGGTTTTCTAAATGAGATTCTCAGCTTTCCATTAATATAAATTATGCTTTAGTTTGAATTTAATAAGTAATTATTATTCATTTTCTATTAAAATTATGACTAAAGTCCTTATTGATAGGCTGATTGAAAAACATCTATAGTTTTCAAACAATATCATATTTTTTGAATCCAGAAGACGTGTCACATTCTATGCTTTATAATATAGGATTAAAAAAGAAAAATTTAATTTCATGAAGTTTTGACCAAGTTAAGGTGGTTAGACATATGATTCTTCATATTTTATAAAAAGTTGTAATAAAAAATTCATAATTAATTATTTACTTGAAAAAAAATTAGAAAAAAATATGCATCACATCGGGGCATGAGTCCTCTACTTATATTTAAAATATTATAAAAAATATTATCATTTTATTGTGGTTAAGGTGGTCAGACAGACACCTACTTCTTATTTTTTCCCTAAAATTTAAGTACCAACTGCATTGAAATTTCAAAATTTCACCAAATAGATTTTATTTTTTTTAAACAAACCTAGTAGTTTATAAACTACATTCAATTTGCTATAGATTCGATTCTTACATATTTTTAAAATAATATAGATAACTTATTCAAATTTTTACATCAAGCTACCTAACTCTGATTTTTCTAAATTTTTTGCCACTTAAGGGCCTGTTTTTTCCATGATGATCCTGCACATACCCTTATACAGGTTCTTCTTCATAATTCTCTTTTATCGTTTTAAGTTTCCAAATAAAAGGAAAGAAATTTGTTGTGTGTGCAAAGAGTTGGCTGTGCAGAATCTTCTATTTTCTGTGCAAAATATACAGTGAAATATGTACATTCTTTTCAAAAATATCTCTAAATTTTAAAGGAATTTTCATTTCTCTGTCTCATTCAGAAATATATTTTCTTTTTTAATGAATCTCTGAGAGAAATCTAATCCCATATTGTTTTATTATTATACATATTTATACATACATACATATATATATAGATATAAGTATATATATTCATATATTCAAAATCTTTGCCGAATGGGACACCTATGTATTACAAAGGAATTTTGAATTTAATGTGTGGCATACCGGTGTTTTTATTTATTTTTATATTGTTGTGATTACTCATTAAAGGATTAGACAACTAGTATCCCTAGACATGCCCTCCCCATAAGGGAAGGGCTGTGTTGTGGGGGAAAACGCTCAATCCATAGGCAACACCTCCCCATATGGGGGGTCGTATGCCCTAAATACACTATACTTTCTTTTTTTTTAAATTGTTCAAAGATCTTTAAAACTATGTTTTGTCTGTAGAAGTTTGTTTGGAAATAAACGAAGTACAATTTTGATGTATATATACATATGTTGTATATATATATACACACACATACAACAAAGATGAATACTGAGTTGTGAAAATTTTGTCTTTTCTAATAAAATTATTTTTTTTCTTCTTTCTTTTGTAAAATATTCCTGAGCCATAAACATATACACATAAAATACTTACTATAGACATGCAAAATTGGAATATTTCATTTGATTAGGTCATATTTATCCATTCATCAAATAAATCAAGTTTATTTGGTCAATCTTCTAAAGTCATCAATTTAAAATTAAATAAATCAACTTGATCCTAACATCACCCTCCTTGATTAAATAAATCAAACCTTTATTTAATGTCTTAAATCACCTTTCATCTCCCCTTGATTTAATTTAAATCTAAATACTTAAGTAAAAATGGTCAAAAACATCTAATCATCATTAAGTTAATCTAACCCTGATTAACCTAATCTAATCACCCATCACATCCTCTAGCTTTTCCCACTTGTACCAATAAAGCATTTTAATTCATTTATAAAATCCTCATTTTCCCTCAAAGCATCTTTTGGGAATATTCTCCAAGTTTGAATTTGAAAAAGCAAGTTGACATGTACATCCAACATGGTAATAAATTCTCTCTTACATGTCCCCCACTCAACGTTTAACTCTCAAATTCAAATTTGAATCTCCCCCTCTTTGGCACATTGACCAAAATGTTCTCATTCCTCAACCTATCACAAGTTGACAAGTGGCCTCTTCTCATTGGTGGATCTTTAGTCCGACATCCTCCATATTTGACATTCTTCTATCCTTCTTGGATATAAATAGAGAGCTTCTCTATTGAATCAATCCTCCACAACATGATCCAAAATCTCATGCAAAGTCACTCTCTTCAATTGAGAACTGATTTTGTCCACATCACTTCATCTTCAAGGCATTTCATCATTTAAGTTTTAGCAAGGATTGGGAAAGGGTCATTTGCACAATTGACACCAATCCAATATGGAATAGGTATAGATCATGTTTGCTTCTTTGATGTTTGTAATTGATTTGTTGATAAAGCATGATGTATTATTCCATAGGAGTGTTTATAGGTTTGCATGGCTTTAACTAACCCATTATTAATGTGTTTTTGAGGTTTGAGTTGTTTATAGATTTATAGTGCTTCATAATGGTGCTAGAAGGAGGGCGATTCAAGTTATTTAAGATCTTTTTATGTTTTTTAGAACCATTAGCTTTTGTGCAATCTCTGAATATACATGGAAATTATGAATTATGTCAAAAATGTTTTGAACTCTAACCATCCTTGGATATTACTACACCTTGAAAGAAGAAGGTTAGCTTGTAAACCATCGTTTAGAAAGTCTAACTCCGAATCAATAAACATTTGATTCATCTATCACAAATTTAACATTGACATTTTTATTTCTTAGGTATCCACGTAGAGGCCTTCAAAGGTATGTCAATTTCTTAAGTTTTGAACAAGTGGGTTTCTGGATGCAAGTAGTTGTTGTGTACTGACTTTACCAATGCAAGGTGCTAATAGGGATTGAGGAAATGACCTCTATGCATATAGATTGGTTTCTATTTTTTAGTAATCAGTTGCACTTATATTAGCTATATGCCTGAATATTGATTAAATGAGCTTGTGACCCAAGTCTCTTGTTGCAACAACCATCGAGTCAAAAAAACTTTTGTTTGATAGCATGACACACATGGACTAACATGATTTTAATGCGTGAAATATTTCTAGTCCATACATATGTGTCGATGGCTATGCTAAATCTAAGTGAATGACGCTATTTACAAAGGTATATGCATGCAGTCCAAATTTCTCATGTAATTCTTGTTGATTATATAGGGTTCCCTGTCCCCAAGTTTTTGTTGATTCTTATACACCTAAAGAAATCTTGAGTGCACATATAAAGGAACCACAACAAATCATGTCAAGGTTCATATTTTATAGTTCTTTATTTGTACTCACCAATCTACATCATACGTTGAATGAACATTCATGGTGTCTATGCATTAACCAGCAATATTGTCTTTATTTGGGTGCCAAAATCTCCCACATACTCAAGCTTATATGCTTTTTAGCTTTTCTTTCATTCTGAATATTTGTTGGCCGCCAGTCTATTCTATTCTCTTACTGACGAGTATCATAACTTCAATCAAAGCTATGATATCATTTCTTACTACAAATATGGTAGAGGACAGGATAATACATATGCATTTTTGTGGTACACGCAACTTGGACTATGTAAACCCTGAGTGTGCAAGTGAAAACATGAAGTTGACATGACCTTAAGCTAAAGTCTACTTTATAGGGCCTTAAGATCAACCTTTGCATATGCTAAAGCTTTGATTGAATTCGATGTCCCAAGGGGTAGATATTTCTCTTAAATGCACTTGACAGTGATATGATAGTGTTATGCTTGGTGATAGTAGTATGGCATACTGATAGTGATATGAACTTGTCTTAATCAAATTCATCAGGCTACATCAATGCGGGCTTATGATGCTTTGATCAATCTGTGTGACTTGATTCATCACTTAATAGCGCGTAACTCTATTTAGGCATAGTGACCAAATCTCCATCAAAAAATGTTCATTGGGTCAATTATTGTGTTTGCTGGTGATTCTATAAAATTTGTGTTCATGGTTGGTTAGTGTTCATGCTTTATCTTTATTAGTATTCACTTGGAAAGTCTTTAACAATGATACTAAATCTGTGTTCTTTGCTATTACTTGGCTATTCTACACCAAAGTTAGAAGGTTGTGGGGAGGGAGTTTTTAACAAAACAATATTGTCTAATCATCTTGCTGAGAAAATAAATATGTTTTTGAGACAGTGAGTGGCAGATTTCCTATCCTTAGATATTGGTGTTTGTGTGTAGTCACTTTTGCCATCCTTCAAAGTATGCGCATTTACCAGATATTGCTTGAAGCCTGTGTCCTTCAAAATACATGCACTTATTGCTTGAAGTCTGCATCCTTCTGGTTGTGGTAATTGGTTCTTACACCTGCTAATAACATTTGCTTGTAGGTTTTTAACACCGCACCTGCCAAATGCATATGCTTGAAATACTTTATTCGTTGTCGATGTCATATATCTGCCATTTGCATTTACTTGGAAAGATTTTCAAAATATTTTTTTGACGCATCCTTACATCTGCCAGTTGCATTGGCTTGAAAAATTTCTTCTTTGGCATTTATGGCATATTTTTATATTTGCCAAATGCATTTGCTTGAAATTTTATGTCTTTTCAAATTTATGCCTGCCGATTGCATTTAGCATTAAAAAAAATTTATACATGTTGTCGTTGTTGGCTTTACACCTGTCGATAGCATTTTCCTGAAAGTATTTAATGCCTTTTCAAGGAATCCATTTTGTACCTATCTCACAATCATTGCAGGCCATGAGACCACATCTCTAAGGAATTCTATCACTTGTGTATCTTTTCTATGCTTCCGCACTTGCATACAACTTATCAGAGCTATTCGCATCAATGTGTTTCTCAAAGAACTACTAGTTATAATCTTGAATTTGATGCCGTGCATGGTAATAAATAATGCGTGATTTGATTGACACCAATTTGCATTTACTCCTGCTAATTTTCCTCCAAACGCCTCCCCAGCTATCCTCCATAATCCCAAGGATATTGATAAGTCAACCGCAACAATTCATAGGTATGAGTGTTATGGTCATGATGGCTGTGAGTTGAGAGTAGAGCAGATAAGTCAAGAGTATGGGGAGTACAAATAAATGAGTGTGTTTGTACTGAGAATAGTGGCTGCTGCACCATGAGAAAAGTTCCCTGCATTCTTCTAATACTTGCTTGTCCAAAAATGTAAATATTCCATTCTCTAAATTCTAACATTAGGAACCAACATTTTTAAAGCCTTATTTTTGTATCAAATCAGCCAAGAAAGGATTGAAGATATGCTTTGAGGGTGTGATTTTTGCTTCCAAATTAAAGATGTAAAATTATTTCTATATTAAATTCCAATTTTTGTACTTCATCATTACTGTTTGACATCACTCTTTTAATATCTTTTGCAAGCTAAGTTGATAAGAATCAAATCTTTACTGATATGAACTTAATCATTACTTCTTAAAGATTTCTATTATTCCTAGAATTCAAAAAGTGCTAGTGAAAAGTTAGTGTTTTGAATTATTAACTACAAATCATGATCTTTAAATAAGGTTTTTATGCAGGATCTTAACTTGTTGGGATTAAATCATTGGAAAAGAGGTCTTTTTAGAAAACTATATAGTTTTGACTAATATGTGCTTTAAAGTCCAAGCGATGTCATCTTGCAAAATATTTTCGAAGGAACTTGGTGACAAATCTATAATCAAACTTGACACTACAAAAGCTTTGAATTTTTATTGCAAGGGATTAAATTGAACCTTAGACACCTACTAGATTTTGATTTGGCCGAAAATTGAACAAGGCAACTTTCAAATCTCATTTTCGTGCTTTAAAATGAATCAAAATAATTGCTTTGATAGGTTAAAATGAACATGTAGATTTTTTTTTTTGTGATTTCTTTCTTAAACTAACATCATTGAAAAGGACGTATGTGCTTCTCTCACACTTTACAACAATCTTGAGAATTAAAAGGCCTTTTTTGTGATCTTAGGTTGAGATAAAGTAATCACCTCCACACTTTAGTTTGGGTTTAAAAATTGAACAAAACACTTTGTGAGTGTGAGTAAACTTATTGCATGTGTTCTCCCTTTGTTTCTAAATGAAGGTTGATCAAACTATGAATATTTTTACTCACTTTTGTCTATCTTAGAGGGCCTTCCTTGTGGAAAAATTACTCACCCAAGGGAACGACTCAACAGGTAACACTCTAAAGCCAAGAGTATTTCCAATCGGGATATAATTGTGGGTATTGGAGTAAATGCCAGTATCACATGATTGGCTCCGATGAGATGGATCTAAAAAGAGACTCTTTCCATATGGGTCAATCTCCATGAATGGAAAGTCTAAACTAAAACCCTTGTTTGTAGAAACCAACTAGTCCATCCAATGAGTTTATCAAAGTGGTGCATTGGAGCTTAGATTCCAAGAAGTTACTTGCCATGTCTGATCTTGGTTGAAATATAGAGGTTAAGACTTCATTCTTAACATACCTTTATATTTTTTCCTTGGTTGCATGTAAAATCATCTCTTCTACTATGAAATCAAATTGGTCAAAATACTTGTGATCAAAAAACCAAATCACTAGCCCATGGCATATTTTGATGAGAAGACATTCCTTATTAGTCTTCATCTTTCATTGAACATCAATCCAAATAATCACTATCAGTTGCATCTAAGTTGCACTTCAATGTCACATCAAATCATTTGAACAACTTTTGTTCCAAATCAAGCTTCATCAATCCTGATCAATCAAATCCAATCAAGATATCATCGAGATATCCTTGTGTTGCTTAAACACTATCATTACATTGTTGTGCATCCTCAACAATGTTATCATCATCAATCCTTATCAATCAATCATTGCATTGTTGTGCGTCCTCAACAATGTTATTGTCATCAATCCTGATCAATCCAATCTTTGCATTGTTGTGCATCCTCAACAATGTTATCATCATCAATCCATCAATTTGATTGATCAACCTTAGCTTGGTTTTCAACAAAATCCTAAATAGAACACTAATATCATCATGCATATCCATATGCAAATCGTCGAAATCATGCAAAAATCCAAAAACATCTGAAAATAAAAATCCAAAAACACTCAAAAATTAAGAAAAATATCAAAAACATTGGAATCCGAACTATGTCGTCTCTGAGCTTAAACATAGGAAAAGCTAATCTTTGATTAGTCCCTGAGACACAAAAATCCAAAAAACATCCAAAATTACATAAAAATCCAAAAACATTCAAAATAACACCAAAAGCCAAAAACATTCATAAAATCTCAAAAAACCCCAAAACATTTGAAAAATCAAAAATCAAAACATTTGTAAAATCTTGAAAATACCAAAAAAAGCCTCAAAACATTCCAAAAATGCAAAAAAATCCAAATATTTGAAAAAATCCACCCATCCCATTTTGCTACACCCGCGACAACAGTTAGCAAAAGAAAACTCCAAACACAAAATTGAAATTAAAACAACAAACTTCTAAATGAAAAATCAAACTCTTGATCATTTTCAAACATGTCAATCAACCTTATATCAACAACCTATCAGTCAACTTATCAACCCATCATCATCATATACAATGCATGTCCTAGGATATATTGTTCCGACAATGGGCATCATTTTGGATATCACCTTGGATTCTTATCCTATGAAAACAAATCCCTTTGGCTAGAGATATGAAGAACATTGGCTTGTTTGCATACTTGATCTCTTCTTTTGATTTATCTTATTGCGCTCATTCCAAGGACCTCTGGATGATATCCAAATGAAGGATTTATAGAGATAGGAAAGGGGAAACGATCATTATATTTTGTCTGTTGTGCTTATTGGACGTTCTTGTAAAATAACTTGGTGAATACTTGCTTTGTTAGGTACGTCCTAGCAAGGTTTTCGTATGTCAAATGTGAACAAGAATACTTCTATCTGTTTGTTGAGTCAAAGTCCATCTTACTAGGTACAGTGCCATCCTGGTTCTTTATACCTTGATGCATCGTATCTACATGTGTAATCAAACATAAGGTAAGTAACCATTTTAAAGTCCCAATCCTTGATAAGCAAATCATCATCATCATCTCTAATAAAGTCTTAATAGATCATGGACTTGTTGGATCCTCTTGTCATCATCTCATTTCTTCTTTCTTCTCTCCACACTAACATAACATCACCAATGCATCCATCATGCATCCATCTGGCACCCATCCTGCATCCAAAAATCATTAGCATACATAAATATCATAGCATATCATATCATCGCATCATTCATCTCACATGCATCATATCATCATTTAAGTTGTTTCTAGGATAATATATATTGGTTATTCTAAGCATCTTAAAACCATCTCATTTGCATCATCACAACCATCCATATGTCCATCTTGAACCTCTTTATCACGAGATCGACCCTCAAATCGAACCTTTTCGCTCGATCTCTCAAAGGGGGAAATGTACTAATGTACTTCTTTCTGCTGGGGCATCCAAAAAAATCATAATTCTTTTTAATTTTGTTTGCGGAAATTTTATTCTTTGCACCAATGTAGCAAGTACATTGCTTCAAAGAGGGACAAAATGTAGACATGCAAAATTAGCATAATGCATTTGATTAGGTCATATTCATCCATTCATCAAATAAATCAAGTTTATTTGGTCAATCTTCTAAAGTCATCAATTTAAAATTAAATAAATCAACTTGATCCTAATATCACCCTCCTTGATTAAATAAATCAAACCTTTATTTAATTAAGTCTGAAATCACCTGTCATCTCACCTTGATTTAATTTAAATCCAAATACTTAAGTCAAATGGGTCAAAAACATCTAATCATCATTAAGTTAATCTAACCCTGATTAACCTAATCTAATCACCCATCACATCCTCTAGCTTTTCCCACTTGCACCAATAAAGCATTTTAATTCATTTATAAAATCCTCATTTTCCCTCAAAGCATCTTTTGGGAATATTCTCCAAGTTTGAATTTGAAAAAGCAAGCTGACATGTACATCCAACATGGCAATAAATTCTCTCTTACATGTCCCCCACTCAACATTTAACTCTCAAATTTAAATTTGAATTTACCCCTCTTTGGCACATTGACCAAAATGTGCTCATTCTTCAACCTATCACAAGTTGACAAGTGGCCTCTTCTCATTGGTGGATCTTTAGTCCCACATCCTCCATATTTGGCATTCTTATAAACTTCTTGGCTATAAATAGAGAGCTTCTCTATTGAATCAATGCTCCACAACTTGATCCACAATCTCATGCAAAGTCACTCTCTTCAATTGAGAACTGATTTTGTCCACATCACTTCATCTTCAAGGCATTTCATCATTTAAGTTTTAGCAAGGATTGGGAAAGGGTCATTTGCACAATTGACACTAATCCAATATGGAATAGGTATAGATCATGTTTTCTTCTTTGATGTTTGTAATTTATTTGTTGATAAAGCATGATGTATTATTCCATAGGAGTGTTTATAGGTTTGCATGGCTTGAACTAACCCATTATTAATGTGTTTTTGAGGTTCGAGTTGTTTGTAGATTTATAGTGCTTCACTTACATATGAAAATCTGAGAGATGAGATAACCATATTTGAAATACTTATATACATTTTAATGTAAAATATACAAATATATGTAAATATATATAGGTATGAATATCTGTCTATCTCAGTAAACATATATACATATGTAAATCTATTTTTTTTATATATGGATAGATTAAAATAAAAATCAAGTTGAAACCATGCATAATGACATAGACTTGCCTTTTTCTGAATTTAATCATGAATGAATGCATAAAACATGTTGATAAATATAGTTATATAAATGAATATGAATATGAGTTTCAAACTTAACATTTTAATCTCATACTTTCAATGGAAGATTAGCTATCAAATTTGAGATACATAATTTATAAACCTGAAAATGAATAAGTAAACTCTTATGCTAGAATTATTCACTTTCTTTTTCTCTTTTATGTTGACTTAGTATCTGTTGCATATATTTCTAGATATACCTCCATTAATAAATGTAGGAAATCTAAGTATTCCAATCCATACTTATAAGGATGATTTGTTTAGTTTCTTTTTAAATTTATATAAACTTGTTATTTTGGACAAATTATTCAAATAAAAGTTAGAACTTTTGATTTCATACATGCTCTTTTCAAAAGACCAAACTTAGAACATTTTGAAAGAATAGGAATTGAGTTGCAAAACCAGCTTATGATCAATTTTCACTTAAGTTAGTGTGCTAATGTAAAGTTATTAGTGAGGCTGTGTGAACTTTGTAATTGTTGGAATTCCTTTGAAGATGAGATAAGTAAAATAGAATGAAAACTTAGATGGAAAATGTATTATTTTATTATTCATTTTGGAAACTTCTAGGACAGGTTGCCGAAGGTGGATCCATAGAGACGGTAGTTTTACCTTTTCTAAAACTATCATTTGTTTTATTTTATGCTTGGCCAAGCACATGCACAATTGAAATAGATGGAATTAAAAGCCTAGAACTAATGAATATAGGTCTTTGTCACCTCCTATTTTCAAGAAATATGTGATTCTCATGTTAGGAATGCATATAGGCATCAGCCTTGCATTGAGGGTTCCCTCCTACGTCGTTGTTTCAGGTTGCTAGGCTCCTCATGTAGGGCCAGGGATTTCTTCGAGTTAGGGAGAAATATGGGGAAGTCTTGTATTTCGTGGTTGGGCAGAAAAGGCGCCTTAATCACACTCTTGGCCCTAGCTTGCAAGAAGAATAGTGGTGTCACGACAGTTGAGGTTTAGAGGTTTATATGCTATAAATGTATTCATGTATTATTGTGGATGGCTTGTAAAGCCCACTTGTAAATATAACTCTATTTGAAATTTTGTATTGTAACACTGAAATAGATGTATTGGAATGAAAGTTTTGATGTAACATTGAAATAGATGTATTGATTGAAAGATAATGATGTAATTGAAACTTGAATAAATTTATGGAAACTCATTGATATGCAAATGAAATTTCTATATGTATCATTGCAAAGATATTTGTTGATAATGAAATTTACTTCTTTTGCGTACATAGAATGAAATCAATTACTGAATTTTCCTTTTGAGCATTTATGGAAAGATCTTGACCTATGCATCCTTTGCTTTTAATATACTTGGAATGTAATAAGTTTTGACAAATTATGTGGTTTTATGAACATCATCTCGCAAGCGTTACATTTATTTAAATTATGACTAAAGTCCTTATTGATATGTTGATTGAAAAACATCTATAGCTTTCAAACGGTATCACATTTTTTGAATCTGAAAGATGCGTCACATTCTATGCTTTGCATACTATAGGATTAAAAAAATAATAATTGAATTTCATGAAGTTTTGACCAAGATAAGGTGGTTAGACATACAAGTTCTTATATTTTTTAAAAGTTGTAATAAAAAATTCATAATTAATTATTTACTTGGAAAAAAATTACAAAAAAGTATGCATCACATCCGAACATGAGTCCTCTACTTATATGTAAAATCTTATAAAAAAATTTATCATTTTATTGTCGTTAGGCTGGTCAAACATACACCTACTTCATTTTTCCATGAAATTTAAGTACTACTACATTGAAATTTCAAATTTTCACCAAATATATATATATATATATATATATATATATATATATATATAAACCTAGTAGTTTGGAAATTACATTCAATTTTCTATAGATTCTATTCTTACATATTTTTGAAATAATATAGATAATTTATTCAAAGTTTTTACGTCAAGTTGCCTAACTCTGATTTTTCTAAAATTTTTGCCACTTAAGGGCCTATTTTTTCCATGATGATCATGCACATACCCAATTAAAATGTGTATTGTTATTCTATTGTAATTATATTAAATAAAAATTAATAATTTAATAAATGGTTTTGATTCAAAAGTAAGATCAACAATCTCATGAAAGAGAGTTGAAGGGTGAATTTTCTCTATCGTTAGTGTATAAACTAAAAAAATATAATTCAAAAAATGATATGTATATAGGCTGATAATTAATGAACCCTCAAGGATTGAGGCTAGGTATAGGGATTAACTAAACATTGGGAAATTACGGTAGCATAGAGTTGTTACTATGGCCATTGTTGGAAAGGTTGTGAACTTGGAACTTCTAAACTAATATGCTTTTTTAATTAAGTTAGTACTTTTTTTGAAAATATAGTGGTAATCAAGGGTGATTATTATGTCCCATCACTATCTAGTACAATAATATGAGTGTTATTCATATTTATTGCTATCAAGTAGAATATTGACACATTAAACATAATGAGATTCACATGCACTTCATTTGATAGCTCATCTAGGATTTTTATCATGAAGTATTTTCCTACAAAAAGAATAGATTGTAAACATCTTCACCAACCTTTTGAAATTTCCAATACAACAATGGCTTTGAGCACTTTGAAAACCATAGCGATGGTGACTGCAGGCCCATGTAGTGGAAATGGTGCAGAAGAGGAGGCTTATGATGATGAATATGGTGAAGGATCTTCGGATGTGGCTCTCCTTATTGTTGTTGAAGGTGTATTTCTTGCTACTACATTTTTTCTTGGTGGTTGGGAGGAAAATGAAGATACTATAATGGACGATGATGGTGTTGTCTTTTCTATTGGCTCTAGATCTGAATGAGTAGGTTTTACGGAGGATTTTGATGGCTTCTCAGATTGTAGCTTGGAGGAGGATGAATCTCTTTTAGAAATTATTTTGGAAGCTCATTTCAAAGATAAGAAAAGGGAGGTGCCAGATTCTTTTGTGGGGAGTTCCTAGTCAAATATGGTTGTGGATATTCCTCTTTGGTTGGTGTAGTGTAGAAAAATGTATCCCTTACAATTTCACACTTGTTTGGGACCTACCTATTAATATTGGGTTTATTTATGCTTTAATTGGTCCTATTTTTCATCTAGAAACCTAATTAAATGCATTTTTCTATGAATAATCCCAAAATTTAATAAAATACAAATCATAATCTAATGTTTTTTGTTATGTGTTCTAGATCTAGGGATCTAGGACTCATATGCCACCTTGGGAATGTGGGTCCCACCTAGGTCTTGAGACCTAATTTGAAATGTTGCATTGGACTTAACATTTCTTGGATTTTGTGTCTCAAGTTTAAGCCACTAGGACTCAGACGCATAGAGTTTACAACCTTCAAGCATTCAAGTCAAATCTTTAACCATTCAATTAAGAGTCAAGATCCACATCCATTAAAGATATTTCACACAAGTTTATAACCTTTATGTCAAGGGTTTGGTGATTTGCAACATTACATTTGTTCATTTATCATTCCTTCATGTTATTTCATTTCATTTCAAGGTTTAATTACCAAAACGGGGTTTGACCAAGGAAAAATCCTATTCCCTAACACAAAAAAAAAAAATTCACTTGATGTGTGTTTGAAGATCTAGGTCAATTGGCGCTTGAATTTCCTTTGAACAAAGAGCTAAAAAAGTTGTCAAAGTTTTCAAGAATTTGTCATCTTCACAAAAACTCACCTATAGACTAGAATTCATACTTCCAAACTTGAAGAATTGGAAAAGATAGAAGCTATAGAAGATCTCTACAGGCTATAGAAATATCATTCAAAACCATATTTTTGTAAATCTTGAACAGTATCCAAAAGATTCCAGATTCTACTCAGATTCTTCTAGTAGGACTAAATTACCCAATATTGTGTATGAGTCCCAGTTCACCTTGAAACAATAATTTCTAGGGTTTTTAGACCTTTTTTTGACCTCTCCATTCTTCCAGGTACTTTTCTCTTTCATGTTGTTTCCCAGTTTGATTTGATGATTTTAGGTTCCTAGGGTTTAAAGCATTAGAGTTTGCATTTCTCTTTTGAAGCTTCATTTAATGGTGAACCCCATCCAACCACAAAAGGAATTCCCAGTCCCCTAAATTCTCAATCAAGCCCCTTGATTGAGGAATATAGGGTTCCTAATTAACTAAAGAGTGAAATATGTCCCTAAGTTCCATCTCACTAAAAGGTTGGAACCCTATTTTCTTTTGTTTAGTTGGAAGCCCATCAGTATGCCCAGAAAGATGTTGATGGGTCTATTAATTTGCACCAAGTCAAGTTTGACCTATTTCAATCTCTCAAGAGGGTATTTTTGTTGCCCCCTCCTCTTTCTCTTCCCCTTCTTCTGATTGTGACACTTGTGGTTGCTAGGATGGTTGGGGGTTTTGTGTCTTTTCTTGCGGAGGGTTTTATTTTGGTGTATCTCTTGGAGGACCCCATTCTGATTGCTCCTATTCAAAATGGGATGGTGGATAGCTTTGCTTTAAGTGTTCCTTACTCCTTGGATCCTCCATGTTGAGAATTTGTTGAGATGATTGAGTATTGTTGTCATTGATGCCAAAACCTGGATCTAGAAGGTTGTCTTATGAATAATATACAAAAATTATCTATCCTAGATTTTATGCCTTAATGTTGTATAGTGTGGATTTTATCTTTTATCTGGATATGACAATACTTCTTTTTGGGGCATCTATGGAAGATAGTTAATGCATGTGTCATAGAAAAATGGTCCCTTGTCATTTTCATGCCCTTTTAGGCCTTGTTTCATGATGTTTGATCTATTTTGCTTTGATTTTATGTTGTAATATGGCTTCAACATGCATATTTAGCTACTAAAATTCAAATAATGGCATCTTATGAAGGTGTTGTGAAGTGTTGTAAAGAATTTCTACAATCTTCTAGACTATTCATTACAATTCACCTAAAAAACACCTTTTCATCACTAATTAAGTCCTATTTTGAAGTGTTGTAAAGTATTGTAAGAAGCTTTCATGCTTTTCTAGGCACAACTTCACTATTTACCCCTTTCTTATGCTTTATTTGATCCCTTTATGCCCTTATATGCTTTAATTAAGTGCATTTTTTAATGTAAACTCAACAAAAACATTAAATACAAGATAATTCTCGGCACCCATTTTTAGGTCCTAGGTGGGAATCATTCACCATGGGTAGCAAATGAGTCCCCATTGGCTCCAAATTCAAAAAAAATCAAAATTCCTTTCAAGTTTTTATTCAAAAACACTTGATGTCAGCCTATGATGGGGCATGAATAGGTTACTAGGGCACAACATTATATAAATAAGTGTTTTTCTCCTCATTTTACATATCCTAACATATTCAAGCAATCCTTTCATTCATTCAAGTATTCAAGCACCTTACATAATCAAATCAAACATTAATCAAGCATTTTGGAGCATCTATTGATACAACTTCCTATTTTCATCAACAAGTGTCTAGTACGTTGATAGCATTTGCATGTTTCTAGTTTATCATTCTCTTGTATTTCATTATTTTATTAAGGGTTTGATTGCCAAAGTGGGGTTTGACCAAGGTAAACCCCTATTTTCTAACCCTCAACCATTTTTCCCCTCCTGCATGTGTGTTTGCAGACTTTTGTGTGTAAATTTAACAACCATTTAGGTGTTAGAGATATATTAACAAGTCAACTAGGTGCTTCAAGTCAAATCAATCATATTTCAAGCATGGAAAAGGTTTTCTATCCATTTCTTGCAAAATTTACTTTAGTAACCCAACAAGTAGACATTTCCAGATTTGGTGTTGCAGAGTTGTCTCTTGATTTCACAAAATTTTGGGAGAGGACTGATTCACCACAAGTGGAAAATGAGTCCCACCTTAAGACTAAAAATATTTATTTTTTCATATTTTGGATTTTAATAGTCAGAAACCTATTTTTGACAATTCACCAGTAGTAAGACTAATTCGCTACCCTGGGTGAATGAGTCCTACTGCTTATTTTTTAGTAATTCCAAATAGTCATCACAACATTCCAAATTCCTCAAATCTTTCCCAGGTGCACTCTGATTCAACGCTTCTCTTTATATTTTTCATTCATTCATCTTTTAGTTCATTATTTGCATATCATAGTGTGTTTTCTAGCATAGTTTAAATCTTTAGGTTTTCATTCATAATCAGTCATTTAAATCACTTAATTGCATTTAGGAATCTCATTTAGCTCACATAACCTCACACATAACATAATTTGAATGAACCCTTTAGCATTTTTGGCCCTAACTCTCTCCTTTTAGGTGCAAAACCCTAGAAGAGCTAGAGAAGTGCATTGGTGCCAAATTTCTACAGTTCATTTTGGTGAACCTACATGTTGAATACTTTGAATTTTTGATTTCATTCAATTATTGCATCCCAGAATACATTTTCATCAACATTCAATTAGGACATTGTTTTGTTTCTACATTCTAGGACTTTTCATATTGCATTAGTGAAAACTTTGTTTTGATTTCATTTTTCCATTGCATATCATTAAAATAACTGAAAAACTATATTCTGCATTCTTAATTGCATTATGAAAAGTATTAGAATAATTTTAATTTTTTTGAAAAACACAAAAAAAATCATACTGGGAATCATTTACCACCTTGGATGAATCAGTCCCTCTACACTTTTTAAACAAAATTTATGGAATTTCCTGTATTTCTATTTTCTATAGTTCATTCTCTATTACAATTAGCAAAGTATATATTATTTGAATTTAGAACTCCTAGATTACCTTTCATTTCCATTCAGCCCATCTTTTGTGGTACTTGTATGAGTGTTTGGTGCCCTATTGATAATACTTTAGTGAGACAAAGTTCTAGACTCATGGCTTCCTGTGATAGCACTTTCATTGCGGACCTTTGGATCTCAAGAGATCCTACTCCTAGTATTGATAATGGTGCATTAGGCATTGACAATACCACTTCTATGCCTTCACCTTTCCATCCAATGAATGTTGACACCCCAAACAATTCCCTCCTGCAAGAAATGGTCATTAATATTCATGAGGATTTTGCACATTTACAACAAGACTTGTCACTTGAAAACATTTCCACCACTTCTATACCCACCATTGAAAACCTTCATCATTTGATTGAAAGTGATGATGGCTTACAAGTTATGAAGAAAATTGTTGAGATTTACACTAAACATGCCTCTTCTAATACTTGATCCACAAAAATTCCTATAAGCCAAGGAGGACCTCATGTTCTTTCCCCTTCAACCATAGCATCCATAGCAACTTATACCAATCTACAAGTCACCACAACTATGCACTAGGTTAATTATGTGGCTACTTCTTTCCCAATTCTAACTAGCATTCCTAGTTCTCTCATGGCATCGCAAGTCCCCTCCACCACCTTCACCCCCCTTAGTATTCCTTTCACTTACCTTAATATCACCTACACTCCATCACCATTTTCCCTTCCACCTCAAACCACTTACCCTGACCCTCTTCTTACACAACTTCTCAACATAGTTTCATCCATGCAACAAAAACTTTCCACCATTAGCCAAGGTCAAACTGTTCCACCCACATATCATGTCCATAGCAGCCCCTTATCTTTAGAATTATTGCATACCCGATGCCACAAGGGATAAAAATTCCTCAGTTTGTGAAATACAAAGGTAAATAAGACCCTATCAACCATGTTAATGCTTATACAAATTTATGTAGTGGAGTTGTCCTTGATGATAAACTTTTATCCAAAAAATTTCCAAGGACCTTGAAGGATACTATATTAGAGTGGTTTTCCAACTTGCCCAATCATTCCATCCATTCTATTAATCAATTGGTGGATGCTTTCATAAGTCACTTTTAAGTTCACATGACACCTTAAAATACATTGGTTGATCTCATGAGATGTAGACAACACATGGACAAAAAAAGTAAATAATTTTATCTCATGATACCAATCCTTGTATGCTCAAATTGATGTCAAGATTCTTGATCCACATCTACAAAATATTTTTATCGAAAACTCACACATAAATATTTAGGATAAACTAACTATGACGAAATTCCCTTCATTCATGCATTTATGCACAACCTTATGTAACTATCAAAACTCAATTTCTAGTTGTGATTCAAAATCCACTTCAAACCAAGCCAACAAATCTAAACCACAAAACCAAAATAACACACAAAATTTTTGCAAACCAAATAAAGGGTTTTTATAGTTTAATCTGCCTCATCAACCACAACCAACCCAACCAATTCCAACTCAAGTGGAAGCTATTAAAGTAGTGGTGCCTTATACCTATGGGGACCCGAAGAGACAATTTACTCCCTTACTCGATACCCTCCACAACACAGTGAACCAATCACTTCAACAATACATGCTCACTTTGTCACTCATTAAACCACTTGATCCAGCCCAACCATTACCACCCACCTTCAAACCTAATGCTTATTGTCATTTTCATCACCAAAGTGGACATGACACTAAACACTACAAGCATCTAAAACATTTCATTCAAGACCTCATTGATTCAGGCCATTTGTCCATTTTAAGTGTTAATTATCAAGGCAATAAATATGTTGCACCCACCAACCATAATTTACAAATATTCATCAATCCTATGCCTAAACAAAATATCTCATTTGTCAAGGCTAGTGAGCCTTCAAACAGTGATGTAATGAATGTTGATACAAATAGTGAACAACCTAATATAACTCCAACTGTTACCCAAGTCAATCCTATGGAAAAACTTGTGGGAGCGATAAACGTTATCCCTCATAAGGGCCAAACCAATAAATCTCTTGATATCACTTTTTCTGCTAGAGACATACTACAAAAGCTTCCTAATGGTCCTGTTTACATAGATGGAAAAATCTATGATAAGCCCACTAATGGGATATTAATAGTTCTCGATTGTGGTGAGAATGTGATCACAGAGGAGTTTCTAGTATTACATGAGCTATATCAAGATGATTATAATAAACCAACTTCATGGATTAAGACACATACTAGTTTTGCATGCCCTACAATTGGATCGATCGTACTCCCCTTATAGATACGACCCATAACTTCAGATGTAACATTTTCAATTATTCCATGATTACATCAATTTTGTTTGTAGCTAGGCCACCCTTGGCTTTACTCAATGAAAGCGGTCCCATCAATGGTTTACAAGTGTTTGAAGTTTCCACATGACAATGAAATATTCACCATACACCATAGTGGCTTTAATACATTATCCTCTAAAGGTGAAATATTCCCCTTAATTTTTTTCTCAAAATTTAACACACAAACCAGCAACAAGTCACTAATTAGCATTAGCTCCAAAAGTAAATCAGCATGGAAGTAACTCTAACCAAGAATGTTCACCAAGATCCCAATGTGGGCGAGGTGATAGCATATGGTCAGAGGATCGTTAGGAGTAAACTGAACTTAAATTACAATTCATCTGCTAATGCAGGCATCCACAAGCAGTGGTGATACTCCACTTATTCAGTGGGTGAGATTATTACATTATTAAAGGTGGCAAGCCAGCCATTTAAATCCTCACTTCCACTTATTAACGTGGGGGGGAATACAGTCCACACAACCACTTATTTAGTGGGGCGAAACTTACAATTAAAGAAAGATAATTATTTAAACTCAACCACTCAATTGTGGGAGTATGAAATTTAAACTAATTGCAACAAATAAAATAAATAGCTGTTAGTACTACTAATCAGCTTTACAATGAATAGAAATAGCTGCAAATAAGAGAGATAAGCTTCTAGAATGTTCTTTATCCACACTGGCGGTAAACCATCCAGGGGTTACATATATGAGAGATTAATCATAAGATTTTGCAGCTAATTAAATGACTGGAACAGTACTACTGTTTATAGTCTTACAATGTTAAACAACTGCAATTTTCAAGTGTTATTACAATATTTACAAAGCACAATGAAATAGAAGATTTTTCCACTTGATATCCTCTCAATTAATGAAGCTTAAAACCAAAATCAGAATACTGAAGCAAACTGATATAAAAATCAGCAATCTGGAAATGATTATCAGCAAACTGAAAACACATAAAAATAATCACAACTTCTTCACAATACCTCTAGAAAATGAAATATAGCTTGCAAAATCTCTTGAGAAGGTTGGCGGCCAATTCACAATGATAAAACAGCATCTAAACTCAACCATTAATTTATGCACGAATCCCAATGCTCTCCAAAAAGGTACGGCCTCCTTGCAAGGGCGATTTTGCTTAATAAAATCTGAAACTTGGAATTAAACTTTGATAACCTCCAAATATGGTCACCTCTATTATAGAAATGCAATGATCAAATACCTAGAACCAAATAAAATTCATACTAAAAGCTTTTTACAAAAATCACTTTCAGCCATGATAAACTAGCAACATAAAAACTAGAAATATCTCACCAAAACTCCACAATAATGCTCAATATGTACTTCTGGATGAAGCACACTCTCAATCCACCACCTAGGGAACCATAGTTGCAGGCCCAAAGAATGGAAGAAATTTTCTAAGCTTTCCCTTAGCCGGATTCTGGATTCATTCCAGCAGTGTAACTTTGCTCTTCAAAAATATGCATAATCAGCTCTTCAAACAACAACAATATATAAACTTCAATTGGCAAATGAAGCAACAAGAACTCTTCGAATTCCAAGAATTTGAATCAATTCAACTTCCAAAAGGGATGCCACCTTTTTTCATTTTACTTTTTGAAATAATATAATATTACTCAACCTCTTTTTCACTTTGCAACAATAAAGCATTTAATAAATTATTAAATGCATAATTGACCCCCTTAATGGCCCCTCTTTTAAAACAACATGAAGTTATTACTCCTAGGCGTGGGGTACAATTGAGAAACATGAAATTTGACTAAGTATAAAAACTCATTCCATGGTGATAACCAAAACCAATGCCAATACTGAAACTGATGGATAGCAAGATGACTTGAGTTGAGCTGCTGATGATGCTACTACCAAATTTAGACTTACTAAAAATAGCCAACTGCTATAAATAGTAAGCTCACATCAAAACAACAGATAGCCAAACTAAACAGTAACTTGCAAAGGATTGAACTGCTGCTAGACAGATACTGCCAAAAGATAGACTTGCTAAAAATAGCAACTGCTATAAATAGTAAGTCTACACAACATCCTCTGAACACCAACTGAGCAATATCTGAAAGAGGAAACCCTAATTTTCCACCTCAGCTTAGCCTACAGATTTCTGGAAATAGCTAAATCCTATTGAAGAGTGTAGGGCCAAAATGGGGACATTACAGTCCGCCCTTCCCAAAATTGCTTGTCCTCAAGCAATGCCACCACACTCCAAGGGAACAATTTGATCCTTACCATGCCAAATAGGATCCTAGGGTCCCAAATCATCCTAGGAGAAGGATAGCACCAACTGATGTAAGCATTGCACTGGTGGATGCCAACACAAAAAATAACCAAATTAAAATCAAACTAAAATATCATGGGAATAAATTCTATAAGACCATCATTGGCTTCATCATCTTCAACTATGGAATCACAAACTCAAGTGATACCAGGATTCCAAATCTTTCTCAGGAACACTATTCCTCTAATCCGTTGTGCTACTCTAATTAATACAACTGAATACTCAAAGTGGACCAACATGTCACAATCCACAAAAGACAATGCATCAAACATGTCAGTGCCTGGGTCCCATATCAGTCTGTAGGACCTCCAAACCTTGTTGTCATAATTCTGATCAACAACAAAACTATTTTCAAACATGCTTCTAAACCAATGCCAAACCAAGAGTAAAGCTCCACACTCCATCCCTATCTAAGAGGATGCACAATGCTTCCTTTGAAGCAAACTGATTTCACTGAAAGAACTCCAAGAAGTATTCACATATCTCACATCAAGAGTCTCAATTTGACAAATCAAATCAGCTAATAACTCGCTGTCCCAAAAAGTAATGTATGAGTTGGTACCACAAAATTCACTGTCAACTATCAATGAACAACCCATACCTAAACTTTGACCATACAAAAACATTCCCTTGCTTATTTTTGGCAGAAATTCAGTCCAAATAGGAGGTGAAGAGGCCTGGAAATGAAGTAACCAGCTTCCTAAGAGGTCTAAAATAATCATCTTGAGATCTAATTTTTGGAAAATCAGCATCTAAGAAGACAAATAGCAGCTGCTACAAAAGAACTTTCCATCAAAATGAGCATAACTGCTCATGAACCAAGCTGGTGGCAATTTTAGCAAGAGACCCCATATCACCACAAACCAACTTCTGATCATAATTCCTTCCCAGAACACCAATGTATGATCAGAAATAAATAACCAAGGACATAGAAAGAAGGGAGCAGCAAACATAAAATGGAATTTTTGACACTTATCGCTCCATCCAACCTTCTTTTTATGCATTCCATTCTTCAAAAGAAAATGCTTGAGATCCCAAACACTGATTTTCAATTGAAGACATTTTCCAACACATAAGCAAATGGTCACAACTACACTCTGAATATTATATGCTGGTCTATCTACTTTAAAATTACCTTCTTCCCAAGTAATGCCAGGATCCCAAACTAACAACCATGAAGAACCACTTCTCAAACTGAGAACTGCTCTCACACGAATCATTTGATTCGCTCGTTCCATCTGCAATGCCACTTCTTGAAATTCCAAGAAGTATTCAACCAACCTTTGTTCGTTGAAAAAATCAAATCCAAAATCTTGTGATATGACTTGCCGGAAAGATTCCACAAATCCTTCATCAAATACAATTCTGAAATCTATCACTCTAAGAGAAGATGGTGATGAACTAAAATCTGATATGAGCCTCACAAGCATCCTCATCAAACAATAGATTAAACCTTCGTCAACAAACCCATCAACTCTTTGTTGATGAATAATAAGAATGCCTTCATTTCTTTGTGTTTCAAGAGTTACCAATTCTTGCCGAGTGGATGCACTAGGAGCAGCAATAGATTCAACTTCATGCAACTCACGTATCAACTCTCCAATGCTGGAAGACAAACTCAAATCCCCTTCTTCAGTAATCTCTGAAGCAATTTCTTCATCATTTTCAAAAAGAGGATTTACATAAACCTTACTAGCACTTTCTTCATACAAGAGATTGTCAAAAGCTTGAAAAACTTGAGAATTTGAATGCTTTAGTCTCTCAGGACAGCATTCCAAATCATATGTTTCTTGTATGAGATCAAGCTCATCAAGAATTTCTTGAAGCTCCTCAGCTCTTCTATTGTTTTCTTGCTCCCATGAATATTGAACAACAAAAATTTGATTCTCAACTTCAGTTAGAGTCTCATGCACTTCTTGTAATTTTTCTTTGGTAAGCTCATTCCGCTTCAATGCCTTGTCAACAATATTGGCCACTATGTCTTTGTCCCGAATGATGTGCAAAAGACTAGATTTAATTTCCTCCAAGGAAAATTTAATGGACTTCATGTCATCCATAGAAATGCAACATACAACTTCTCCCCTAGGCACATCATAAATCAACTGTTCTACATGTCTATGAATTCTATCAAGATTTGACAAAATTTGAATTCCATTATTAGCAATGTGTGAACTTGAGTTGCAATCATTATATACTGGTTGAGATGATGTAGAACAACTTTGATGGATAAAGATTTCAAAAATGGTTTGAGTTGTACTCCTTAATTTGTCTTTCATGTGATGAACACTCTTCATCATTCCATCCATAGTGCCTTCCAATTCCTTAGTTTTTGCCTTAACTTGATTTCTAGTGAAGAGAAATCTGCCTTATAATTATTAGAAGCTTCTCCTTCCATGTTGTCTTCTACACATGATTCAAAAGAATTGATCAAACCAGCTTTGAAGTGGGAAGAGACTTCAACTTCCTCTTTGACTTGACTTTCAAACCAACATTCTTTGGAATTGTGAAGAAGCAAACTGTTGATTGAACACATATCTTCCACTAACCAAACTTCTCCTTCATTTGAATCTGCACTTATGGCCTCTTCATGCATCTCTGCTTCAACTTTTGTTTCCAAAAGTTCTTTCTTTGAATCTTCAACATGAGGCTTCTTAACACCAGTCAACTCGTTGTTCTCCTTTGTAGAAAACAAGAGTACCTCACTAGTCTTTAAGGCTTCCATTAATACATTACATTCTTCTATAGAATGCTTTATATGCAAATTCGTAGATGCCCCTTGAACTTTTGCAATGTCTTCAAAGGGATTCCAGCTTTCATTCTCTCTAGCTTTAGATATCTCTTCTCTATTTTCAACAATCTTCTTCAAAAGTGGTTTCAACTTATCTTCACATTGACTGAAAATTTCTTTAACTAACAAATCAGCAGTGGGAGAAATCTGCTCTTCACGTTTGTAAGCATCCAAGAGAAGAGTTTAGACACTTTCAGGAAGATTATCAGCTTCTTTAATTAAAGAGACCAAAACATTTATGACAGCTGCAAGCATACTCTCTTCTTGCTCACTCCAGGTCCAGGTGAAAAGATAATTAAACAAGTGATAAATTTGATTCTCCATCTCAAATTCTATCAATAAGATGCAAGCACCAACTTCAGAAAATGTTTTTAAAATAGCAGCTCTTCTTGAAAACAAGCTACTACAAGTTTCATCCAAATCTTGAAAACATTCCACTATCATATTTAATATGATCTTTGTTGTTTCAACATCATAAGGAAAATGGGGATTTACAATTCTTAGTATCTCCATGAAACAAGAAGAAATCAGCAACTTGGTCTCTTCATCAGGATGCCCCAACCAATAGGGCTGATTCAAAGAATTCACTGCAGGAGCTAGTGCCAACTCCATTATCTCTGAAGGTGATGGCTTTACTTGTCTCAAACATTGTTCTAACAAATGAAGAATATTCTTTTCATTTTCTCTTGACTGAAATTCTTTACCAAGTCTCTTTCCAGCCATATACAATGCCTCTGCCAATTTCATCTCTTCTTCATTAGCCATGCCTAATTGCCAACTTCTGGATACCACAAGAAGCTGAACTAGAATCTACTCTAACTTTTGATGTAGTACCGGAGATATCTGTCACTCAACTGCCTAAACATGAAGCACTAATCCACAGGATGGCAGGATCTTCGGCTTTGATACCACTGAAATATTCCCCTTAATTTTTTTCTCAAAATTTAACACACAAACTAGCAACAAGTCACTGATTAGCATTATCTCCAAAAGTAAATCAGCATGGAAGTAACTCTAACCAAGAATGTTCACCAAGATCCCAATGTGGGCGAGGTGATAGCATATGGTTAGAGGATCGTTAGGAGTAAACTGAACTGAAATTACAATTCATCTGCTAATGCAGGCATCCACAAGCAGTGGGGATACTCCACTTATTCAGTGGGTGAGATTATTACATTATTAAAGGCGGAAAGCCAGCCATTTAAATCCTCACTTCCACTTATTAACGTGGGGGGGAATACAGTCCACACAACCACTTATTTAGTGGGGGGAAACTTACAATTAAAGAAAGATAATTATTTAAACTCAACCACTCAATCGTGGGAGTATGAAATTTAAACTAATTGTAGCAAATAAAATAAATAGTTGTTAGTACTACTAATCAATTTTACAATGAATAGAAATAGCTGCAAATAAGAGAGATAAGCTTCTAGAATGTTCTTTATCCACACTGGCGGTAAACCATCCAGGGGTTACATATATGAGAGATTAATCATAAGATTTTGCAGCTAATTAAATGACTGGAACAGTACTACTGTTTACAGTCTTACAATGTTAAACAACTGCAATTTTCAAGTGTTATTATAATCTTTACAAAGCACAATGAAATAGAAGATTTTTCCACTTGATATCCTCTCAATTAATGAAGCTTAAAACCAAAATCAAAATACTGTTCAAAGCAAACTAATATAAAAATCAGCAATCTGGAAATGATTATCAGCAAACTGAAAACACATAAAAATAATCACAACTCCTTCACAATACCTCCAGAAGATGAAATATAGCTTGCAAAAGCTCTTGAGAAGGTTGGCGCCCAATTCACAATGATAAAACAACATCTAAACTCAACCATTAATTTATGCATGAATCCCAATGCTCTCCAAAAAGGTATGACCTCCTTGCAAGGGTGATTTTGCTTAATAAAATCTGAAACTTGGAATTAAACTTTGATAACCTCCAAATATGGTCGCCTCTATTATAGAAATGCAATGATCAAATACCCAGAACCAAATAAAATTCATACTAAAAGCTGTTTACAAAAATCACTTTCAGCCATGATAAACCAGCAACATAAAAACTGGAAATATCTCACCAAAACTCCACAATAATGCTCAATATGTACTTCTGGATGAAGCACACTCTCAATCCACCACCTAGGGAACCATAGTTGCAGGCCCGAGGAATGGAATAAATTTGTTAAGCTTTCCCTTAGCCGGATTCTAGATTCATTCCAGCAGCGTAACTTTGCTCTTCAAAAATATGCATAATCAGCTCTTCAAACAACAGCAATATATAAACTTCAATTGGCAAATGAAGCAACAAGAACTCTTCGAATTCCAAGAAGTTGAATCACTTCAACTTCCAAAAGGGATGCCACCTTTTTGCATTTTACTTTTTGAAATAATATAATATTACCCAACCTCTTTTTCACTTTGCAACAATAAAGCATTTAATAAATTATTAAATGCATAATTGACCCCCTTAATGGCCCCTCTTTTAAAACAACATGAAGTTATTACTCCTAGGCATGGGGTACAATTGAGAAACATGAAATTTGACTAAGTATAAAAACTCAGTCCATGGAGATAACCAAAACCAATGCCAATACTGAAACTGATGGATAGCAAGATGACTTGAGTTGAGCTGCTGATGATGCTACTGCCAAATTTAGACTTACTAAAAATAGCCAACTGCTATAAATAGTAAGTTCACATCAAAACAACAGATAGCCAAACTGAACAGTAACTTGCAAAGGATTGAACTGCTGCTAGACAGATACTGCCAAAAGATAGACTTGCTAAAAATAGCAACTGCTATAAATAGTAAGTCTGCACAACATCCTCTGAACACCAACTGAGCAATATCTGAAAGAGGAAATCCTAATTTTCCACCTCAGCTTAGCCTACGGATTTTCAGAAATAGGCTAAATCCTATTGAAGAGTGTAGGGCAAAAATGGGGACATTACAAAAGGTAATTTTTCCATAGAAGCCTTTTGGCTTGAACCCATGGAACTTATCACCCCTCAAAAGGACTTCTTTTTCATCGCTTATCAAAAGTTCAAAGCCAAAAAAATAGTCAAATTGTTTCTTTGTCACACATCCCCATCCACTTCCACACCTCCTATCATAGATGAAACCATGCTTCAGACTGAGTCCGACATTGAGCAAACCATACAACCACCCTTACACACTTCCCCTCCATAGTTTAAAAGACCAAGAGAAAATAAAACCAATCCTATCATGCCTCCTCACATTAAATAAGTCTATAAATCAAAAGAGAAAGTGATTGATCCATCCTCTTCCATTTCTTCTATTCTTCCTTCTTCAAAAGTAGAACCTATGTTGACTCAATTTTATCTTACACCTCAACAACTTCAAAATAGAATTAAATGAAACCACGGTTCTAGGAAATGTAGGCATCATCATTGTCTCCTTGCTCATCAATCTCACATAGAAGAAAATAAAGAAAATCAAACTCTTCCTTTGAAAAAAGTAATAGATGACCACCCTCTTTCTCCTAACTTGCCACAAGATAGTCTAGTCAAACTTTGACAACAAAATGAACCAATCCAATAGCCACAACTTTTGATACATCCTTCATTAGAAATCACCTTTCGTCCTCCTATCATCATAAATCTTGATGATGATGATGATGATATGCGATGATAGCAAAAATAGATGACAAAGTGCACAATGTTCAAAAATCTTTATTTTCATCTACAATGAGCTTAAATGATAAATCCTCTCAGCCAAGTGAAGAACCTAGTATGTGTAACACCATAAACCTACAAGCTAAAACTCTGTCCCATATATCAGGATGATGTTAGTTTAAAGAAAGCAAATAAAATAGCATTCTTTATGAAATAATCCATTATGCTTTACAAAAAAAACAACAAAAAAAACTAATTGAAATCTTAAAAATCATAATGAATAACTTATTCCATAGTGGATTGGTGCTTCTATGGAAAGAAGCCCTTTCCCAATCCATGATAAGCTCTTGATGATGGAGATGTGTGATTCTTCAATATAATGCCAAATAGACTAGTCATTCATACTCATGATTCCAACATACCATATTGCAAATATCATCATATTCTTGGACATCAAACTAAAGACTGTTAGATTTTGAACGAAATACTAAAAAAGTATCACTTCACAGACACTGACTATTTTCCTCTTATTCCTTAAAACACCATTATCCTTTCATGCCATGTAGTTATAGAATTTTCCCAATCTCAGTATTGCATGGTCCTTTCCCATCACTCATCTCTGCTCATTCTTGCTTTTGCACTTTATGGGAGGCAAGACATTGCTAGCCTTGTCCTTGTAATGCATTTTTTTGTCACTTAACCTTGCTATTCCTTTTTTTGTTTGTTCATCCAAGACCGAGAAAACAATAACTTAGTTAATGGTTGACTTACATTTACATTGCTTGTCTTTTCCATTCTCCTTTTTCTTTTCATGTGCATATTGTATTCCCCCATATCGTGTTGATGTTTCCTTCTCTTTGTACACTTCTTCTATGTGTATCTCTATTCTTCTCATTGTCGTGGTTGGACTTTTCGCTTTGTTTTTGTGTTTTCCTTTGGGGATGATGAAAAGTGTAGAGATGCCCTAAGTCTCTTCCATGTTGGCCCAAATGATCCTTGTCTTTTGCATTTTGGTTTTGTGTTTTCCTTTGGGGATGACGCAAAGCATTGAGACACCTTTTGTCTCTTCCATGTTGACCCAAATACCTCCTTCCTTTTTCCTTTTCCTTTTTTCCTTTTTCTTTTCTTGTTGTTTTCCTTTTGGGGATGACACAAGGCATTGAGACCACAATGTCTCCTTCATGTTGACCCAAAAGATTTTTCACTTTTCTTTTTTTTCTTTTTTCTTGTTTTTTCCTCTTGGGGATGATGCAAAGCATTGAGACCACAATGTCTCTTCCATGTGGACTCAAAATGGACTTTTTTTTCCTTTTCTTTTTCTCTCTTTGTGTCATTCTTCCAACTCTATGTGCTTTGGGGAATGATGACAATTTTGAGCTCTTTAAATGAAAACATTGCAGCAACTAACATGCTGACCCAAAATCTATAGGTCCCTTATGTGTTTGGAGTTCTTTCTTTTCTAGGGGGAAACTCCCTTCTTTCTTTTCTTTTCCTTTCTCCTTGACATGACATTAGCTTAACTTTGAAACATATGAGTTGCCATAGAGCTTTCCGAGTTGGCTCTCATGTCTTGTTTTTCTTTCTTGCTTTCCTCCTCTTCTCTACTTTCAAGTAATTTCTCATAGAACAATGTGTAGGAATTCCTTTAAAGTGGGGGGCATACATTACCATTATTTCATTTTCATTCTTAGAAAATCCTTGTCATTTACAAGATGCTTTTGTCACTTTGTGGATGACATTGGGTGTGATGTTTTTCATAAGTGTGATCTATCTCAGCATATTGCATTCCTCTTTGTGGTTTGATGCGATGCATTGCATCCCCTAAGTTGCAAATATACTATTCTTTGATTGGTCCTCTTTCGGAGACATTAGACACAATGTTCCCTAACTGACTAACCTTGCATAAAATGAACAAGACTCCTTTGAACATATTACACATAACATTCTTATTCAGCCACCTTGCATAACACAACCTACATGCTTGTGGTGCCATCCTATTTTTGAAACTTAAACCAACATTTGCATTTTTCTTTAGCTTTTTGGAGCCTTGTTAAAGTTATTGAATGGGTATAGCTTTGGCATGGTTGAGCGGGAACCCAACTAGTGGCATGAATTTTCCCCATAGCCAATTTTTCATGTTTATGAGTGCATACCAACTAGCATATGTATCTTACTTTTTGGGCCTTCTCACCCTGTGGAAAGCTAGTTCTATGTCCCTAGAGTGAGTACACATTTTTTTTCTTTTTCAAACAATCATCCTAGATCTCTTTTCACAACTAGTTGGATTGATGATCAAAGCTTCACTCAAATTCCTTTCAACACTTGTGTGTTCCTTTGTCCTTATGTTTAGTTTGTTATGGGATCTTAATCCTAGGGGTTTGATCATCCCTCTTGTTTGTTGTATTCCATCTTGCTAACATAAGTGCATTTGAACCCTCTTCTTGATGTTCATTGCTACTTTAGTGTGAGGAAGCAAGTTTCTCTCACTAAAGTGGGTGCCAAATTTACCATCAAAACATAGAACTTTCCAATTTTCATGATCCTTTAGGTCTTTTTTCATAGTGTTGTAGCTATGTTTCTTTAATTTTATGATGTATCTTGTCTTGAACATTCTTATTTTGGTGCTAAAATTCAAAGAACAACATCTTGTGAAGGTGTTGTGAAGTGTTGTAAGACATTTCTACATTCTTCTAGACTCTATTTAATGTGATTCACCTAAAAACCAACTTTTCAATAATCAACAAGTCCTATTTTGAAGTTTTGTAAAGTCTTGTAACAAGAATTCACGCTTTTCTAGGCATATTTTTACTATTTACATCTTTCTCATGCATTATTTTGTCTTTTTATGCCCTCATATGCTTATATTAATTGTATTTTTGGGTCTTCTCCCGACACACAACATTAAACATGACTTAATTTCTGACACTTGGCTATGGGTCCTAGGTGGGACTCATTCACCAAGGGTGGCAAATGAGTCCCCCTTGGTCTTAAATTCATTTTTTTTTCTTTTTTGGATTTTAATCAAATTCACTTTATGTCGGCCTGTGATGAGGTATGAATGGATAGTAAGGCACAAGATTTGTATAAATATGTGACTTTCACATTAGTTTACATCTCTCCACATTCAAGAAATCCCCAATTCATTCATTCATTCAAGCATTCATAATTCAAGTAATCTTCAAGCACTCAAGTGTCTTGCATCATCAACTCAAGAACATTGGAGCAACCATTGACATCACTCCAGATTTGCATATTCAAGGATGAGGTAAGTTTGTAGTACTTTCATGTTATTCATTTATAATTTCCTTTACATTTCATTCATTTCTATTGGGTTTGATTACCAAAGTGGGGTTTGACCAAGGAAAACTCCTATTCACTAACCCTCGAACATTTTTCCCCTTTGCATGTGTCTTTGTAGCCTTTTTTTTGTAATTTGATAGGTTTAAAGGTGTTGAAAAGTGGATTTCAAGTCAACTAGGCTCTTCAAATCAATTAATCATCTATTCAAGCAATTTGAGTGACTTTCAGCCCGTTTTCTGCAAAATTGACCCCGACAACCATACATTCAGTCATTACTAGATCTAGAGTAGCAGTGTTGACCTTTGAATTTTAAAAAATATTTGGGAGGACTGATTCATCACCCTTGGCAAATGAGTCCCACCTAAAATCTGAAAATTTTCATTTTGTCAGAAATCAACTCCCAACACTTTTTCACCAATTAGAAGACTTATTTGCCACCCTTGACGAATGAGTCCCATTGTGAAAAATTGGAAATTTACATCAGCATTCTAGACATTATAGAAATCTCACACATCATCCAGGTGCACTCATATTTGACCCTGCACTTTTTGTTCTGCATATTTCTTTCAATTTCTTCATATTTCATAATTGTTTGCATATCACACTGTGTTTTCAAACATAGCATAAATTGTATCTTTGCATTTATTCTAGATCATTTTAATCAATCAATTACACTTACATTAGTTCATTTACATAACATAATATTGCATACATCCTAATTTGAATGAACCAGTAAGCATTTTAGGATCTAATCTCTCTCCTTTTGGGTGAAAAACCCTATAAGAGTTAGAGAGTCCATTAGGTTCTAAAATCTACGTTTCACTGTTTAATATAGAATGGCAGATAATGTAGCTTTTTTTATACAGAGATATATAGCATGAAGACAATAACAATAAATTAATTATTTATGCAAAAAACCCATGTATAAAGGAGTATAACCCCACAAGCATCATTGAAGATGAAAACCACAACATTTGTATGGTAGGAAAGATGCAAAGTATATATATGTGTCTACATATGTATATATATATATATATATATATGTATGTATGTATGTATGTATGCATATATACATATATATATATATGTATGTATGTATGCATATATATATTTATGTATGTATGTATGCATATGTATGTATGTATGTAGGTATATATATATATATATATATGTATGTATGTATGTATGTATGTATGTATATATTTTGCAGCACATCAGTGTTAAAACCCTCAAACCTACTATCTAAAGGGACAATAAGTAGAGTTGGCAACTCGAATTTGCAGATGGGTTGATGTATTGTATGTATGTATATATATATATATGTATATATATATATATGTATATATATATATGTATGTAAATATACATGTGCATATATATATATGTGTGTGTGTGTGTGTGTATAGATATGTATATATGCATAAATATATGTATGTATGTTTTACTAATAGTTCTAATACAATTCCCCCATTTCTGTATAATACTGCATGGCAAATAATGCAAATCTTTTTATATAGAGACATATAACAAGAAGACATTAACAATACATTAATTATTTATGCAAACCAACCATGTATAAAAGAGTATAAGCCCACAAGCTTTATTGAAAATGAAAACCACAACATGTGTATGGCAGGAAAGATGCAGAGAGTATATATATATGTGTCTACATATGTATATTTATGTATGTATACATACATATATATATATATATATATATATATATATATATATATATATATATATATATATATATATATATATATATATATATATATATATATCTATATATATATATATATCTATCTATATATATATATATATATGTATGCATACATACATACATACATACATACATACATATATAAATATATATATATGTATGCATGCATACATACATACATACATACATACATACATATAATGCAACTCTTTTTATATAGAGACATATAACAAGAAGACATTAACAATACATTAATTATTTATGAAAACCAATCATGTATAAAAGAGTATAAGCCCACAAGTTCTATTGAAAATGAAAACCACAACATGTGTATGGAAGGAAAGATGCAAAGAGTATATATATGTGTCTACATATGTATATATATGTATGTATGTATGTATGTATGTAAGTATGCATATATACATATATATATGTATGAATGTATGCATATATATACATACATACATACATATATATATATGTATGCATATATATATACATACATATGCATACATACATACATACATACATACATACATACATACATACATACATATATATGTCAATGGTTTCATCCAACCCTAAACCTTGTAGACTCTTTCAATATTTAGTGTTGTGTATGCAAAACCAGGTGAGGTATTCTTATTCTTCTATTGGGTAACTATTTTTTTTCTTCTTTGCATGAGATGAGTTTATAAGATTTGTAAAACCAACTACTTTGAACATAATCTCAACAATTTTGTATTTATATATATGTATGTATACATGTATATATATCTCAATGGTTTCATATAGCCCTCAACCCTACACACAGATAGCTACAATTCCTCCTACGGTAATGGCTGCAATGCCAAAGATATACATAGATGATGAAAATGTTGTTTCAATATTCAGTGTTGTGTATGCACAACCTGGTGAGGTATTCTTATTCTTCCATGGGATAACTATTTTTTTATTCTTTGCATGAGAAGAGTTTATAAGATCTATAAAACCAACTACTTTGAACATAATCTCAATGATTCTCTTTAGTTTCACATAGATTATATGTGTGGTTCTATTTGTGGAAATTAGTAGAATTATGTTCTCCAAAAATGTACAAGCTTCATTTAAAATTTGAGCTACATCACCACAAGACAAGTTGTAAAAGACGTACTAGAATAATACTAGACAACCACCAAAGTAATTTTACCTCCAATATGTTAATTCTTTCATACAACGCTAAATCCTACACATAGATAACTACAATTTCTCCCATGGTAATGGCTAGAACACCAAATATATAGATAGATAATAATAAAAATAGACCAACAACATAGAAATAACTAGCCCTCACCATATTTTTTATCAAAAGAAGGAAGCTTTAAGTGCAATTTATGCATCCATACAAAATGATAATATCTTATTAATCTATGAAATGGGTGTACACACAGCGAACCAAAACAATAGGCCAACATTTAAGTACAATTGCTCTTAAGGTAATAGGTATGTATATGTTATACATATATGTACACATATACATACATATATACATGAATATGTTCTAAACTCGAGATACATTATTTGGGTTAAATATTATAGACAAATAGGAAAATTGTAAGAAAACTATAAGGAAAACACTGGAGAATGATATACATCTGATTCATGAGTATCATCCTAATAGCTATAATAGTTGTTACATAGATTGCTTTTCTTGTACCAATATGTTGCGTAGAAATCTAACTGAAGCAAACAATGACAAATGTGGTGTAGTTTTTGTTTAGCTCTTTTATCTATTGTAAATCACTCTTTCAACAATGCAATTTAATCAATATGGGAGAGAACGAAAGAGATAAACAATAAATTGATCATTTATGTAAACTACCCATGCAAAACGTCTTACTAATTCTATAGCTCAATAGTTTTATAATTGAGCTCACATGCTTTTCATTTGAATATAGTGGGTGTCTTCTTTGTAGTCGACTAACAAATAGTTGTAATTGTATAAGAGGAGCTACATTATCTGGCATTGAGTTATATAGAGAAACAAGAAAATGGTAATAGAACTAGTAGTAAAACATACATACATGTGTGTATCCATATATACATATATAAACAGCTGTATAAACATTTATTAGCCCATAGGCTATTTTGTTTGAAGTTGTTGGGATACTCTTTTATACATGGGTGTTTTGCATAAATAATTAATTTATTGTTAATGTCTTCTTGATATATGTCTCTTGATAAAAAGAGCTACATTATGTGCCATTTTGTATTATACAAAAATGGGGGAATTGTAAGAGAGATATTAGTAAAACATATATACATATATTTATCCATATATACATATCTATACACATGCGTATATATATATATAATACATCAACCCATCCACGAATTGGAGCAATCACATAATGTGCATATTTTCTAACAGGTGCTTGCTCGCGATGTGATTGGGTTTACCCTTGTGCATTTTTTTCCTTCTACCTATTACCATGGGGGGAATTGTAGTTGAACCTTGTTTGTTTGCTCAATAAATATGCTTAGGGTTAGTATTTTTTATTTCCAAGCTACATTTATTGTTTTGGTTATCAGTTTGCATTTTTTGACTTCTACCCATTACCATGGGGGGAATTGTAGTTGAACCTTGTTTGTTTGCTCAATAAATATGATTAGGGTTAGTATTTTTTATTGCCAGGCTACATTTATTGTTTTGGTTATCAGGAAGTATCTTGATTAAATTGTATTAAATTGTATTGTTGAAAGACTCATTGAATCTATTGAACTATATATCTTTACCTGATACACTGTTTGTTTGAAATTTCTATTTTCTAAGAATAGACCTCTAACAATGCAATTGAATAAAGTTGTTTTCTTGCATATTTTGCACCACATATTCATAATACCAAAATGCCTATTCTCACAATGCAACTGAATTAAAAATATTTTCTTGCATATTTTGTTGTATACTTCCCTGCTTCGCTACATTCTCTACTCTGTGCATCTTCTGAGCATTGTAATTCATTTCACTACAAATCCTTAGAAATAGGCTATTGTACCTTGTTAATCACTACATAAGCTATTATTCTCTTTGCATATATAAATTTTCACATTGATTGAATTGCTTCTTTGTACCATCCTAACAAATAGAGTAATTGTATATGCTAAGTGTTTTCTCACCCAAGCCCTAATGCATTTTGTTGTGGTTGTACTATAGCAGTGGACAAAACAAATGCGGTTGGTCGAAGTAAATGCAATATTGAATGTAGCAGTGTGGGAAAGTGTATTTGATTAAGTTACATTACATGTATATATATATCTATACATGCATATATATATAATATATATATATGTTCACATGTTGCCATCCAATATATATATATATATACATGTATATATATGTATGTTAATGCAATATTGAATGTTGGTGTCTGGGAGAGTATACTTTCATAAAGTTGTATTCTCAAAAGATCCATTGTGGTGTTGCCTTGATAACACGCTATTGTTAAATTCATCACATTTGGCTCCATCTTTTGGCAGGTTGGAGGCTATTCAAACTGTTGGGCTGCATAATCAGTAAGTTGTTTTTCTTGGTTATTTTACATAAATGATTAATTTATTCTTTTTATCTTTCATTCTCTACTTATTGTTCATTTCCATAGCGGGTTTCAGGGTTTGAATATTGATGTGCTACGTAGGTTCCAAATCGTTCAACACTCTAACAGCTCAATCCAATCCTCCTTCCAGTTCTCAACCATAACTAATAGTACATGTAAGTGCAAAACTTCTCCATAATCAATAAATTGATCCCGTGACCACCTTGCAAATATTATTCATCGTTTCTACTTTCTAATTGTGTTTATTGATTTTTGCTATATATTTACTAATATTTGATCATCCTCCACTTATCTTCTTTCCCCCTCCATTGACATGCCTTTGTCTTCTATTTGTAGGTGTTAGGCTAAAGCATAGATGACAATTCCAAAAGATGGAACTCCATAAAATTTGCAATGGGAATTTCATATTGCTTTTGCTCGGGGGTTTGGCTAGGGTCCTTGGGGCTCCATGATTCCAATATGGAAGGGTGGATAACGAGCATGGGTTTTTCATTTTTCATTTTGATTCCATATATATTTTCTCACATAGATACATGTATAGAAAACATGGTTTGTAACAACATGTTTCTTACGTACTACCAAGTGGTCGCATCTTCAGCTTATGTGTTATTTGTTTGAAGTTTCTATTTGTTGAGAAGCCATCATTTAATCATGCAATATGTGCAACATATGTATACTACCAAAATGTCTCTTTTCATAATGTAACTGAATCAATATATTGTCTTGGATATTTTGTACTGAACTTTCCCCTCCTACAATATTATCTATTTTGACTCTCCAATTGCACTATGCAATCATTCATTTAAAAGTGGACTTTTTAATTATGAATTGTGTTGTAATCTGTAATACTTCTACTCTATGGAAATGTTTACTGTGGATTCTGGCTCATCCAAGATTTAGCTATAATTTTTAACTATTCTTTTAGGAGTTGTTTTACAATTTCCCTATTTTCGCTATAATAATTAGTCGCAAATAATCTAGGTTAAATTTTAAATTGGAAAACCAATTGTTAGATACAAATTGGTCTCACACCTTGACTAGAGAGCAATAGAATTACAAGTGTAGATTCCTATACCTAATTTCCATCTCTCATAAAAAAACACATGCATACTAAAACTTTAATTTCCAAAACTATAGAAATATACTAATTTTCAAAAGTGCTCAATATTGAACATCTTCCTTCCATGGAAAAATTGTGTACTTTTTTTGTTCAATTTTAAAAAATATGCACATGTGTGATGACCACTACAATAAACTTCCATTAACTTCAAAATTAAATGATTAATTGATTCAGTAAGCTACACAAAAAATGACAATATACATAGCATTTGTTGTCATTAAATATAAAATTTAAATATTCTTGCTAGAAGAAAGAATTATTTTAAATTTAATATTTAATTTAATTTTTAAGTTCCCACTTTTAAACAAATTTTAAAATTGATTTCAAAATTTTCTAATAGTGTTAACTAAAATTTATAGAAAATGTTCTTCGTGATTATTTGATTCATACAATCTAACTCTTTTGTTTCATTCATGGTAACCTTTCCATGCAAATAAAAAGCTTCAACCCTCCTCACCACAAACATTGCCCGCTGCGGTTGGTCCCTATCGACTGATTGTCACATGCCTATGCATACGACTGCTAGTATAACATTTTATGGAATAGTATATAACAGCATATCCCAATAGCCTATAATGAAATGTGTTAAAGCACCCTCAAATAAATTGCTCACAAAATGTTATACTAATCTAAAAGTATACTATCTATCTTTAGATTCTACTATGCCAACTCTTATATTTCACATTAGAATGCTTTAGCCAATTTTTTAATATTGAGTCAGCATATTTAAAATTCGTTGTACAAAACAACTAGAAACATTTTAAACGTTTCCATAATACAGCTGTAGATATCTATTTTTTAAATGCCCAAACAATTCTTTGTTGTTGTTAGCACAATACAGGCCGACCACATTTTTTATTGAACGAATTACAATCACTTTACTAACCATTCGCATAGTTGTTTGCAGAAGAGAGGACAAACTTTGCACTCTGAAATGGCCGCCATATGATGAAATCAAAGGCTATTTCATTTTTAATTTTCGTTTCATGACCTTTTGGAATTAAAATGTTTTTTGTATGTGGCTACATAAGTTATTTATTATATTTTTCCCGATTATTTGTTGCTTATAGTATTCCCAACGTAGCTTTCTCTGTAATTAAATAAAATAAATTGACGTCAATTGGAAGCCACCAGCAACATGGAAGCAAAGTAGAAAACTAACATTGTTCTATGCGATTGGAAGGTCTACCCTAGGGTGAAAATTCTATAAGCTTTTCGGACATTGATATTTAGCCATGCAACCACCATCACACGATAAAAAATTCGGTATTATTGCCATGTGCTTTATCAGCCATGCAATTTCTACTATTAGAATATTGAATCTTGAGATACGATGAACAACATTTCGAATCTTATGTAATTAAAATATAGATTAGCTATGATGTTTTTGGCGTTTTTCCCCGTTGGAGCATGTGCTATTTCCTTTCACCACTTGTTACGTTTTTATGCTATATATACCACCGTATTGAAAGAGTGCTTCATTTGCAGATTCAGATGAGCAGTTTGTGTTTGTAATATATTAATGATGTCAAGACGTTAATCAGCAAGATTTATGCTAGTGCTCTTTAACGTTCATTGTCTTATTCGGTTCTCCAGCATGGGCAAACCTGCATAACTACACATTCATTGTAAGTAGATTTCTACATAATTGTGTTTTTTCATAAATTAGAAACTGATGATAACCTATTCAAGAATTTGATAAATCCTTGTTATAGATATAATTTCATATCCAACATCCACTTGTGCTCGTTTGTTTGTTTTAGTTTGAAGTGTGTTAGCGTACGACTCTAGTTAACCAACTCAATTTGATATTCCACTAGTGTATCGCAACGTAGAGAAAAGCTCAGGACAAAGATTTATTATTACTGAGTTTTCAATTAATGTTTCACTTTGACCGATATTTAATAGAATTCACGTGTAGTACCTTAATAATATGATAGAGAGGGTAGGGATCAATTGTTTTCTATTCATTGATTATATCGAGAATTCAGAGCACGGCTCTGTAGACAAATACAGTCCAACATGTATTTCTATTTAAGAGTTCTAACGCATTTTTTCCTTTTTTGATTTCAACAGCTTGAATCGACAAACGTTACCAACCAAATGGCGACACACTCAATTTTACAGTTCATAACAAGCCACAACGCCTCTATCCATCGGTAACATAGATCTGTATGTTAATTTCTATAACCTGAATGCATTAATTGCACAATAAATTACTTAAAGAAATCTGATTTATAACAAATAATACAACCGGGTTAATTAACAACACAACAACGAAGCAAAAATAACATAAAGCCAAACACAAAAAAGACAATAACACAGATATACCCAGGAAACCCCAATGTGGGGAAAAACCTGCAAATGTTGGATCTTCTATTCAACCTAACAGCAAACTTTTCTTTCGAAAAATACAATATGAGTTTGCTACAACAATCTTGTATTTATAGAGCCTAGCTGCTTTACTTAGCGTGCAAGGAAAGAATCTTTCCTTGCTTTCTTTGGCTTTATTTACACATAAAATCACTCTAGGATTTATCTTATCCTCACAAACTCGGAAACATTCTATTAAAGAATAAAATCCCACTCATGGATTTATCTTATCCTTACAAACTCAGAAACATTCTATTTAAAGAATAAAAATCCTGCTGTTGCTAAAAATCCAACTCGAATTGTTTTAAAGCATATCTAATCTTGAGTTGCTTTAAAACAAATCCATATCCCACTTTTCTAGCTACAAAAATCAGCACTCCCTCTTAGTGAGGAAAGTGTTCTGCACCACACCCAACTTGTCCCTAAAGAATTCAAACTTGCTCTTCATCAAGGCCTTCGTCAGGATATCTGCTATCTGTTCGTCCGTAGGAATGTAATTGAGCTTCACTATCCCCTTCTCCACACAATCTCTGATGAAGTGGTACTTGATCTCAATGTGCTTTGACTTGTCATGAAACATTGGATTCTCAGAGAGTTTGATGCAACTCTGATTATCACAGTAAATGACTGTAGGATCCAACTCCTGATTAAAGAGCCCAGCTAGAAGTTTTCGAAGCCAGATAGCCTCACATGTAGCCATACTGGCTGCCATATACTCGGCCTCTGTAGAACTCAGTGCAACTAACTTCTGTTTCCTGCTGTACCAAGAGACTGCTCCTGATCCCAAACTAAAACTAAACCCTGAAGTGCTCTTTCGATCAGCTATACTGCCTGCCCAATCTGCATCAGTAAACCCCTTGAGCTTCACTCCATCCTGCTGAACATACTTCAGCCCATAATCAACTGTGCCTCGAAGATATCTCAAAACATGCTTCGCAGCTATCCAATGCACACGTTTAGGTTCCACCATAAACTGACTGAGTGAGTTCACTGTAAAACAAATGTCTAGCCTGGTGTTGACCAAATACATAAGAGAGCCTATCAACTGTCTGTATAAAGTAGGGTCCACTGCCTCTGATATAGAAGCATCAATCTTCTTCCAATTGGTCACAAGTGGCGTTGACATAGGCTTATAGTTTTCCATCCTGAATCACTTCAAAATATCAATTAAGTACTTCCCTTGTCCAAGGAAGATCTCTCCCTCTTTCTGCCACACCTCCAATCCTAGAAAGTAATGCATCAACCCCAAGTCCTTCATCTCAAACTCTCCTGCAAGATCCCGCTTGCAATGTGCTATGAGCTCCTCTGACCCTGTGAGAAATAGGTCATCAACATATAACAACAATATGAGAAGTTCACCCTTCACCTGAACATAGTACAGGTTTGAATCTGCCTCACTCTTGATGAAGCCCACACTCTGCAAGTAACTATCAATACGTGAATACCACGCCCTAGGAGCCTGCTTGAGTCCATACAGTGCTCTTTTCAACCTACATACATGAGAATCCCTCTCATGTGCTTCAAACCCTTCTGGTTGCTCTATGTAAATCTCTTCCTCAATCACCCCGTTGAGGAAGGCCGTCTTTGCATCCATCTGATGAATCTTCCAACCCATCTGTGCTGGTATAGAAATGATAGCTCTTATGGATGAGTACCTGGCTACTGGAGCAAAAGTCTCATCATAGTCGACTCCCTCCTTCTGTGAAAACCCCTTAGCCACAAACCAAGCTTTGAACTTCTCCACACCAACATCTGCAGCATGCTTAATCTTATACAGCCATCTCGAGCCCACTACATACTTATATTCTGGTCTTGGTACTACCTCCCACACACTGTTCTTCATGATGGAAGAATACTCTTCCACCATGGCATCTCTCCACACTTGGTGCTTGGATGCCTCTTGAAAGCTGGAAGGCTCTACTTCAATTAATTCACTCATAAGTGCCACATAATCTGAATAACGTTTGGGAGCCCTTCTTTGTCTGACTGAATCTTGAGGATCACCTACGTATTCTTAAGCTTCTCTCAATGTCTGCTCAGCTGCCCTATTTCTCCTCTTCTCACTCATAGGAATCTGAGGCTGAGAAATTATTTGTTCCTCTATTTGATCATCCTGCTTGTTTTTCTCTCCAGCTTGCGTGACTGAAGTTTGAGGGATTTGTGCTACCTCAACTATGGATGATTGTTCCTCCTTATTCATCAAGTTACTTGACTTCTGAAGAGCCCTTTCTTCCTTGAACTTCACATCTCTACGAACCACTATTTTCCTGAGAGCAGGAATATAAACCCGATAAGCCTTAGAAGTTTCACTATACCCAACAAGGATACCCTTCTCTGCAGTAGGTTCCAACTTGGTTCTCTTCTCAACAGGAATGTGACAATACACAAGGCATCCAAAGATGCGAATGTGCCCCAAATCTGGGTTCTTACCAGTGAACCCCTCTTCTGGAGTCAATTTGCCCATCACTTTGTGAGGGCTCCTATTCTGCAAATACACAGCTGTGTTACAAGCCTCTGCCCATAAGAACCAAGGCAGATCGTGATCATGAAGCATGGCCTTGGCTGCTCCAACAATAGCTCTATTCTTCCGTTCAGCAACCCCATTCTGCTGAGGGTTGTACAGAACTGTCAACTCTTTCTTGATACCTTCCTGAGCACAAAAATCTTTGAAGGCATTCGAGGTATACTCGCCTCCATTATCAGACCTTAGTATCTTGATCTTCTTCCCAGTTTGGTTCTCCATGAGAGCCTTAAACTCTTTGAACCTACTGAAGACCTCATCTTTATTCTTCATAAAATATATCCATGTCTTCCTGGAGAAATCATCAATGAAGGTAACATAATACTCATATCCATTCAAGGATGTTGTTGACATAGGTCCACACACATCTGAGTGTACAAGATCCAAAATCCCTTCGGATCTAGTGTCGTTGCTTGGAAAACTGGTCTTGGCATATTTCCCAAGAGCACAACCCTTGCACACCTCATGCTTTTCTGTCTTCATCTCAGGAAGCCCTGTCACTATTTCCTTAAGAATATTAAGTGCTCAATAGTGAAGGTGAGCCATCCTCATGTGCCACAATTCTCCAATCCCTTTACAGCTACTAACCAACGCATGTGCTGGCTCAAACTGTAACCGAAACAAGCTGCCATGCCTGACACCAATCACTTTTGCAATCTTGGAATCTTTGGGATGAATATAAACTTTTCCCCTCTCAAAGGTCACAAGTAACCCTTGTCTTCCAAGGCAGAAACTGAGATTAAATTCTTTGTCATGCCAGGGACATACAACACATCCTCCACCAACAAAGGTTTGCCAGACTCCCTCTGAAACTTGACGGTGCCAGTACCAGTTGCATGGTACTTGGGATTGTCTCCGAGCTCAATATAGAAATCCAGCTTCTTCTCCTCCAACTTGGTGAAACATTCTTTGACTCCCGTCATGTGGCGAGAAGCCCCACTATCAATATACCATACCCTGTTGGCAATTGAACTTGAAAGACAGGCAATGAGTGAAAACTCATTTTCAAATCGTGATGCAAACTCGTCCACCTCTGCTGTAGCAGCAAATTGCTTCTTCTGCTTGTCCTTATTTTTCTTATTCGGACATTGACTGGCATAGTGACCCATCTGATGGCAGCAAAAACATTTAATCTTGCTTAGATCTTTCTTCTTCCCACTCTTGGAAGAACCTTTCAATTGCTCTTTATTGGACTTCTTCTTACCCTTGCTTGCAAGAGCAAGATTTTCTTCATCTTGACCCTTCTTTGTCTGATCTCCTCGATGAGCACCTTTACGGATCTCCTCCTGAACAAAATCATCCCAAAGTCTTGCCCAATCAGGTAGCCGATCTCTGCCGACAACACACTTAACAAACACTTCCCAGTGCTTTGAAAAACCATTCAAGGCTATACGCACCAACTCATCTTCTTTAATCGTCTCTCCAATAGCAGCAAGCTCATCCCTGACCTGTGTCAGCTTGGACAAGTAAGAGGTCACACTCTCGCCTTTTGACATCTTGGTATTATACAATTTGTCCTTGAGCATCATCTTACGACTCTGATAGTCGCTCTGATAAAGTTTTGTGAGCGTATCCCACATCTCCTTGGCGGTGTCTTTCCCCGATAAATGAGGAATTAAATGATCTCTTACTCCATCCAGGATAATCCTCTGAACTTTGGCCTCTTTGACTTCATGTGAATCTAAGGCAATAGGATCATTTGTTGGTGGAGTCACTTCTGTGCTAGCATAGGTCCATAGCCTGTTCTCCTTGAGAACAGATATAATCTGAACCTTCCACTGCAAGAAGTTAGATGCACCCTCGAGCCTGTCCTCGTATCGAACACTGGTTGCCATAGCCACAAAAGAATTGGAGACGAAAATTTGATGACTTTTTTTTTTCTTCTTGAAATCTGCATTACAAATCTTGGCTTCGTATTCAGAGTTTAGTGCTCTGATACCATGTTAATTTCTATAACCCAGCAACAGATTAATTGCACAATAAATTCACAGAAAGAAATATGATTTATAACAATTAATACAACTGGGTTAATTAACAACTAATAACAGCGGAAGCAAAAATAACATAAAGCTAAACACAAAAAGACAATAACACAGATATACCCAGGAAACCCCAATGCGGGGAAAAACCTGCAAATGTTGGATCTTCTATTCAGCCTAACAGCAAACTTTTCTTTCGAAAATACAATATGAGTTTGCTACAGCAATCTTGTATTTATAGAGCCTAGTTGCTTTACTTAGCATGCAAGGAAAGAATCTTTCCTTGCTTTCTTTGGCTTTATTTACACATAAAATCACTCTAGGATTTATCTTATCCTCACAAACTCGGAAACATTCTATTAAAGAATAAAATCCCACTCATGGATTTATCTTATCCTTACAAACTCAGAAACATTCTATTTAAAGAATAAAAATCCTGCTGTTGTTAAAAATCCAACTCGAATTGTTTTAAAGCATATCTAATCTTGAGTTGCTTTAAAACAAATCCATATCCCACTTTTCTAGCTACAAAAATCAACATTGTAGACTGTCAATTCCATTTATGATTGAAGACTCATTAACAAGAATATGATTTTCAGGCATGGAGTGAGACAGATTCGCACTGCGTGGGCCGATGGACCCGGGTACATTACATAGTGCCCCATCCAACCAGGGGGGAAATTTACATACATATTCACCATTATTGATCAGGAAGGAACGTTGTGGTGGCATGCCCATGTCTCATGGCTTCATGCAACAGTTCATGGAGCGATGGTCATCTACCCAAAGAGGGGCAGCTCTTATCCGTTTACGCACCCACATGCTGAGTTTCCTATAGTGCTAGGTAATGGAACGTAGAACTTTATACAAGATATTCTTTTTATTGGTCAAGCTAGCTTAGACGAGTCTCTTAATCATTCTTCAGCTATTAAGAGTCATGAAGCTGTCAGACTAGTTATAGAAAATGATTAGACTTTTTGCTCTCACGGATTACGTATTTAGACTTTTGATTGTGCTCTAAGTCAAACAGTCTTTGCAGGAAAGTGACCCACCACCCAAATCAAAAAGTTTTACGGGAGAGTTGGTAATTCTGACTTTGTCAAGGGGTTTTTATTAAAAAAAATTATTTTAGTAAGTCTAAATTATACAGCAATAAGCTCGTGGAATATTTAATGCGGGTTACTTTATACCGAATCATATATATTTCATTTCCGAGTGTTATACTGTGTATAGCTGGTTTAGAAAAGTTTCACTTTTATTATAATTCTTACAAAATTATGTTTTATACTTTAACGAGTAGAATCTTCACATATATCACGCTAATTCCAAGTTTCAAATTGAAATAACAATGGTTTCAACTATACGTAGAATTGCTTGTCTGTAAAACGTGAGTGAATCGAATAAGAAATGTGATTATGATTCACAATTTTCCATCTTTTAGACTTTTCCCCTGTGCATTCAAACTGGATTGCTTGAATTAAACAATTGAATTGAACAGGGGAGTGGTGGAACAGTGATCCCATCGCAGTCGAAGAGGAAGCAAAACTGAGTGGAGGTGCACCGAATATTTCAGACGCTTTCACTATAAATGGACAGCCAGGAGACCTCTATTCCTGCTCAACGTCAGGTACCAGTTTTCTTTCAGTTCCAAAAAGCTTTGGATTCAATTTGGTAGAACTATTCGATTTTGGGTGGATCGGCAGCCCATTAGAAACGGTTACTGTGAACATAACTAAGACTCACTCTTAGTTATATTCAAAATCAACACTGTACTCGACTTTAATGAAATTGTATGTATGCAGGAACAACCAATTTCTCTGTAGAACAGAACAAGACCTACCTTCTTCGTATCGTCAATGCTGCAGTCAATAATCACATGTTTTTCAAGATCGCATCACACAATCTCACAGTGGTAGCCGTGGATGCCTCCTACACAAAGCCATACACAACAGACATTCTCGTCTTATCATCTGGTCAGACTACAGACGTTCTTCTCACAGCCAATCAATCGGAAGCCAAATACTATATTGCCTCCAAACTCTACACTACTCAAGGATTCTTTGATAACACCGGCTGGGCTTAAATGTCACACACTAAGCTTTGACTGCTTAGTTGGTGGATGTGGGCCCGCTTAATCTGTTCCGTTCCTCTCCCAAAATCCGTTTGCCTAAACAATTGCCGTGACACTCAGCGGTTATCAGTTCCCTCGTGCATAAAGAAAACTATGTTCAAATTCAAACACACTATTCCCGCGCAGCTGCGGAAGTTTGGTAAAATATTATTATATTTGATACATAAAAGAATAAAATAGTCTCTGATGGAAAATGTTTATTACAGCGTACAGAAGACATGGGTGTCCTTAGAAAGCAGTCGCACTGTTTCCCCATATCCAACTCAAGTTTTGAAAGAGAAAAAGTAGAGCTGTGGATATAATGACCACACAATCAAAGGACGAAGGCAGTTTGCGGAGTGTTATTACCCACTATTTTCCTGGGTATCAATTATCCTCCTGTAATACCACCAATTCCCCTTTTAAAACAGCCGCAATAGTTTTTGCGGAGGAGGAGAAACAACACTCTGCAAATAGCGTGCCAATTCTCCCGTCAGAAGAAAATGAAAGTAAAAAAAGAGGACGAGAAAAGCATTATAGGGGCGTGAGATTCATTAAGGTTCGCCGTAAATATGCTGTGGAGATTCGAAACCCAGAGAAGAAGAGTTCCAGACTTTGGCTTGGCAGCGCTTTGATACAGCGGAAACAGCTGCAACAGCATATGACCGTGCGGCTTTCAACTTTGCGGTTCGAGAGCTATTCTCAACTTCTCTCTCAACTTTGTGTCTCTCTCAACTTTGTGTCTGGAATTTATGTGGATCTCTTTTCTCAGTCCTCTTCTCATACCAAATCAAAAGAGGAAGAAAAGGGCAGATGAAGCTCAAGCATCCCAAGAAATGGGTTCGGATAATCCATAGTTCTATTAAATATTTTCTTCTATTCAGTCAAAGATTGGTAGCTATTTTCATATTGTCCCCTTATTATCATAGTATATTATTATTAATATCGTGTAGGGATTGTAAGGAGCCGTATGTTTCTGGTTCTCTCTCCATATGCTTACAATAGGCACTAGAAAGAGACAATCTTATATATTTCCATATATAATAAACTAATCTCGTTCTCTGTTTTTAAATAATCCCCTCTAATATTTTTAAATTTCTTTACGTTTTAAGAAAAGCACTTTGCAATAAGGACACATTCCTGAGAGGTTTAAACGCTATGGATATTAAGATATGCATTTGAATTCCGTCCAAACATAAGCATTGACAGAACAACCTTTCTGGTTTGAAAAAAGGGAGGCACTAGCCAAGAAAAGTTTCAATGGACCTTTTAAGGCTTAGAAGAAGCAACCACTATAAACAATTGTTATGTAGCAAGTTAATGTAAGAAATAGATAGTGATAGGACTCCTTGTCCTACATAACAACCTTATTTTTACTATTATTCTTATGTGTCAGCTCTTATACTTGTTTTAAACGTTTCTATTAAGTGATATTATATTTTAAATATTATATAATTTTTTAATTATTAGTTATTGTGTTTGATAGGGATTTTTATGTTTTCATTATGTTATATTTGTTTATGTTTTTATATTTGATTTTTTTATCATGAAAGCATTTGCTTTTATAATGATTGAATATCTAGAATCTTAATAAGTCTCTTCACACAAGTCATAAATTTTCATGATCCTTTCAAGAATAAAAATTAAATCAATTTTCAATGAGATCAATGGATCCTATCTTTATATTTAGAATCAAAATATTATATCATATGAATTGGCTTTATAAAAATAATTTAATCGAATTTATGCATTATTGTCCTCACATTTGGAATCAAAAGATTCTATATCATAGGAACTAGTAGTAAAATATAAATACTAATTTCTAAATTGTTATCTCTCAATTTTCTTCCTTTGATTAATTAGTTTGTCATATTAGATAGCATTTTTACATCAAAAGTTTCATTTAATTTAATCTCCATATAAATTAAATTATTCATCCCCAAAGTTATAAACATCATCAATATTTATATGATTCACAATGATATATGTAATGTACACAAAGTCTTGTAACTCACATCGTTTCCAAATGCTCTAAGATATTTCTTTAGATTAGGTTTTTTCAAAATTCGTAACTCTCAAGTTTAAACTTTATTTGGTTTTGAACAAAGAGAAGAGGGATTGATTAATGCCATTTTCAACTAAAAGGATGTCCATATGCTTGGTAAATATTCTCAATGTTTGTGTTTTAATGTAATCTTAGCACCTACTAGGTCGTACCCATAATTAGTGATTTAGTTTACATTCAATGATCTAATGAATTATAAAAATCACACCAAGAGCTACTAGATGACCTATCATGTCTACATTGTTAGAATTTAAACACATGAAAATACATTGTATATAATATTTTATCCCACAAAATTATGGACCAATTTTTTTTTCGGATCAAAATAGGATTGCACATACTAATCAATATCCATCTTAAATATTTTTATGTCAATATTAAGTATGGATTGCACATTAATACTCATAACAATTGTACAATGATTTTGAATTGGTGAATAATTGTAATAGTTACAAAAGAAACATTTTATCTTATTTTAAATCCTAAAAGATAGGCATAGAAAATAAGTTATGGATGGGTTTAATTGTTATCTAGTTTGATTTTATTATTTTTTTCATAAATTCATCACAATGTAATAAGATAGGGAAATAATAAATATAATAATATTGGTGTGTTAATAAAAAGATTACCCTTGATGAAAATGGAAAAAATTGAATACATTTATTCTTTCTAAAATTCATCTTAAAATTTTCAAGTAGCCTTCCTTAAATATTGTATAAGAATTTACTAACTCTTAAAAGTAAATCTTAGAATAAATTAGTCTTGGATTATTGTGAAGGGAATAGTAAGAGCATGATATATGATAAACATTAATAGGAATATTTTTTTCATAATGAGATTTATACAATTCTTTTTCTTTTTTTTGTTATCAATTGTACTTTTAATATGAGCATCATATCTAGTTGATTATTTTTAAAAATCCAGTTTCAATAGTTTTTGAGATTTTAGTGTATACACATACATTAAATCAAATTCCACTACTATACGAAAAGTACTTAGAAATTTATGCATAAAAAATAAAAATACAATAAATAATTTTGATATTATATGTATAGATTAAATTCATAGAACTCTTTTTATAAGAATAATTATCAATTAGAGAATTTTATGAATAATTCGTCATTCATGTGATCTATATATTTATAAAAAATTAGTTAAAGTCAAATATTATATTTTTGTAGTTTGGTGAATGTGGACCTAGTTGATGTAACTTAATTTTTTAAAGGTTTATGTTTGCTTCAATAATATATCTATAGTTGAGAAATGAGAAGTTTATAAATTTGGAAATGAACATTTTTTACGATAATATTTTATTCATTTGCTACTCCCAATACCTCTCCTAGCCATGAAGAAGATAGTTTGGTGTTAGAAGATATCCTTATTGAGACTAATGAGAGTCTTGTTTCTCCCTTTCCTAATGCTCCTACCATTTGGAAATATCTATTTGAATGAAAAATTCTAATCATTGGTAAGCATGACAATGATAGTTGTTCTTCTCTTGATGCCTCACCTATTTGTGATGAAGTTGCTTTACAAAATCTAAACATGGAATGTGATGAACATCTTGTTTTCTCCTCTCCTAAAGACTCTCCTACTAGGGTAGATATTATGGCACAAGAGAATGAGACCTTAGAAAACAAGGATGAAATCATGGACAATCATAACAATCAAATTTGGCCCTCTCTGAATATCTTTCATATCAGGTGAAGAAGATATTTTTGTGTTAGAATATCAAAGCAATGAGAGTTATGAGAATCCTATTTGTCTCTCTTCCCCTAAGGAACACATCATTGAACAAGAGAATTCCATCACTAATAAATAAGAAATTCCAACCATTGATAACTCCCTTACTTGTGATGAAGTCATTTTAGAAGAACCAACCATTGAATTTCATGAACATCTAGTTTGTTGTTCTCCTAAAAACTCTCCTACTAGGGAAGATATCATGGTGGAAGAAACTGGCAACATTGACACATATCTTTCACACAATAGTAATGTGGCTTCCCTAGATGAAGATGATGAAGTGACATTAGACTCCCCTTCACTAGGAGATTATGAAAATAAGGATAAGTTCGGTGAGGTTATGAACATTAGAACTCCCTCAAGACGTCTTAGAGATCCTTTAATTATTGCACCTCTTGAGGCTAAACTTATCATTTATCCACCTTCACAACAACCACAAGTTCAAAATAAACCTGTGCTTATCTTAGAACCACATAAAAGGCAACTTGATAATGATAATTTTTTGCAGCAAATGAGTTACAATACCATTGCTCATACACATAACACTACGGAAAATCCACAACCAAGAAAAACAACTCAAACATCCCTCCCATTTCCTAACCCTATCTTTCCTAGTGTTCCTCATATGCTTTGAACTCCCACTACTTGAGAAGTGTATGTTCTTGTGCAAAATATCACATAATTAGGAATTCCTATTATTGATCATCAAAACTTGTGCCTCTCCAACAGTCTTAAGGGAAATTTAGTGAGTGGGGGACTAATTTGTGCCTCATTGAATACCTCAAGGATTTTTATAGAAAGTCGGCTCTTCTTTGGGGGTTTCGAGTAAAGGATAGAAAGAAATGTAAATATAAAACATAAAAAGGGCAATACGCCAATGCTTTTACAACATTTCAAACCCAACCATTTCTATTATTGATATAATTAGACACAGAATGTCAGAACCCTTCATTGTTGGAAAGAGAAGAAACAACAAAGGCTAACAACAAGCATAATGCAGACTTTCAAATCTTCTCACAGGCAGTGTTCATTAAGGTCCAATCAAACATAAAGATTTCTTAGGGTTTAATAGAAAAAACATTTAGAAATTGCATAAGCTCTTTCTCTTAATACAACATAATATAGTAAAACAACAACCCTTAAGAAAAATAGAGAATTCCAATGACATAATCTAATTTTCACAAGTCACTATCCTACCATACAAGCATACAACATGGAAATCAACTACTTAAACCATTCAGATTCAGCTTGCAAGACACAGTGTTTTATTAAAAATGATAATATAAAGAAAGAAAGATTGAAAAAGGCCATACATGCATAGTCTCAATAATTTCTCCTCAATAGTTCATGCTTTAAATATCAAATGAACTTTAAAACAAAGGTTGGATGCCAATCTGACAATAGTTTAAGCCTTAAAAGATATAACATGCCAAAGTTAAGTAGCTCTACAATTGTGATTTTGAAAATAATTCTATTTCTTAAGAAAGATAAAGAAACTTTCCTTAGCCAAGGAAACTGAAACTTGAAATTCCAACCCCTCATTGAGTCATTTCCTTCCTTATATAGTTGTAGAGAAAGAAAACACCACCTCAGCACAAAAGTCAATACTACCAACTGTTTGATAGTTAATGGCACACGATTAATCTATCTTTGGAGATTCGATTTAAGGGCCTGATATACCCCTTGGTATATCATCTTAGTTAGATCTTTATTTTTATATCTGCTTCCTTTTCCCATTCCAAAATCCCAATTATAGAAGAAGCCGACTTCTTAAAAAACCTGGAGGTCACTCAATTGAGTGCAATTGGTCCCCCCGTTAACTGAGTTTCCCATAAACGTTGTTACCTTGCCAATTTTTGGCATCAATAGTTTCTTTTTTCTAGCACGCCCGGTGGGACTACTAGCTATATATACTGCTTCTTGCTTTGGAAAATAAGTTTGAAAGATGCAAAAAAATTAGAAAAAGACACCAAGACTTTTTTTATTGCTTTTAGATTACTGTATGAGACTTTCAAACTATGCCATTGTTTGTCCTCTATGTTTTTCTTAAGCTATTTGATAAAACATTAATACTGTGCCATTATTGTCCTGAATTATTCATTTACTAAACTTCTATGATTTTAATGCAAGTTTTTTGGTTTAGATCATGTCTTTGACTCCTCTTTTCAGTGAATGTGTGTGAAAATTATTGTATGTCATTAGATGAATGGTTTATATCTTTATCTTTGATTTCTGTTATTATGAAACGTTGCAGATTACCGATTAGGCCCTTAAATCAAATCTCCAAAGATAGATTAATTGTGCCTATATCTACCCCTTGGTGCATCACCTTAGTTAGATCTTTATTTTTATATCTTCTCCCTTTTCCCATTCCAAAACCCCAATTACAGAAGAATTCAACTTCTTAAAAAACCTGGAGGTCACTCAGTTTAGCGCAACTGGTCCCCCCATTAATTGAGTTTCCCATAAAGGTTGTTACCTTGCCAATTTTTGGCAGCAACAGTTTCTTTTTTCTTGATCACCACTTTACTGTAAAGATGAAATTAACATGAAAACTTATAAATTATATAGTAAATAGAAAATAAAAATTATTTGTATATGTAAGGAATTCTCTATATGGCTTGAAGTAGTCATCCAAAAATAAAAATCAAAAATATAATATGTATATTTAAGTTGGGGTTTGTTAGGATTTTTTGTTGTATATGAATGTGTCTATATTACCATATATAAAATAGTGTTATACATATTCACAAAATAATGTGGGTGGAAATGATCACACCCTTACATTCTATATTAGAAAATAATCCAAAACATAAAAACATAATCAAAGTCAATAAGTGGAGAGAGCCATAATAGTGGGGGAAGGAGGAATATCCCAATCATATGGTTTTCCCAATATATTAATGGGATCCAAAGTGTTCATGTTCGAGTCCCACCATTCAACATCATCTTCTTTATCTTCTTATTTAGTTGTGCAATTAGGGAAGATAGAAAAAGCCAACTGACAAAATTTTATGAAACCAAACTAGTTAAGAGCACCTCTCATTTTCTACCTAGAAGTTCATCCAATAAGTGGAAAGGAAAAGTATTGAAGATTAGGTCATGACCAACCTAATAAGCATGATCCCTTCTCATAGCCAGGGGAAAATCCTATGAGTAGTGAGCCTAGGATGTAGAGGGACATGGAGGGAGTAGAGGGGCCACCTCCATGATAACACCCATAAGAAGGGAAGTGATCTTGGGTTGAAGAGGGAGATGAAGGAACTTTGGGAACAAAACAAGGGAAATTACCTTAGTGGTTCAAATGCACCTATAAATGAGCCACCTCAAGTAAAAATTTATTAGCCTACACTTGACTTTGTAGTAAAGCATTAGAACAAATCATAGCTTTAATATAAAGAAAAACATGATGATCCACAAAACAAATTTGAAAAATAGCAGAATTTCTATCTTTTCATATGCTAAATAGAATCTTCGCCTAAAAATAATGTCAAATCTAAGTGAATTTATAAGGGATGTGAGGCCCAACCCTTGAAAAATGTCATGAAAAATATTTTGGTCTAAATGACTTGAAAAAAATCATGTATCTAGTTCAAAACACTCAAAGCCTTAGGAGGGAAACCACAAAAGATGTTCGATGAAGAGTTGTTTAAAGCTTGATTCATATTATTCGATGATCACCAATACATTTATGCAAGTGAGGAAACAATGAGGAAGGAGGAAGCGATTTAATAAACTAGAAATTTAGTTTAACTACACACTCAACTACATATGTCCATTACTAGTATAGCAATGTAATAATGTTATGCTAACATTCCCCCTTATTACATTATTCTTACAAATTCACCCTTGAAACAATTAAAGTTTTACCTTGCCAAGAGACTTGGTGAGAATATCGACTATCTAAGAATTTGTTGGGTAGTACTAAAGAGCTGAATTTGGTGGTGTAAATTTTTTTCTCAAATTTAGTGACACGCAAACCCTATATGCTTTATTCTTTCATGAAACATTGGTTTCTTCACACAATTCAAGACCTCTTGATTATCACAAAAATAATAGTTGGGGTTTCTTAAGGTATGACCATGTTAGCCAAAATGTGATGTAAACAAAACCCTTTGTTTAGCCTCAATGAATGAGAGAAAAAACTAGTTTGATTCTTAATAATCCATGAAATAGGTTCAGATCTAAGGTGATAAATATATTTTGTAGTTGACTTCCTATCATCAATAAATCCAACATAGTCTGAGTAACCATATCCCTATAAGAAATTAGGGTTCTTCTTGTCTTCCAAACTATAATTAAGTGTACCTCAAAATTATCTCAAAATATGCTTAGTTGTAACTTAATGGAATTGCTTTGGCTCCTACATAAATTTGGAAAGATAGCTGACAACAAAGCATAAATATGGTCTAGCATAAGTCAAGTAAATGAGACTCACAATAAGTTGATAGTATTGAGGTGGATCCTAGAATCAAGATAGTTGTAAACCTTTTCTCCATTGGAGTAGACATAGGTTTACAATTCAACATTCCAAATTTTTCTAGTAGTTTCTTCACATATTTTAGCTGGGAGATAGAAATATGATGCTTCTTTTTCCATATATCCAAGCCAAGATAGTAGTGAACTAGTCCCAAGTCTATCATATCAAATGATTTTTTCAAATCATTCTTTACATTATCAATGAGATTATTTGAGCTTTATGTGATCACAAGATCATCAACATACAAAATGATAATGACAATCTCTATGTTTTTCTTCTTAATAAATACATTTAGATTTGAGGGGCTATGAGTGAAACTATGTTGCAAGAGGTGGCCATCTATTTTTATGTACCATGCCCTAGGGGATTTTCTAAGCCCGTAAAGTGACTTAATGAGATGAAATACCTTTTGAGGATGATATTTACCAATGAAGCCTTTTAGTTGGGTCATGTACATACTTCTTATAGATCACCATTAAGGAAAGCATTATTGGCATCCATCTAATGAAGCTTCCAAACTTTTTGTGTTGCTGGTGCACAAATAACTGTAATTGTTTTGAGATTTGTATTGGGTGCAAAGGTATCCTCATAATCAACACCCTCTCACTGAGAATATCCCTTTGCAGTAAGTGACACTTTATATTTGTTGATGGATTCATCTACCTTGTATTTTTTTTGAAAACCCATTTATAGTTTATGGGCTTCTTTATTGTACATATATTGAAAAGTTCTCATGTTTGAATTTTAAAAGAGAATTGTACTCAAGATCCATGTCATTCTTCCATTGTCCTTGACTAAGAGCCTCTTAAATTGTATTGAGTCTAATACTATCATCAACTGAACTCAACAATGCAAGATTCAACTCATTTCTCACCTATCTTCCTGTTTTAACTCTTGATGAGAGATTAGGAAGACAATATAGATAGGAGTTGTTAATAGCATTTTAGACCCATTTAGGACATTGATGTTGTTGTTGATGTGAAGAATAATGTTCCAAAGGGCCAAGATCATCTTCTTTCTGAGTAGAATATTCATTCTCATTATCTGATTATGAGAGAAATCTATGAGAGGTGGTTGTATCTTCCTTATGTGTCAAGAAGTCAAATGATGACTCATCACATACCATGTCTCAATTCTCATTAATATTTTATTTCTTATGATCCATGAGATGATAAGCTTTTGAAGTTGTATTATACACCCCAAAAAGATACATTGGAGTATCTTGAAATCAATCTTCTTCCTCTTGCTAAATGAGACATGCACATATGCAGTCCAACCAAATACTCTAATGTGAGATAGTGAAGGCTTAAAACCACTCCATACCTATTTGGTGTCTTGTCTTGCAATATATTTATAGGAGGCTTATTGAGAAGATGAATAGTTGTGTAAAATTCTTCTACCCAAAATTGATCCTCAAACCAAGCTGAGGAAAGCATGCACCAAGCCAAATCCATGATAGTCTGAATGTGATGCTCTGCAATTCTATTTTGTTGTGGTGTATAGGGGTTAGCCAAATGTCAATTGATGCCATGAAACTTTAAGAATTCCAAGAAATCCTTTGACATGAATTCCCCCTTTGATCTAAGTAGAGGAGAAGAAGAGACTGGCCTATCTCTCGTACAAATCACTAGTAGAAGTCTTGAAATTGAGCAAAGGATTCACTCTTCTTCATGAGAAAGCACACCTAGGTCTTACATAAGAAATCACCTATTAACAACTGAAAGTATTTGCAACCTTGAAAGGAATTAGGAAAAGGTCCACATAGATTTGTATGCACAACCTCAAGATGATCCTTAGCATGAAAGGCATTCAACTCGAATGGATCTCAATGCTGTTTGTTTGAAAGACATCAAGGACATAGAGGCAAGAAATGAAAAGATGAAAAAGTCCACTTACCATATCCTTAGATTTGAACTGATAGAGAGAGTCGGTTGAAAGGTACCTATATCGATAATACCAGAGAACAATTGATTCATCTATAGGGGAAAATAAAGCAACCATATAGGATGAAACTACATCTAGTGCAAATAAATAATCCTTCATAAAATCCCTAGCAAGTTTCATATTGTATCTAAAGATAAAATAGGATTTGAATCCATCCTTGGCCTAAAACCTCACCTTATGCTTATGATTCAAAAGTTGACTGGCGGACAAGAGATTTAATGTTAAACCTGAAACACAAAGCGCCTTTGTGAGAGTACATATTCTTGTCAAAAAAATGAAGTGGAGAGTATCCTTACTTGAGATGCTAATCTAGAAATCTTTCATTTCCATAATATGACATGGATTTATTTAATTTGTACCAAAAATGGTAGGGCAAAGAGTCTTTCAAGGGCTTTTAATACCTAGAGAGCAACCATAAATTTAATTTTAGTAAACAAGATGGGTTATGTAGATATTAATGTAGTACTTAATAAGAACGATTAAAAAAATTTGAGAGGATATTTTGTATTAAAAATTATGGTTAAAAATGGAAGTTTTTGCTAGTCCATAAAACAAAAAATGTTACCCAATAATGGTGAGGTCAAATTGGCATGTTGTGGCATGAAAGTCTATTTCAAATTGGTAGGAAATATCTTCATAATTTTAAATCGAAGTCTATAGGAGGACTTAAATATTGATCTCTTGAATTTGATTTTCCTAAACATTGAGTTTATGAAAAGCATAATAGAGAAATTTTCTTCTGTATGTTCTAGAGATTTGATGATATTTTAGATTTGGTACATGGTAATGTGTTTAGTCATATAGATGTCAATGTCTAGTCCATTAAACAAGAAAAAACAAGTATGTAAATCATTGATCTTTTAGGGAGTTTGACTCACTAAATTTAAAGAGATAGGTGTTATTGAGCAAGAATGAGATTAATGATAAGCATATCTCCTTGCTTATACCCTTCTACAAAAAACTAATATGTTTAAACTATCTCTTACAAGGTAAATTTTTTATTTTGATATCAAATCTATATTTTTATTGTTGTCAAGCACCTAGAAAACATATCATATGCTTTTCTTCATCTTGGGAATTACGTGTAAGACACCTTGAACTTTAGATTTATTACTTTTTTCAATAAGATGAATAACATGTTTACTTTTATTTCTACAGAATAATTGGCTATATGTTTTACTTATCATGATATGTGCTTTAAAACTATGAGAACTTGTCTTTCGTCCTAGAAATTCACTTTGTGCGGCTTGATTCAATCAACAAAATTTATTTACTTGTAATTCTTTATCTTTTTTAGAGTAATATTTGTAGATAATAAATTTTGAGTCCAAAAAGATCTGAAAAAGAAATATTATGAATTGAGAGACTCAATGGTGTAAGACAGATCTTACGCCTCACCGTTCAAGCCAAACTCTCACAAAAATCTGCAGATTATAAAATTTTCCAACTTCACAATCAATTTGATTTTAAATGGATAATTGCATTTGTCATCCAATTCTAAATTGCACAACCTCAATTTACACAATTCCCACTTAAATTTAATTGGAGAGGTAATTTGAATACCTTTATTCAAATTCATGATTTCCAGATCAAAGCATTACAATCTGCATTTCCTTCTTTAACGGACTTCATCTTCCACTAATTGTAGCACTGCTTCCACTCAGATCGATCCTCTCTACATTATATGCATCTACATTTTGTATTTTAGTCTTTTGATGTCATACGGAGAAATTGGCGCGACTCTTCCCTGTTTTATTTTCAACTTGCATCTCAAATTTCATTGAAATGTTTTACTTCTTCCCCACATTGAACTCGACTCAGCTCCTTAAGCGCAGTCTCCTCTTTTGTTCATCATGTCGCCCCTCTCTAATCCAACGCAGCCCCTATCTTTGGTTTCTTCTATTTTTAAATCTGCACTTGTCCAAATTTTCGGTGTTTGAATCTTCAGGCATAACGCCTTTTCTTCACTATTATCCAGCCGACCTATCTACCTTACTGGCCACGGGTCTCTCTGGTCTATTCACTGAAGTCAAATGGGCAGGCAAATGTAATAACTCCTTGCCGGCGGGAGAAGCAGATTTAAAATCTAAATTCAAATTTAACCGTTGACAGTCACCGTCACCGTGAAGGGTCCAAGGAGCGCTACGGAAAACAAAACGGAAACGGAAGGTTTGAGTGGGCCCACACCAGCCACACTAAGCGGTCAACGCTTAGTGTGTGATGGTTAAGCCCGGCCGATAACACCACAACAACCGCCATTCTAAGCTACGTGGGCTCTAATTCATCAGCCACTCCAATCCTTCCAGAGCTTCCAGTGTACAATGACACTCCAACTGTGACCACATTTACCAAAGCCTTAAGAAGCCTGGCTTCAGAGGAGCACCCAGTGGACGTTCCCAAAACCATAGACGACAGTAGTCTCATAACCGTAGGACTTGGTTTAATTCCTTGTGCCACCGGCGCTAACTGTAGCGGCCCTAACAATACCAGAGTGAGTGCCATTATGAATAACATATCTTTTGTGCTGCCAGTTGTCGCCATTCTGCAAGATTATTACTCCGGCGAGAATAAATACTATACCATCGACTTTCCTTCCTATCCACCCGTCGAGTTTAATTATACCGAGGATGTAGACAAAACTCTGTGGGCACCAATTCCTGGAACGAGGGTGAAAGTCATTGAGTATAATGCCACAGTTCAAATAGTGTTCCAGGAAACCAATATCTTCCAAGCAGACAACCATCCAATGCATATTCATGGTTACGACTTTTATGTGGTAGGAGAGGGTTTTCATGATTATGATAATGAAACAGATCCAGTCTATTTCAATCTGGACGATCCGCCTCAACGAAATACTGTAGGGGTTCCTGTCAATGGATGGACTGCTATCAGATTCAAAGCAAACAATCCAGGTAATAAATAGAGTGGTAATAAATAGCTTGAAATTGAAAGGTTTGGAAAATATGTATGGAGGACTGAAGGATTGTTTCATTTGTGCAGGTGTTTGGTTCGTGCATTGTCACTTTGATGACCATGTAACATGGGGGTTGAGCATGGCCCTTCTAGTGAAGAACGGTCCCACTGATTCCGAAAGTTTAGAGCCGCTTCCAACTGACCTACCAAAATGTTTGTGATTTAGTGAGTGATGTTTAGCATAATATAATCTGGATTTCATTTAGAGACGATGCGCTAAGGACATGATATTTTTTCTCTTTTGTATATCCGGAGGTGAATTAGTTCATCCTTGGGATTTAGTGAGAGATGTTTAGTATTAATGAAAAGGATAAAGCTTATCCTTATTTGTTTGTGTTTTGTAAGTTAATAAAATGCAGTTATAGGGGATGGATGTTTATTTTGAGTATTTTAAGAGAATAATAAATTATTTAAATATTATTTTGAATATTTTATTTTATTTTATTAAGAGAATTAATTTTATTTAATCTAGGTCAATATTGGCATGGTGTGTTGGTTTAAATGTGGCATTGTTGTTCTTGCCACCAAGGTTCAAACTCCACGAGGATGGTATTGTTGAATGGTTGTATTCCAATTCAAAAGTGTTTACCCCTTGAATAAAAAAATAAATTATTTAATCTAAATTTTTAAGGTGTTTGTCATTAGTAGTTTCTAATTTTTTCTTTCAAATATTTATTTTAATTCTATATATTCAAAATTTAAATATTTAAAAGTTAAATTAATTTAGATGTGTTATAATATTTTTTTATGAATTCAATTATAATTTAGAGAAAACGTTTTCATAATAATAATGAATTATTATTTTAAAAATATAATGTCTGTAAAAATATTTTAAATTTGAAATAATTATGATTTTTTTTAAGATATGAAATAAAAATGAGGATTTGAATTTATGATCTCATTTCTTAAAAAATGTGAGAATTTTGATAAAGAGAATCAGTACAAATAAAAAAATCTACAACTAGGTTTAAGTTACTATATTGAGCTTTACGATAGATCATTAAGAGGTCGTGATTAATGCAATAGAGTATATAACACCTTTAGATACTAATTGTGTATAAGATAGATGATGAATAATTGACAATGTCATAAAGTACGAGGATAAAGACACCATTTCATTTATATGGGGCATATATCAAGCTACATAAAATATATGATAAATTTATAGTTGATCTTATAAAGAATTTTGAATCAAACTATTTTTCTAGATCATAAGACCTATGTTATTGGATATAATACAAAATCAATGTTAAGAATTATGAAATAAAACATAGGTACAACAACCTAACAAACAAGACCAAAAAAATTCAACAAGAGAGATGTAATAGAAATATTTTTTATATTTCTAGAAAAATAAGTAATATAGTATGATACAATGACTTTTCTATAGAAGCAAGGATAAAATCATAAAGCTATATAAGATTGACAAAAATCTAAATAATATGATATGAAACCCAAAAAGTAAATTAAGTAACTAAGATTAAGTAGCTAAGTGTGAATAGGTACTAATAAGGTACCTTTGTGGAGCGATAGGCCTAGCTTGATTGGCTAAATCATCCTCTTGCAAGAAAGAGGCCATGAGGTCTAGTCTCCCCACCATCCTTGTGGTACCAGAGGATGTGTCATGCTAGCATCACCAGTCACATGAAAAAGTTTACTAGGCGCACTATAGTTTATAGGGGTGGCTATCCAATTCTGATTCCAACAATCTAAAAAAAAAAAAAGAAAAAAAAAAAAGGTACCTATGTAAAATATCCCTCATCAATAAAGAAAATGAGAAGAAACTATAGAAAAAATACACTATAAAAGAGAGAAGAAAACATGAAAATCATATATATACAAGCGAAGGAAAGACTTAAGAAGATCCTCCAAGGACTGTGACGAAAAATGTGACATTAAAATTTTAATTCTATGCCATTCATATGTATCCATGTTTCGTGGATGTGTTGTAGGTGATGTGAGAGAACAAAATTAAATTTTGACATATTGTAATTATATTTTAGTGAGGTGATTTAATCTTGGTGTCAGTTACACAACATAATGGAAAAATGATCTCTCTTAGGGGTCTACTTATGAAAGTTAAAAGGTCATGCTTTGGATTCCCAAGTGGAGGAGGTGTTTGGTGTATGTTCTTATTCCATCAAGGAGTCAAAGAGCATAAGTAAATTTCACTATTGAGTGGATATTGGCTAGGTGCCTATATGAGAAGTCACATGAATGGAATTTAATGTTTATTATGTCTATTTGTTGTCTAAAAGGTAGGTGTGGGTTTTTCTGAGTGGTATTTGTAGTGTAGTAAAATGCATACCTTTTCATTTTCACACTTGTTTGCTCCGGCGTTGCCTTTTTTTATCCTTATTTATGTCTTAATTGGTCCTATTTTGCATCCACAAGCCTAATTAATTATATCTTCTTATGGATAATCCTGATAAACATCAAAGGATAAATGATAATTTAATGATTCTAGCTGTGCATCCTTGATTTTTAGATTGGACTAAGATGCCACCTAGGGTATCTTTGTCCTCCAAAGCTCTTGCAACCTTGATTTCAAAGGAACCTTAAATTGGACCCTTTTTGGAGTCTGTGCCCCTAGTTTCATGCCTCAAGAGTAAGACGCCACCCTGGGTGTCTTAGTCCCCCTCAAGTTATTTTTGAGTTTTAATTACAAATCTTTATGGGATTTAGCCTCCTTTAATTAATGAATTCATATGTTGGCTTGGTGTTGTGTAATTTTAGGATATTAAGCATAGATAAGTATAAATACAAGGTTTTTTCACTCATTTATCATCTAAGCATTCAAGTATTCTTGTATCATGTGTGTTTTTGATCTAACATTTGTGATGTATGGTTTTGATTCAAACAAGAAATTCAAGTCAAGATCTATCAAGCATTCCTTCAATTCAATATCTACATATAAGATAGCCACTTCATACAAGTTTGCAGATTTCATAACAAGCCTTTGGTTAGTTACAACATATCACTTTGTTCATTCATCATTTCCCTTCACTAGTTCATTTCATTCCAAGGTTTAATTACCAACAAGGGGTTTGACAAAAGGAAACCCCTATTTACTAACAATCAACAAGTTTTTCCTCTCTTGAATGTTTGTTTTTCTAGATTTAGGTTGAAGACTTGAAGATCATTTGAAGTGAAAAGTTGTCAAGTTGCAATGTTACACTGCAAAGTTGTGATCTTCATGGAAACTTTCCTATAGGCCAGATCTAGAAGTTTCAAGACCTGAGATCTGAGAAGAAGGAAGGGAAGACATTGATCCTTAGGATCACATTCAGAGATTTTAGAAATTCAAGACGAGACTAAGACAATAGTAAGGACATCTTATTCCTCCCAAGGATATTTTACAGAGATTCTTCTAGATTTTGTTCCAACATCCAAAGATTCCCCATTTCCCCCAAAAAATAACAGCGAGACTAAGACAACAATAATGGTGTCTTAGTCCTCCCTAGCATATTTTGATAGCATTTTTTCATTTCCAAAAACCTCATCACATTCACATACTTCCTAGGTACACACATCCTAACTTTCTATTACTTAATTTTGTCATTTGCACTCATTATTTGGCTTGGATTACTAGGTTTTGTGAGTTGAATGTTTAGTTTTCTTTTCCAATATTTTGCTAGGTGGTGAACCCTTCAAAGCCTAAAAGAACCCATCTTAGGTCTTCCTTGTTGAGAATTGACTCACCTTTGGGTTGATAGTCAATCCAATTTTGGATCCTAGGACATTCTTGAATGACGATTGGAAAAGAGTGGTGTTCTATGACCTAGGTTATAAAGCACCCATTTTCCCTATTGTTCATTTTCGTGAACCCAACATTTTTGAGCATTCATTTTCTGATTTGGAGTTCATTAAAGTCCTAGATCTAGGTTGAATTCATTCTTGCATTGCATCTTGTATTAGTGAAAGTACATCTAGGGTTTCTTACATTTGCATTAGTGAAAGTGCATATAGGTTGCATTTTTACTTTCTTGCATCATTTTATCTCATTGAAAAACTAAAAAGTGTATTGTTAATCATCCTAATTGGATTGAGGAAAATTGTTATTACATTCAAAATTGAAAAAAATGAATTCAATTGCTTGTCATTAGTCACTTTTTCTTGCATTCATTTGCATAGTTTTTTGTTTCTAAACATCAAGTTCTTGGGTAGGCAACTTGGAAACACTATAAACAATCCATATTTTGCTATTTTTCTGAAAAAAAAAACCTTACTGGGACTAAAACAACCTTATGGTGTCTTAGTCCCTCTATGGTTTTTTACCTCAGAATCTTGTCTAGGTTGAATGCTTTATGTTCCACTTTCTAGAACCTCAAAATTCCTTCAGTAGGACCAAGACACCCTTGTTGGCATCTTAGTCCCTATTTAATTTTATGTTGTATTTTTCATGGTTTAAATATGCTTTTCTATGCTTTTTTTGTTGTTTCTAGTTTTCTATTATAGTTTGCAAAATTATTGTTATTCTAATTTCCTTAATTTCAAGTGTATTATGAAATAGTTTCAATTACAAGCATCATTAGATCTGAAAATTCTCACATTTCTAAAACTTTGCATAATAGGGATAAAAGTACTTTCACTTTTGTATACACAATGTTTACATTCATAAAGCTTTGCATATGTTTCATAAAAGTGCTTTTCATTTTTGGATATGCATTGTTTGCATTCTTAAGGTTTTGCATACATTGAATACAAGTTTTTTGCATCTTTGGATATAGATTATTTACATTATTGAAGCATTTCATGAGATGGTTAGAAGTACTTTACATTCTAGTTCAAACAACGTTAGTGTCCTACATATCTAGGCATGCTAAGAAAAAGTTCACATCCCCTCCCTATGAGAATGTTTTAATGAAAGAGAATACAACCTTGTACATTCCTAACGATCATATTTTTTCTTCTCCTAATATCTTTCCTATTGGTGATGAAGATATTTAGCCGATAGGCTTTATATGTGGGGGAACCCCACGAATGTCGGCTTAAATATTGGTGCTGGAAACCCCACGAATATCAGCATAGAATATTAGCTAATAATATCTGTGTCACTTCAAAGATTTTGGGAGGCATAGAATCTCGGTGTTCATAATGTATTCAGAATGAGTCATTGACTAATTCAGCTTTATTTGGCACTGGTCACATGAACGATAAAAATCTATTAGGACTTTTAAAAATTGGCATAGATCAACATTTTCCTGTAGAAGGTAGTTTCTGACATTACCTGGTGGGTAGTACCTTATTTCCATTTTTTATAAAAAATAGTAAATAATGTAGGTAATTAAGGCCAAAGATTTGTGTTTAGATTATTAGTTTCTACTGTAGAAAAGGTAAGCGCATTTATATTTTATAGTTAATTTTTTAATTTGTTTGTTTAAAGTTTACCCTATTTTTAGTTTTATTTTAAGCAAAGAATAAATATGTTAATTTAATATTTTATTATTGTATTTATTTATTAAGTTTATTTAGGTAATTTTTTATTTAAATATCATACAATGGGTTGTATATTTTGAAAAATAGCCTAATGAAATTAATTGGTACATCTTACCATGAATTTCTTTGTTATGTCAAATTATGAGCATCCTGCAGTTGTTTCATTGGTTTAACATTTTCCAATGGAGGGGGAAATTAATTTGAGGAAATGAGTTAAGTTTATGAGTGAAGACAATCGTGCTTGTTTTGCATGGTTGCAAATCATTAAAAGTTTAAATTTTAATTGATAGTTATATTATTAATAATAATGTAATCATTACAAAAGAATTGATGTGTATGGTTTAAAGGAAAGAAGGGTCCCTATTTTGTCTCCAAATCTTTAGAAATGTAAATGATATTTTATGGAATACTCAATTGTTTGTCACTTGATCACATTATTTAAAATTAGTATTAGAATTTAAACTAGCATAAGGTTAGAGTTATTAATATTAGTTTGGCTGTGTCATTTGGAATTAGTAGGTAGAAAAAATAAAATAAAATAAATTATAAATATACAAAAAATTATTAAAAATTATTTATCTTCAAAAAAAATTGAAAAGATTTTTAATTATTTTTTAATTTAATTTTTTTATTCATTTTAAAATAAAAATCAATGAATATATGAATTCTAAACATTCATCAATCTAAAATATAAATATTAAAAGTTACTTAATTTTCATTTTTTAACTTCTTTTTAATAAACAATTTCTAAATAAAAATTATACATTTTAAAAATATAATAGTAACATTAAAAACTAAACTATATCGATTACCTAATAAAATAATTTAACATCTTTTTAATAAAAAAAAAAAATCTAAGTAAAAATTATACACTTTAAAAATATAATATTAGTATTAAAAACTAAACTATATCGATTACCTAATAAAATAATAAAAAAAAACTTTTCAAATTTCATACATTTAAATGTAAATAGTTAACTAAATTATTACGAGTCTTGGTAAGCATGAATCCATATATGATTGAAAAAAGGGGAAATTGAGTTTTTTAAAGGATTTTTTAAATTTTTGAGTTTTGTATTTATAAATATTAGCAATCGCACCTTGGTGTGCAATGGGTATGCCAAGAATTGTGGAATGTCAATTAGGGAAATTTTTTAAATTTGTGTATTACATGAGTTCAATTGGTTGGCCATTCATAAAATGATATTGTTGTGCAACAAAGGTCTCTAAAAATGAGTGAAAGAAAATCTTTCAATCAAAAAGACAATGAAGGTTTATGAAGAGGGAGGGGGGGAGATAGGAGGAGAGATGGATGGGTAGAGAGAGGGAAACATTTCTAGAGATGGAGGGGAAGAGAGGAATATAGAGGTAGAGATGAATATAGAGTGAGAGAGGAAGAGACACAAATAGATAGAGGTAGAGATGAATATAGAATGAGAGAGAACAAGGGAGACAAATAGATTAGATATAGAGAGAGATAGAGGGAGAAATAAAGATAGAGAGATAGGGAGATAGGGAGATAAAGGGGAGAGATAGAGAGTGATGGATAGAAAGGAAGAGATAATGAGATCAACAAGAAGAGGAAGAGTGAGAGATAGAGATATAGAGATATATGGAAAGATAGAGTGATATAAAGATAGAGATATAAGGAGATATAGAGAGAGGAGGAGAGGGAGAGAGAAAAAGAGAAAAAGAAAGAAAAATAGAGAGAAGTAGAGAAAGACAAATAGAGATGGAGAGGGAGATAGAGAGAGAGAGAGAGGAAGATATAGATAAATGGGAAGAGAAAGAAATAGATATAGAGATATATGGAAATATAAAGGGAGATAAAGGTTGAGATATAAAGATGGATAGGGGGAGAAGGAGGGAGCAAGAGGAGAGATGGGAGAGAGATGGAGAGAGAGGGAGAGAGAAAGGGGGAGAGAGATGGGGAAGAGGGAGATATATGTAGAGAGGGAGAGAGAAGAAGAGGGGGATAGAGGGAGATGGAGATGGAGACATATAGATAAAGGGTGATATAGAGAGATAGAGATGGATAGGAAAAGAGATAAAGAGATAGGGAGATATATAGATAGGTAGATATACATAGACAAGGATATGGATAGAAAGAGATAGAGAGATGAGTGAGAAATAAAGATAAAGATACAGAGTAGAAGAGATGGAGAGTGAGATGGAATGAATAAGATAGAGAGAGAAGAAGGGGGAGCGAGAAAGGATATAGATGTATAGGGAGAAAGATAGGGAGAAAGATAAAGAGAGATATAGATAGAAAGATATAGAGAGATGAGTGAGAAAGAGAGGGGTACACATGATGAGATATAGATAGAGAGGGGGGAAGAGATAGGGAGATAGAGATAGAGGGGAAAAGAGAGAGAGAAAGAAGGTGATAGAGATAAGTAATAGAAAGAGGTATACATAGGCAAAAAGATAGAGAGATAGAGATAGAGGTAGAAAAGGAGAAAGAGGGAGTGTGTGTGTATGAGTGAGAGAGATATATATTTTCCCAATGACTTCTCTCTGGTTGTGTTGAATAATTCAACACCTAGATTATCTCACCTTCGCAAAGTAAAATCCCTCACTGGTAAAGGTTTTATGGCGGGTGTGGAGGGATATCAGTTGGACTCTAACATTTCATCCTATGTCTTAGCTAGTTTGTTAGATATGGGGGTTTCCAAGGCTGATTCAAGGGTGATCATAAAGTGGTTGTTTAGGAAGGACATGTTAGTTGGTTTGGAAAGGACTTTGGCTACAACTTCATTAGGTAAGGGCATTCCCTATCCTCGTGACCTTGCATTGTTGGAAGACCCAAATGTGTTCATTAAATTCTTCCCTTTTCTTTTAGACGGTGGAATGGATCTATTCAAACATCAACGTTTGGCTTCCCCCACCAGGATCTCCTCTAGTCTAATGCTAACACCAGCAGGGAGAACATTAAGGGAAAATAAAATCGGTTTGTGCCTATCGACTATTTCGTTTGCTTCTACAACTTGACTTCATCAATGCCTATTCTACACACCTAGCCACCCCGTTCCTTTTGTTATATAGGTCTTCAAGAAAAATTGCATAGACCACATAAGCTCATCCCCAAAAAAAATTGCACCGCTCCTACATGTTCATAATATAATACCAAAGTGTATCAGCCTATCGGCGTAACCATTGCACCTCATTGGGGTGCAAGTGCTAGTTTAGTATTAGAAGAACCAATCAGTCATAGTTTTGAGATTCCTAGTTGTTTCTCTCCTTCTACCTCTCTTATTGGACAAGACATTGATGAACAAGAAGAAACAACCATAGATAATCATGATGACCACATAACACAACAAGAGACCATTGAAACTTCAACTAGTATACATTCATCTCCCAACACCTTCACCTCTTGTGATAATTTTCTTGAGGATTAAATTATAAGTGAAGATATGTTGGTCTATGATCACCCTCTTTATGATCGTTCCCCTACCTATCCTATTTTGGAAGACATTATAGGACAAAGGAATGAAATTATGGACAATCATGATGGTTACATTTGTTCTTATCCAGTATCTATCCTAGTTCTGAGGAAGATACCTTAGTGTTAGAAAATACAACCAATGAGAATATTTCAACTACTGCCATCCCCACTATAGATAACATTCACTGCATGCTTGAAAGTGAAGATGGCCTTGACCTTGTTAAGAACATAGTTCAAATTTGTATAAAACATCTCGCCTCAACCACTAGTTGTCCTTTTCCAACAAGAAATTTTACAAATCAAGGATGAACTCAAATTCCTCCTCCCACAACAATAGCCTCAATACCTACCTATACCAAACCTCAAGTCACAACAACAATGCAACAAGTTAGTAATGTGATTCCTTCCCTAGGTATTCATGCTAGCATCCCTAGTTCCTGTGTGGCATCACAAGTTATATCTCCTACCACTTTACCACCTATAATTATTCCATTCACCTATCCTATGAACACATACACTCCTTCCCCACTTTCACTTCCATCTCATAACACAAACAATGACCCACTCATAGCTCAAATCTTTGAAATTGTTTCATATGTTCAAAAAAAAATTTCCAACATCAATCAAAATCAAAACAACCTGTTATCAATCACATATGCACCCTTTGTCAAATTTGCAAAAATCAGACTATCTGTTGAAACATGGAAACTCTTTTCAGATGTGGGTGATCTATGTGAAAAGAGAATCTCCAGGGTGAGCTAGTTCTCTGAAAGATGAATCCTACTCTAAAAATTTTCTGGGATAAGGGGGAAGGATAACTAAAATTAAAACTTAAATCTAACTGATATTTCACTAGAAGTTATGAGATTCAAGCATTGATAGCCACAACAGCTTTCCTATCACAATAAATCTCACAATCTCACTAGCACATACTTCCATCAGTAATTTGTATGAAGGTTCCTAGACGAAATACAACATACAACCTGAAACTATGCAATTCTGAAACACGACTTACAACAACAAGACATAAAAGGATTCTGATTTGAATCACAAGGACATCAAATTGCTATTATAGAATGAGACAAAACAAATGAGAAGGAGAATTTTGCTACTTTATTAAAACTAAAAAAGTGTCTTTGCCAAAATATGAGTACAAAATGCTTACAAAACTCTCAGCATCACAAGAGAGATAGAAGCAATGATCTGAATTGAGAAGAAGAAAACTCAGTCTTCTTCAAGATAAAATAACTCCAAAACCCTAATCCAAGCTCAAGAAGAAAGCTCAAGGAAAAGGTATCAAAACTACCTCAAAAGCTTGCACAAAAGCAAAAAAACTCACTTTTTCCATGCTCACATTGTCCAACTCTAAAAAAGACTAAATCTACTTTGAAAGCAAATAAAACACCTTATCTATCTAGCAGGCATCTCAAATCTGACCAAGGCAATATCTCAAGAAATATGCTAAAAATAGCAAAGAATAAAGCGATCTATAAAAACACCGCTTTAATCTTGCTTTACATAATATGCAGATTTTCATAATTTGACTAATTTTTGCAACTAAGGGTATGTGCAGGATCATCATGGAAAAAATAGGCCCTTAAGTGGCAAAAAATTCAGAAAAATTAGGGTTAGGCAACTTGACATAAAAATTTGAATAAGTTATATATATTATTTCAAAAATATGTAAAAATAGAATCTGTAGCAAATTGAATGTAGTTTCTAAACTACTAGGTTTCTTTAAAATATATATATATATTTGGTGAAAAATTGAAATTTCAATGCAGTGGTACTTAAATTTCAGGGAAAAAATAAGAAGTAGGTGTCTGTCTGACCACCCTAACCACAATAAAATGATAATATTTTTTTATAATATTTTAGATATAAGTAGAGGACTCATGCCCCATGTGATGCATATTTTTGTATTTTTTCCAAGTAAATAATTAATTATGAATTTTTATTACAAATTTTTAAAAAATATAAAAACTCGTATGTCTGACCAACTTAACTTGGTCAAAACTTCATGAAATTCAATTTTATTTTTTTAATCCTATAGTATATGAAGCATAGAATGTGACACATGTTTTAGATTCAAAAAATGTGATACCATTTGAGAGCTATAGATGTTTTTCAATCATCCTATCAATCAAGACTTTTGTCATAATTTTAATAGAAAATGAATAATAATTACTTATTAAATTCAAAGTAAAGCATAATTTATATCAGTGGAAAGTTAAGAATCTCCTTTAAAAACCCTTTTCATTTCATCAATCTTGGGTAAAAAAAATTCATCAGCCACATACCCATCATATTGCCACTTTTTGGCCCATCATGATCCTGCACATACCCCTAAAGATTTCAGAATCTTTTGCAAAACAATAACAAGCTTATCTCTCCAATTACAATGCTTGATTTTCTTAAAAATCATAAAATATAAAGAACATCTCTTATCAATATCTTAATTATTTTTTAAAATCAATTAAAAAATAAAATAAACCCTAAGTGGCAAAGGCTTATTCTTCAAGGAATATCTAATTTTATCAATCTTATTTTAATTGATCTTTCTCCAAAATCAATCAAAAAGAGACACTAAGTCTTTCTGAACTTTTAACTAAGGCATAGTTTTTTGAAACATTAAAAAAAACCCTAAGTTTTAAAAGACCTTGCAAAACATTTAAATACCTATCCTAAATTGAGGCAATTAATATTTATTGAAGCCTTGAAAGTGGTTGACCTAGTCATGTTGGAGACATAAAAAATAATTCTAAAGCATTAACCTTAACTGAAAATCCCACTTCGAATTAGAGCATGAGGATGAACAAACTCCAATGGAAACCCTAAAATATTCATTTCGCATTTTGCCACTTTGAGAGAAAGCTTTGTTGGGAAGAAGAATGCGTCACCACCATGCTAGGGTTTTGAGCTTTCTAGTGGAAAATCAAACTCCATCTGTCACTACTACTATAGAATCTCCATCATTTTGAGAGTAAGCACATGCCCAAGCTCCTTACGGTCTTTTGTGGAACTCTTGGTTTTTTTTTTGAGCCATTTTCTGGCCTTGAGAACGCAGCTTGAACACACTTCCTGGTGTATTTGTGACTATGTTTACTGTTGTCGATGTCTTCAATGGCCGCCATGAGTGAGATCGACCCTACATATGGAAACTCTTCTATGTTGAGCATGGTAAGTCTATTGTCTCTTTTGTATTTTCCTTGGCTCCCTTTAATGAGAAATATGGTCTCTTTGGCCACGGCCATTATATATCCTGATAAGTTTTGTGTATCTGTATTCCCTGACTTTATTCCTTTACTTGTTATCCATCCTTGCTAGCCACCATGAGTGAGCTCAACCATGCACTAGAAGCTTAGTGAGAGCTTTTTCCATGGCCTCCTTATCCTCAACAGGAAATCAATGGTAAGCCTTTTGTTAGATTTGTTTTCCATATTGTTTTCATTCAAAGAAAATTAACAGGAGTTAATCATTCTGTGAATTTATAATGATTTATGAGCTAAAGGCTCCCTTCAGGTTATGCTATGAGCATATTTTTCAAAAGCTTTCTGAGCACCTTTGGGCTTGACCCAACATGGTTTTCTACTTCTTTTACACTTTCAAAAACAAAACTAGATATGGGCATTCATTTTTTAAAGAAATCTCATTTATCTTTGTTATCTCCTCTTCTAAAGCTCAACCCACCATGATTTCTCTTACTTTATATTGTTTGTAATAAGAACCCTCACATGGATATCTTAGAAAATTGGAATATTTGTCTTTTAAAATCCAAAACCCCAATGTGGGTATTCAGAATTTTGAAGAAATTTGTGTTTATTCTTGTATTTTCCTCTTATGGAGCTCGACCCATGATGATGTTTTACTTTTTCCTGTGGTTTATAATTAAACCCCTACATGGGTATCTTTTATTCTGAAAACAAGCTTATCTAAATGTATTTTCTGTTGTATTCCAGTCTCGACCATGGAAACACTATATAAATCTTATTTCTAACAAACCCCACCGGGGTGTATAATATTCAGAAAAAACACATATTTCCTTTACATTACTATTGAAAACCCTCACACAGGTATATGAGATTCTAGAATAATGTATCTTAGATTTAATTTCTCACATGGGCATCCTATACTTTAAATATACTGAAACTTTGTGTATCTTATGTTTACATTTTCAGTTACCATTATAATGTTATTCCCTCCTTGCACACAAAAATCCTTTAATCTGAATTGTGGGTTTCTTGTTCACTCTAATCTCTTATGCACTCACAATCACACTCTTTAGAGATGCACTCCAAACCCTCATTCATACCATGTTCAATGTATATTTTGCTCATTCTGAAAATGAATTTTCACATTGTAATTCTTGTTTGATCTATTCATATTTTCCTACCTTTAACTCCATGCTGAATATCCTTAAAAGCATACCTCGAGAGCATAGCTAAATGATATAAACAACTTTCTGAAACAATAATACCACAATTGCATTGATACATAACACAATGGACTACATGATGCTTGAAAACATGGAGTTCCCCTCATACTTGTTTGTCCTTTCATGTTCTTGGTCTTCCACCTAGCACTCTTCATGCATTTTTATGCTCCATTTAATAAAATTGTTCCATGCACTTGCTCTCTTCTAAAATGAAAATCTGAAACAATGTTCTTTGTTAAATAATTCTCTTATTGATGAAGCATTATGTATGCATGTTCAGAAAATAGAACAAAGGTTTCTTTTAATTTAATCCCCCTCAATAAACAACTTATAATGCCAATAACCAAGTAGCTATTGTCAAAGCCACGGTAGCCTTTATCTATGGAGACCCAAAAAGACAATTCACTCCCTTACCCGATACCCTTCATAACACAATGTCCCAACTATTAGACAAACAAATGATTACCTTACTTCCCATCAAAATACCTAACCTTAACAGGCCTTTACCCCCCAAGCTTTAAATCAAATTCTTTTTTCCATTATCGTCGACAAAATGTACATGACATAAAACATTGTAAGTGTCTTAAACATCTTGTGCAAGACCTCATTGATTTTAGTCATCTATCCATTGGAGGTGTTAGTGATCAAGGAAATAAGTTTGTTTCCCCTCTTAAGCAAAACCTGCAAATTTTCACCAACCCAATGCCAAAACATAATATTTCATTCACTAAAGCTAGTGAAACTGCAAAGAATGATGTGATGAATGTTGACACAAATGATGATAACAATGATTTTATTCAACAAGATACTATCACTAAAAATCCTATAGATGAAATGGTAGGGGTGATAGATGTCATTAAACATAAGAGTTGAACTAAGAATACTCTCAACATTGCTTTCTCCTCTAAGGATATAATTAAGCATGCACTTGATGGTCCTCTCTACAAATCCAACCATATATATGGCAAGCCCACTAATGAGATACTAATAGATCCCGCCTGTGGAGAGAATGTGATCACCGAGGAATTCCTACTTTTGCATGAGCTCTATCAAGATATATACGATAAACCAAAAGCATGGATCAAGACACAGAATGGTTTTGATTTCCCTACAATTGGACCGATCACCTTACCATTGTAAATAGGACCAAAAAACTTAGATGTCACATTCTCTAGCGTCTCATAGTTGGACCAATTTTGTGTGAAGCTAGGCCACCCTTGGCTTCACTCAATGAAATTTGTCCCTTCAGTTGTGCATAAATGCTTAAATTTTCTCTATGACAATTAACTATTCACTATTCACTATAGTGGCTTCAACCCTTTATCATCCAAAGGAAATTTTTCCTTAGATGCCTTTTGGCCCAAGCCCATGGAACCTATAAAGCCATGAGAAGACTTATTTCTCCTATCCTACCAAAAATTCAAAGCAAAGAAAATAGTTGAACTGTCTCTCTGAAACATGTCCCCATCAACCTCTCAACCTACCATCCTTGACAAAACTATGCTTGAACCTAAAGAATTCCAAAACAACCAAGAGATAATGAAAGCAACCCCGCCACACCTCAAGCTCGTATTCCTATAGACCTATCCTATTTGTGAGTGCATACCAACCCACAACATGACTTTCCCCATAGACACTTGTGTATGTGTGAGTGCATACAAACCATGAGTGTATGTTTCTCACCTTTTAGGACTACTCACCTAGTGGAAAACTTAAAGTTACATCACCTCAGAGTGAGTATGCATTTTTTGGAAAAACCTAGATTTTATCCACATCATGATCGAAAAATGGTCGAAGCTTGATCTGATTCTCTTTTATATTTTACCTTTTTCTCTCTTTCATCTTTGACAATGCATGCTTGTGCTAGGTTGTTTCTCTTTATATCATTCTCATGTTTGTTCCTTGTGCCTATGTTGGTTTACCATGGGATATTGATCTCGGGGGCTTGAACCCCTCTTGATGCGTGATTGTCTACTTTAGTGTGATCTTGAAGCAATTTCATTCCCTCACTAAAGTGGGGACTAGATGGAATCCTCAAAAAAGTAACCCTTCTACTTTTTTTGGCTTGTTCGGGCCCTCTTTGTGATTTTGGCTTAATGTTGCCTTGATTTAGTGTTGCAATGTGGATCGCACATTCACATTAGGTCTTGGGACCTTGTGAACTAATGGATTTTAATTGCACCTCACTAAAGTGTTATGAAGTGTTGTAACACACTTTTACAATTTTCTATGGTTTTTATCAAATAATTAAACTTAATAAACCTATTTTCAATCAAATTCAACATTTATCTTGTCTTATTTAGAGTTTTGTAAAGTGTTGCAACACACTTTCACACTTCTCTATTCTTTTGATTAATATTTGGGCTGTCTTATACTTTAATTGGCCACATTTTTCATCCACAAACCTCATTTATTTCATTTTTTCAAGGATAATCTCGACACCAATCAATACCCAATCATAATTCAGGTGTTTTTGGCTTGTGTGGCCTAGATTTAGGGATTTGGGACTGATTCACCACATGGGGTGAATGGGTACCACTTGGATCTTTTGGTCCCAAACCATTTTTCACACATTTATAAGCACTTTTAATTTTTGGTCCAATACATTATGCCTAATGGGACTCATTCACCACCTTGGGTGAATAAGTCCCATGTGGCCCAAATTCAAATTTTCAATGGTATTTTATTCTCCTAGATCTAATGTCAGCTTGCAGTGTTGTAATTTTGGGAATTCTTGCATAATCAAGTATAAATACAAGGTTCTTTCACTCATATTCTCACCTAGCATTCAAGAGAGTTCACAAGAGCATTAGGGCATTCAAAAGAGCATTCAAGAGTCTTCTAGAGAATATTATCAAGTATTTGAGAGCAAAATTTAAGTGCCAATCATCATGTCAAAGATTGCATTCATCATGTTTGTTATTGTGCTAAGAATTGTGATGTAAGGTTTATGATTCAAGCAAGTATTTCAAAAAAGATCAACTCCATTCAAGCAAGAATTGAGAACCACATCCATTGTAGAAATTTCAAGCATAGTTGCAACACCTTATTGCTATGGTTTGGTGAGTTTCAATATTTTCTTTTGTTCATTCATCATTCTCCATTCATATTTTCTTTCATTTCAAGGTTTAATTACTAACAAGGGGTTTGACAAAGGAAAACACCTATTCACTAACCCCACAAAATTTTTTCCCTCTCCTTTGTATGTGATTTGCGGGTATATGTTGCATATTTCATAAGGAGAAAGATTGGAGAAAAGTTTTCAAGTGATCCAAAGTTGCTAAAGTTGTCATCAAGCCTTGGAGAGACTTGGATAAGACCTACAGGGGGCAATTTATAGTTTTGGATCCAAAAACCAATCAGGAAGAGTAGAGCAGACTAAGAGGAGAAGAATCAAGTCTAAAACTTCTAGAAAATCAAAAGTGGACTGATTCACCACAAGTGGATAATGATTCCCACTGTACAGGCCTAGCAAATATTTTTACAAATTTGGACACCCTTTTGGTAGAATCCTGTTCTTGCACATTTTCCTAGAAACAAGACTGATTCACCCAGCTTTGTGAATGACTCCCAATCAACCTTGACAGGAGATTCTTTATGTGATCCATACCTCCATTCTTCCATCTCCAATTTCCCAAATTGTGCACAATTTTTGTTTTGCAATTTTTTGTGTTATTTCACTTACATTTTTAGGTAATTCATTTCAAGTTTGCATTCAATTAGGGTTTTTCATTTCATATTACATTTCATTATCTTTTCCAAGTCTAAAATTGGTGGAAAAAATGTCATTAGATCACATTCAACCCTTAGTACAACCCTATTGCAATATCTTTTTCTCTTTTGTATTGAGATCTCTAGGGTTATCCTGGAGTGGAATCTCTTTGAAAGTGGGTCTAATAGCACTTAATCAACCTATCCCCCATTTTTCATAGGTTCCAAATAAATAGGTAATATTTTAATCCTCAAATAAATAAAGATGGGTGATTAATATGACCATTATATCTAGAGGTAGTTTAGGAAACTTGTTCTTGGAGGGTATGTGCAGGACTATGATTGGCCAAAAAGTGGTGATATGATGGGTATGTGTAGGGTATGTGGCTAACGACTTTTTTTTACCCAAAATTGATGAAAGGAAAAGGTTTTTTAAAGAATATTCTCATCTTTCCACCAATATAAATTATGTTTTTTTTTAATTTAATTAATAATTATTATTCATTTTCTATTTGAATTATGACTAAAGTTCTGATTGATAGGCTGATTGAAAAACATCTATAGCTTTCAAATAGTATCACATTTTTTGAATCTAAAACATGTGTCACATTCTATGCTTTGCATACTATAGGATTAAAAAAAAATGAATTTCATGAAGCTTTGACCATGTTAAGGTGGTTAGACATACAAATATTTTTAAAAAGTTGTAATAAAAAATTCATAATTAATTATTTACTTGAAAAAAAATTACAAAAAATAATGCATCACATCTAGACACGAGTCCTCTACTTATATCTAAAATATTATAAAAAAATATTAACATTTTATTGTGGTTAGGGTGGTCAGACAAACACCTACTTCTTATTTTTTCCCTTGAAATTTAAGTAATACTACATTGAAATTTCAAATTTCCACCTAATAGATTTAAAAAAAAAAAAAAACATAGTAGTTTAGAAACTACATTCAATTTTATATATATTCTATTCTTACATATTTTGAAATAATATAGATAACTTATTCAAATTTTTATGACAAGTTGCCTAACTCTGATTTTTCTAAATTTTTTGCCACTTAAGGGCCTATTTTTTTCATGATGATCCTACACATACCTTGGAAATGTACCATTTAACATATTGAATTCATTCATTGAGTAAATTTTTACATATAGTCAAGTTTTGATCTTCCTTAGTTAATATAGCTTTGAATTCTTTATAAATGATCTACCAAGGTTGGGGATTCTTGATGGATACACATTGGTAAGAGAGGAGACTAAATGTTGTTCTCTAATATAATTATAGTTTATCTTAACTTGGGAAATGCAATTCCTCATTTTAAAAGATGAAATCCTATGATAAGTAAATAGTAATTTGACCCTATATAAAAGTGGGTATGTAAGAAATCCTTAAGCAAAGGATGGCCCTCTGACCCAATCCCATATGGGATGGTTTAGTGGATAACTCTATGGTTTGGGTTTGTTCATAATCTTATTTCTCCATTTTCAATATGTTTTATATTGAGTCTAAATTTCCATTAGATGGTAGTCACCTCACCTTCAAATTAATGTGTCCTCAATATATATGTTTGAGGTAGTAAAATGAAATTCCATCATCATCAAGCTTATCTCCTCTAAGCTTTAGTTTGCTTGGCTTTCGAAATTATAGTCAAGTCTTGGATGAAATTTTAGATCTATCTTGATGTGAATGTGTGAGAATTCCTCTAATATTATCTAAACTAGAGTAAATATTTTTTAGATATTGATACATATGGTCTTGTGTATGTGATCAATGAGGACTATGGGAAGGTATAGATCAGCCTCCAAAAGTAGTGAGTTATATTCTTCCAAGAAATAAAGGTGTTATAAACCTTGCCATGATTCAAATATAAATGAGTTATGGAAACCTACTAACTTATACTTAATGATGATGATGATTTAAGCCACAATGATTTTCTTTTGCAAAAGTATCTTAGTATGTATGGATGTTCTACTTGCTCTAATTTGGAATTGGGTATGTATTGAGTTAAGGATTGAGTTTCTTAAGATAACCTTATTAAATATGAGAAATTAATAGTATTTATTACCAAATATAGTAGGGTTGAGAGAGAAATATTATAGTATTTATGGTTTTTACTATATGAAAAGGTTATGTTCAGATAACTAGTGTATGGTACTATTAATGATTTAATTATTTTTTCTTAAATAATATAATTTTGAACAAAAAATTAATAAGGTGACTGAAATTTCATTACTTATGATTTTGTATAGTTTCATGAATATCTATTTGGATACAAGCCAAGTCGCATGGGTTCAATGTGTTGTTTATGTGTTGATTAATTGACCTCAAGACCTATAAGATAATTATATAGTGTATGTATCCATTTTTAGGTAATATAAATATATTAACTTGATTAAGTGTAAACCTTTCAAACAATACCTTCTAGAAATCAATTATTTTGTACCCTTTAATATGAATTTTGAATTAGTATTGATACATGATTTGAATTCTTAGCATTGAAACTAGGCTAGATAAAATGACTCTATAATGGCATAATTAGATCATAATTGTTACATTAACATATATCTCTTATTGCTCTCTTGGTAATGGTGGTTTATCAGCCATTAGGCCTTTTTTTGTTTTGGTAATTATTGGGTCTTAGTTCTAGCATTTAGTATTAGTCTGTGTTTTGGTCTTCTTGCTTTGTTGGTTTTGTTCTGATGACCATCTAGTCTATTCTTTTTTTTTCTCTGAGTTTAGGGTCCCTTTCCTTTTAATTTTGATCAAAAAAATATATTGTACCACTCATTTTGAGGTGATCATAAAAGTTGTAAGACCTATGATCCACTTATAGAAAGCCATATCATTGCTCTAGCATGATAGGAGTTAGGGAGTTTCCTTTACAAAAATAAGTATTTTTTCATATCATAGGGTTAGTTAGATTTTAGCAATATCATGTAGGTGATAGGTTTTAAGAGCTACCTAATTTTATAGGGTTTAAATAGGCTTTCACTAATAGCAGGTGATGAATCTTATGATCTACCCATCTCAAAAATTTAATATTCACATTAGTGTATCAAAAGTATTTTTTGTGTCACATATGTTATGATTTCCTAAGGTATTAAATGGTTTCTAAATTTTAATTATTAATACGCTTAAATGTGGTTGATAATATTTGAACTAGTCTTAGTTCTATAATTAAGGCCATAAAACATTCTAAATATATAACTTATATGGTTGTATGAGACATAAATGATTGATGGGTTGCATAAATTTTATTAAAGGCCTTAAGTGATTTTTTTTGTTACACTTACACCTTATACTTAATGATGATCACAAGTATTTTGGGATGCTTGTCCCCCATTATAGCTAGTACAAAGAACTAGGCTAAAGGATGAGAACCACCATGCAACTTGGTATGCACCGATATTCCTTTCCTTAATGGGATGTAATTACAAGATCATGTGTCAAAGAATTAAGGAAAGGAAAATATTCTTCTAGTAAGATTGCAACTACTCCATTTTTTCAATGTGTTAGCTCTCAAAAATGCAAGCTAAACACCTCAAGAGGTTTCCAATCTCTTGGTACATTTCAAGGTAATAGACAACGTCAAATGGTTTAGACCTTCTACTCTTCAGGTGCTGCTAGACCTAGGCAGGTGTACCTATATGAGTAAGGAAAACTTGACTTCTGCTTATCTCTTTTGAAGTATTTTTCCCACAATGGCAAATGAGAGTGGACAAATAAAACTTGATTTGGTATAAATTGTATAGCACTATTAAAACTGAAAAAACCTAATATGTTCAGTTAACAGATGTAAAACATGAATGAAACTAAATGATGAAAATGTAAAGACTAGTGCCTTATTGGGTATACAGAGTCAAATGAAATCTAAATGAGTAACTTCTTTCTAAATAAAAATATTCAAATTGTTTGGCATATATTTTAGTTTATAACTTGTATAAACATGCAAGATTATGACTACCAAGTTCTTCTTTAATAATCCAAAAGAATTTCCCTGATTACTATGATTAATTAAAGGATTTAATCTTTTCTTAAAAGAACCAATCAATCAACCACATAGATACAACAAATGTTCGCTGATAAACTGAATATAATCTTGTTATATCAATTTAAATAACCAGAAAGCACGAACCCTAGAGACAACTTTAGTAATACTTTCAATAAAAACAACAAACAATTGACACAAGAAATATGCCACCACATTAAATGATTTTCATTGATATCTCCATAATCTTAAACATGCATCATAGTATCATATCTACAACATTGTATTCTACTGTATCCCTTTTCTATTCTATCTAATCTTCTATATTCTATCTATATCCCTGTTTCGCTACCGAAACATATATTTATACATCAAATACTTGAAAGGACACGTCCTTTCAGAAATGTCATATGTTTACATAACAAATAGATTAAAGGATAATGAGGCTCCGTTTAGCCATAATTGAGTTTTAGAAAGGTGATCCAAATAATCCCAGCACTCGTGCGTATCTACATCTCCAACTGCGTTATAGATTGTGATCTCCATCTTTATCATCTTCTCATTCTACTTGCTCACTTCCTCCAACGTTGTATCCTCCATAATAGCTATCTTTAGGATTTCATTTATTATTGACTCACTCTCACCTTTCCATCTGGTCATTTCTTTAAGTTCCCCTTTATCATCAGAGAATGTAATCAATGTTTTATTGGCGGCATTTATCAATCCCTATTCATCCCCTTGCAATTCTTCGTAGAAGTTTCAATGTTTATTTATAATATGATTTATAGCTTCAATTGCTGCACTATTAGAAGCATCTCTCTGGTTTGTTTCTTGAAACTTCTCCATAATCCGTCCATCCATCCTTTTATGTTCTTTTAATACAACAAGGGTATGTGAATATTTTCCCCAAAGTTTATTCAACCAAGATGTTAAACTATCCTTCCTTTTCTCGATTATTGCTACAATTGCATCATGTTTTCCTTGGGAGTAAGCACTTGATCCTTCCCAATGATCTCTTGGCTAAGAGCTTTCACCTGGAGTAACCATCTTGGTTGAATTCATTGTAATACCTACCAAATCTTTTAGGCGGTCATTTTCTCTCAACATCCTTTCGTTATTTGTTTTGTACATTTCTCTCTCCTTTATCAACATCTAAATTTGGGCCTTGTTTAGTTTTGCAATGTTAATTCCAATTTCTGTTGTAGCCATAGGATCAACTTCTCCAACCTTTAAATTCATTACATTCCCAAATGCCGTTTTGGTGTCAATAACTACTGATTTCCTATGGGGTGGATATAAGGCCCAAATCATCAATGATCCTTCATATGTATTGTATTTAGATCCTACATACACTTATGTTACCTTTTCTTGGCTAAGCTTGTGTGTAGCATTATTGTCTTTTAAGAAACTATCAAAGATTAGTGCAAAATTGAGATCAAGCCCAGGAAAGATCATGACACCGGCATTTTCCAACATTTTCCTCCCATTTTCAGGGGTCATACCTAGCATTTCCTTGTCCACACATCTCCTTAAATCATTCAACAATTGTTCTTCATTACTTGCAGTAATATCATCAACCTTTTCCCTTATCTCTTTTCCCTTTTGTTTATACAAAAATGCCTTAAACTCTGGAGAGTTTATGAATTCATCATTTGAACAAATGATCTGTATTCTATATTCCTTGCATCTGCCTCCATAGTTTCTTCAACTCTCAATTCTCTAGTAGGACAAGTATACTACCGAGTTCTTAATCTGGTCATTTTACCTAGTTAGTTTTGTGGCATATTATCTTCAGGTGTCTCTTCCCTAGAAGACAACTGATTTGCATCCTGCAACCCTTTATTATATCTTCCGACCACAATTTATGCTTCTTCTTCTTCTAGATTCTGAATCATATCATCAAAGTGATAGGGCACATGTTGATACCCTCAAAAGTTTATCCTTATTCTAGCAAGATTAATGTACCCCTCTGGGTCAAAATACTTTCTGGGTGATCCTCTTTTCATGTTGTACTGTAGTAGTTTGTCAAGGATCAAATTGTACCCTTCTTTAACCAGTATAGTAAAATCATCAAAACATAATGTACTAGGCATAAAAGTTTGCTTTCCAAAGGAGTTGAAATTCATTACACTAGAGTAGTCCATTTGTCTAACAATTTCCAAATATTCTGTTTGGGACTGTCTCTGGCAAAATGAATGGGACATCTTCAAACCCATAAACTCTAATCATAGTAGCTCCCTCCAAGCAATACCAATCTCCCCAATTATGATCAATTGGCCCATTGAAATCCTTTGGCTAAAGAAATCTCTTTATCTCTTTAGATAAAGAGTAATTATATGGATGATTGTACAATTTGTACAATTTCTTCACAAAGTATTCTTCAAAATGAACAAAACTAGAGTTGGAAAATCTACTATCCCAGACAACAATCCATAATTGAATAGGTAATGCTACACCTTCCTTATCAGTTTGAGAAATTCTCATCTCCTTGGGTCACAGTCCCAACTCTTGTCCAACATATAGCACCATATGCATCAACAATGAATAATTCTTGAGATAGAAGCTCCTCCTTTTATTTCCCTTAATCTAGAATCGTGCTCCTTACAAATGTATGAGGCGTAGTCAAAGGGCCTAGGGTTGTGATACTGAATATCTATAGAGATTATCATGGGCACAATTGACATGTCCTCGGGGACATCCATTCCCAATAACTGGCCCACTGAGAAATAAGTATATTTCATATAAGGTTCAAATAAGTCAACATGAAAAGGAGGTCCATCACTATCCTATAGAGGGACTGGTTTTCCACCTTGTCTAGTCCTGTGAATTGGCAACCTCCAACCCTTATAGATTGTATCCATTCTTCTAAACTCCATTTCCAATTCTTCACATATGATATTTTTAGTAAACCCCCTCCAAATTGAAAACTTCACCTATTTCCTCTTCTAGTAAATGTATTTGTGGCTTCCTAGATGGATCACATATAGCCTTGAGTTTTGAATTATAGTAGACAGACAACAATTTCACCAATTCAGCATTAACGAACACATTGGGGCATACCATCTTTCCTAAATTAAGCTTCCATGGGTTGCATACTAGTTCAAAATGATTTCTTTTATGATAGAAAAAGTTAAACAACTCATACCCCCTTATTGTAGTCCAAACGTCTCCTATGAATTTGCACTTATCATCTAGTTTATCTACTTCTACCCTAAGTTGTGCAGATCTTCTGGCTTTAGGTCTAGAACCTAGTAGTTGCTCAACAAGGTCCTAATTTAATCTTTGCTCATTGGCCTCATGTTTTTTCTTAGTTTTATGTTTCTTTCCTTTCGGTTGACTACTTTCACCATGCTTTCTACCTTTTGATTTCCCTAAGTTGCGAGATTCCATTTCCTCAAAATGACAGTAATTAAAACCAAAGGAACTAAGGAGTAATAACTTATTGTATTTGCTTGAAGCTTTCAGAATGAAAGAATGCCCTGGTTCTCCATTCACTTCTCTAATTCTTCTACTAGCAATTCCAAACTAATGTCTCTAATTGAATTCTCCTTGTTATGTTCTATTGCGTCATTATTGTGCCAGCTGAAGCACGAATGAAGTCTTTTTTTGAAATTCATACTATCACATCAAATGTACTGTCGGTGAGACATTTTCAAATCTGGGGTGATAATGTTTTTCAACGTTCATTAAACCTTTCATCAAAACATCCTATAGTCTCCCCGACACCCTGAATTCTTACCAACTATCACAAATTGAATATCGCTATGATGTCCCATAGTCTCACCGAGATTTAGAGTATCACTGATAGCTATCCTCTTAGTATTATGTATATCGCTATGACATTTCAAGTCGAGGAGATGTCCCATAGATTATATTATGTCTTACTGAGATACACCTCTTGATACTTTCTGGTCGCCGAGATGCAATTACTTTCTCACCGATAAAACAACATTCGGTGAGACATATGAGTCGGTAAGACTACATAACTTCATTTTGATAACCATTGATAGAGTCCCCTTACACTTTGTTGGAAAGACTAGACGCATTCGATAAGACTTCACTCTGATAACCTTTTATTTTGGCCGATATGTTTCTTTGTGCGTCATTTAGTAAGACATATGTGAGTTCGTTAAGACTTATTCCGATGATAACTTTCTTGCCGATATGATTTTTCCATCACTGAGACAATGAATTATGTCCTACCGATATGTGCTTGCAAATGAATTTTGATCGGTGTGATATTCCTAATTTCTTTCCGATAGACTACAACAGATATACATTAGCAAAAATACATTATGGATCGGGGAGACCCTGACCTTCTCTTGCCAATATGGGTTATACAATGAAATATTTAGGGCTAGATGGATTTTTGTAGGACCACATGATAAAGTATGGGAAAAAATATTATGAAGAGAGGATTTTGTGCTTACGGTAAGGATTAATTTGGAAACTCATGAATATAATCAACTGCAAAAAATTTCAAAATTTTACAGTTCTAACACAATGTAGACATTATTTGTACTTATAATATTGCTAAATTATTCACATTGAATATATATGTTGGATGCCTATGTTGGTAACTATGTCTACCTATGATGTGGGTATATACTATTCACCCTATGTATATGTGATATATTCCTTAGCTAGCCCCATGTCTATATAATATACAAACACCTATGTGCATGTGGCACAAGTGGGAGCTAGCCATGCTATATATAAATATTATACATGCTTGAGAAAATCATCGGGCTAACATGGGATGCTTGAATGATAATGTTGCTATGTGATTTTATGTGTGTTTGTACTCTATGGATTTGAATAGAAACAAAAGTTAATTGGGTATGTGCAGGATCATGATGGTCCAAAAAGTGGTGATATGATGGGTATGTGTAGGGTATGTGGCTAACGATTTTTTTTTACCCAAAATTGATGAAATGAAAAGGGTTTTTAAAGGAGATTCTTAACTTTCCACCAATATAAATTATGCTTTACTTTGAATTTAATAAATAATAATTATTTATTTTCTATTTAAATTATGACTAAAGTCCTTATTGATAGGTTGATTGAAAAACATCTATAGCTTTCAAATGGTATCACATTTTTTGAATCTGAATGATGCATCACATTCTATGCTTTGCATACTATAGGATTAAAAAACAAATTGAATTTCATGAAGTTTTGACCAAGTTAAGGTGGTTAGACATACGAGTTTTAATATTTTTAAAAGTTGTAATAAAAATTCATAATTAATTATTTACTTGAAAAAAGTTACAAAAAATATGCATCACATCCGTGACGTGAGTCCTCTACTTATATGTAAAATATTATAAAAAAATATTATCATTTTATTGTGGTTAGGGTGGTCAAACAAACACCTACTTATTCCCTGAAATTTAAGTACTCAGATTGAAATTTCAAATTTTAGCCAAATAGATTTAAAAAAAAAAACCTAGTAGTTTAGAAACTACATTCAATTTTCTACAAATTCTATTCTTACATATTTTTGAAATAATATAGATAACTTATTCAAATTTTTATGTCAAGTTTCCTAACTTTGATTTTTCTAAAAATTTTCCCACTTAAGGGCCTATTTTTTCCATGATGATCCTACACATACCCAATTAAAATTTGTATTATTATTCTATTGTAATTATATTAAATAAAAATTAATAACTTAATAAATGGTTTTGGTTCAAAAGTAAGATCAACAATCTCATAAAAGATAGTTTAAGGGTGAATTTTTTCTATCATTAGTGTATAAAATTTAAAAAGATATAATTCAAAAAATGATATGCATATAGGCTAATAATTAATGAACCCTCAAGGATTGAGGCTAGGTATAGGGATTAACTAAACATTGGGAAATTATGGTAGCATAGAGTTGTTACCATGGCCATTGTTGGAAAGGTTGTGAACTTGGAACTTCTAAACTAATATGCTTTGTTAATTAAGTAATTACTTGTTTTGAAAATATAGTGGTAATCAAGGGTGATTATTATGTCGCATCGCTATCTAGTACAATAATATGAGTGTTATTCATGTTTATTGCAATCAAGTAGAATATTGACACATAAACATAATGAGATTCACATGCACTTCATTTGATAGCTCATCTAGGATGGTATTTTTATCATCAAGTATTTTCCTACAAAAAGAATAGGTTGTAAACATCTTCACTAACCTTTTGACATCACCAATACAACAATGGCTTTGAGCACTTTGAAAACCATAGTAGTGGTGACTACAGGCCATGTAGTGGTAATGGTGCAGAAGAGGATGCTTCTGACGATGGAGATGGTGAAGGAACTTCGGATGTGGCTCTCCTTATTGTTGTTGAAGGTGTATTTCTTGCTACTACATGTTTTCTTGGTGGTTGGGAGGAAAATGAACATACTAGAATGGACGTTGATGGTGTTGTCTTTTATGTTGGCTCTAGATCTGAATGAGTTGGTTTTATGGAGGATTTTGATGGCTTCTCGAATTGTAGCTTGGAGGAGGATGAATATCTTTTAGAAATTCTTGTGGAAGCTCATTTCAAATATAAGAAAAGGGATGTTCTAGATTCTTTTGTGGGGAGTTCCTAGTCAAATATGGTTGTGGATATTCCTCTTTGGTTGGTGTAGTGTAGAAAAATGTATCCCTTTACAATTTCACACTTTTTTGGGCCCTACCTATTAATATTTGGTTTATTTATGCTTTAATTGGTCCTATTTTGCATCTACAAACCTAATTAAATGCATTTTTCTGAGGATAATCCCAAAATTTAATAAGAGACAAATCATAATCTAATCTTTTTGGTTGTGTTCTAGATCTAGGGATCTAGGACTCATATGCCACCTTGGGAATGTGGGTCCCACCTAGGTCTTGAGACCTAATTTTAAATTTTGCATTGAACTTAACATTTCTTGGATTTTGTGTCCTAGGTTTAAGCCACTAGGACTCAATACACATAGAGTTTACAATATTCAAGCATTCAAGTCAGATATTTAACCATTCGATTAAGATTCAAGATCCACATCTATTAAAGATATTTCACATGAGTTTACAACCTTTATGTCAAGGGTTTGGTGATTTGCAACATTACATTTGTTCATTCATCATTCCTTCATGTTATTTCATTTCATTTCAAGGTTTAATTACCAAAACAGGGCTTGACCAAGGCAAACCCCTATTCCCTAACACAACAACATTTTTCTCTCTTGATGTCTGTTTTAAGATCTAGGTCAATTGGAGCTTGAAGTTCATTTGAAGACAAAGCTGCAAAAGTTGTCAAAGTTTTCAAGAATTTGTCATGTTCACAGAAACTCACCTATAGAGCAGAATTCATACTTTCAAACTTGAAGAATTGGAAAAGAGAGAAGCTATATAAGATCTCTATAGGCTATAGAAATATCATTCAAAACCTAATATTGGGACTAAATCACCCCTATGAAATATCATTCAAAACCATATTTTTGTAAATCTTGAACAATCACCAAAAGATTCCAGATTCTACCCAGATTCTTCTAGTAGGACTAAATCACCCAATCTTGTGTATGATTCCTAGTTCACCTTGAAACAACAATTTCTATGGTTTTTAGACCTTTTTTTGACCTCTCCATTCTTCCAGATACTTTTCTCTTTTATGTTGTTTCCAAGTTTGATTTGATGATTTCAGGTTCATAGGGTTTAAATCATTAGAGTTTGCATTCCTCCTTTGAAGCTTCATTTAATGGTGAACCCCCATCCAACCACAAAAGGAATTCCTATTCCCCTAAATTCTCAATCAAGCCCCTTGATTGAGGAATCTAGGGTTCCTAATGAACTAAAGAGTGAAATACATCCCTAATTTCCATCTCCCTAAAAGGTTGGAACCCTATTTTCTTTGGTTTAGTTAGAAGCCCATCAGTATGCCCATAAAGATGTTGATGGGTCTATTAATTTGGGCCAAGTCAAGTTTGACCTATGCAAATCTCTCAAGAGGGGATTTTTGTTGCCCCATCCTCTTTCTCTTCCCCTGCTTCTAATTGTGACCCTTGTGGTTGCTAGGATGGTTAGGGGTTTTGTGTCTTTTCTTGTGGAGGTTTTTATTTTGGGGTATCTCTTGGAGGACCCCATTCTTATTGCTCCTGTTTAGAATGGGTTGGTGGATAACTCTACTTTAAGTGTTCCCTACTCCTTGGTTCCTTTGTGTTAAGAATTTGTTGAGATGATTTAGTATTGTTGTCATTGATGTCAAAACTTGGATCTAGAAGGTTGTGCTATGAATAATATACAAAAATGATCTATCCTATCATATGCCTTAATGTTGTATAGTGTGGATTTTATCTTTGATCTGGATATGACAATACTTCTTTTTGGGACATTTGTGGAATATAGTTAATGCATGTGTCATAGAAAAATGGACCCTTGTCATTTTCATAGCCTTTAAGGTCTTGTTTCATGATGTTTGATCTATTTTTCTTTGATTTTATGTTATATCATGGCTTCAACATGCATATTTAACTACTAAAATTCAAATAATGGCATCTTGTGAAGGTGTTGTAAAGTGTTGTAAATAATTTCTACAATATTCTAGACTATTCATTACAATTCACCTAAAAAACACCTTTTCATCACTAATTAAGTCCTATTTTGAAGTGTTGTAAAGTCTTGTAACAAGATTTCATGCTTTTCTAGGCACAACTTCACTATTTACCCCTTTCTTATACTTTATTTGGTCCCTTTATGCCCTTATATGCTTTAATTAAGTGATTTTTTGAATGTAAACTCCACAAACAACATTAAATAAAAGATAATTCTCAACATCCATTTTCAAGTCCTAGGTGGGACCCATTCGCCATGGGTGGCGAATGAGTCCCCCTTGGCTCCAAATTCAAAAAAAATCAAAATTCCTTTCAGGTTTTTATTCAAAAACACTTGATGTCGGCTTGTGATGAGGTATGAATAGGTTACTAAGGCACAATATTGTATAAATAAGTGTTTTTCTCCTCATTTTACATATCCTAACATATTCAAGCAATCATTTCATTCATTCAAGAATTCAAGCACCTTACAATAAGAATGGGGTCCTCCAAGAATGGGGTTTGACCAAGAGATTTTATTTGCATGTTGTTAGTTTATCATTCTCTTTTATTTCATTATTTTTTTAAGGGTTTGATTGCCAAAGTGGGGTTTGACCAAGGTAAACCCCTATTTGTTAACCCTCAACCATTTTTCCCCTCTTGCATGTGTGTTTGCAGACTTTTTTGTGTAAATTTAACAACTATTTAGGTGTTGGAGATTGGTCAACAAGTCAACTAGATGCTTCAAGTCAAATCAGTCATATTTCAAGCTTGGAGAAGGTTTTCTTTCCATTTCCTACAAGATTGACTTCAGTAACTCAACAAGTAGAAATTTCCAGATATGGTGTTGTAGAGTTGTCTCTTGATTTCTCAAAATTTTGGGAGAGGAATAATTTGCCACCAGTGGAAAATGAGTCCCACCTTAAGACTAAATTTTTTTATTTTTTCATATTTTTGATTCTGACAGTCAGAAACCTATTTTCGACAGTTCACCAGTAGTAAGACTAATTCACTACCCTAGGTGAATGAGTCTTACTGTTGATTTTTTAGTAATTCCATATAGTCATTAGAACATTCCAAATTCCTCAAATCTTTCCCAGGTGCACTTTGATTCAACACTTTTCTTTATATTTTCCATTCATTTATCTTTTAGTTCATTGTTTGCATATCATAGTGTGTTTTCTAGCATAGTTTAAATCTTTAGTTTTTCATTCATAATCAGTCATTTAAATCAATTAATTGCATTTATGATCTCATTTAGCTCACATAGCCTCACAAATAACATAATTTGAATGAACCCTTTAGAATTTTTGGCCCTACCTCTCTCCTTTTAGGTGAAAAACCCTGGAAGAGCTAGAGAAGTGCATTGGTGCCAAAAATCTACAGTTCATTGTGGTGAACCTACATTTTGAATACTTTGCATTTCTGATTTCATTCATTATTGTATCCTAGATTACATTTGCATCAACATTCAATTAGGACATTGTTTTGTTTCTACATTCTAGGACTTTTCATATTGCATTAGAGAAAAAATTGTTTTGATTTCATTTTTGCATTGCATATCATTAAAATAATTGGAAAAATATATTATGCATCCTTAATTGCATTCTGAAAAGAATTAGAAGATTTCATTTTAAAAAATTTGAAAAACACAAAAAAATATCATACTAGGACTCATTCACCACCCTGGACGAATCAATCCCTCTACACTTTTTAAACAACATTTATGGCATTTTCCCACATTTCTATTTTCTATAGTTCATTCTCTATTACAACTAGCAGAATATCTATTACTTTCATTTAGAACTCCTAGATTACCTTGCATTTTCATTGACCACATCTTTTGTGGTACTTGTATGAGTGTTTGGTGCCTTGTTGATAATACTTTAGTGAGACAAATTTCTAGACTCATGGCTTCCCGTGATAACACTTTCATTGTGGACCTTGGGATCTCAAGAGCTCTTACTCCTAGTATGAATAATGGTGCATTAGGCATTGAAAATACCACTTCTATGCCTTCACCTTTCCATTCAATGAATGTTGACACCCCAAAAAATTCCCTTCTACAAGAAAAGGTCATTAATATTCATGAGGATTTTTCACATTTACAACAAGACTTGTCACTTGAAAAAATTTCCACCACTGCTATACCCGCCATTGAAAACCTTCATCGCTTGATTGAAAGTGATGACAAGTTGTGAAGAAAATTTCTGATATTTACACTAAATGTGCCTCTTCTAATACTTGATCTGCCAACATTCCTATAAGCCAAGAAGTACCTCATGTTCCTTCCCCTTCAACCATGGAATCCATACCAACTTATACCAATCCGCAAGTCACCACAACTATGCACTAGGTTAATTATGTGGCTACTTCTTTCCCAATTCCAACTAGCATTCCTAGTTCTCTCATGACATCGCAAGTCCCCTCCACCACCTTTACCCCCTTAGTATTCCTTTCACTTCCCTTAATATCACATACACTCCATCACCATTTTCCCTTCCATCCCAAATAACTTACCCTGACCCTCTTCTTACACAACTTCTCATCATAGTTTCATCCATGCAACAACAACTTTCCACCATTAGCCAAGGTCAAACTGGTCCACCCACATATCATGTCTATAGCAGCCCCTTATCTTTAGAAATATTACATACCCTAATGTCACAAGGGATAGAAATTCCTTAGTTTGAGATATACAGAGGTAAAGGAGACCTTATAAACCATGTTAATTCTTATACAACTTTATGCAATGGATTTGTCCTTGATGATAATCTTTTATCCAATTTTTTTCCAAGGACCTTGAAGGATACTGTATTAGAGTGGTTTTTCAACTTTCCCAATCATTCCATCCATTCCTTCAATGAATTGGTGGATACTTTCATAAGTCGCTTTCAAGTTCACATGACACCTAAAAATACATTGGCTGATCTCATGAGATGTAGACAACACATGGACAAAAATGTAACTAATTTTATCTCATGATACCAATCCTTGTATGCTCAAATTGATGTCAAGATTCTTGATGCACATCTACAAAATATTTTTATCGAAAAATCGCACATAAACCTTTAGGATAAACTAACTATGATGAAATTACCTTCATTCATGCATTTATGCACAACCTTATGTGACTATCAAAACTCAATTTCTAGTCGTGATTCAAAATCCACTTCAAACCAAGCCAACAAATCTAAACCACAAAACAAAAAATAACACACAAAACTTTTGAAAACCAAACAAAGGGTTTCTATAGTTTAATCTGCCTCCTGAACCACAACCAACCCAACCAATTCCAACTCAAGTGGTAACTATTAAAGCAATGGCGCCTTATACCTATGGGGACCCGAAGAGAAAATTTACTCCCTTACTCGATACCCTCCATAACACAATGAACTAATCACTTCAACAATACATGCTCACTTTGTCACCCATTAAACCACTTGATCCCAACCAACCATTACCATCCACCTTCAAACCTAATGCTTATTGTCATTTTCATCACCAAAGTGGACATGATGCTGAACATTGTAAGTGTTTAAAACATTTCGTTCAAGACCTCATTGATTTAGGAAATTTGTCCATTTTAGGTGTTAATGATTAAGGAAATAAATATGTTGCACCCCCCAACCATAATTTACAAATATTCACCAATCCTATGCCCTAAGCACAATATCTCATTTTTCAAGGCTAGTGTGCCTTCAAACACTAATGTAATGAATGTTGATACAAATAGTGAACAACCTGATATAAATCCAACTGTTACCCAAGTTAATCCTATGGATAAACTTGTGGGAGCGATAGAAATTATCCCTCGTAAGGGCCAAACCAATAAATCTCTTGATATCACTTTTTCTACTAAAGAAATACTACAATAGCTTCCTAATGGTCCTCTTTACATAGCTAGAAAAATCTGTGATAAGCCCACTAATGGGATATTAATAGATCTCGATTGTGGTGAGAATGTGATCATAAAGGAGTTTCTAGTATTACATGAGCTATATCAAGATGATTATAATAAACCAACTTCATGGATTAGGACATGGACTGGTTTTGCATGCCCTACAATCATATCGATCATACTCCCCTTACAGATATGGCCCACAGCTTTAGATGTAACATTTTCAATTATTCCACAATTAGATCAATTTTGTTTGTAGCTAGGCAACCCTTTGCTTCACTCAATGAAAGTGGTCCCATCAATGGTTTACAAGTGTTTGAAGTTTCCACATGATAATGAAATATTCAACATACACCATAGTGGCTTTAATCTGTTATCCTCTAAAGGTAATTTTTCCTTAGAAGCCTTTTGGCTTGAACCCATGGAACCTATCACCCCTCGAAAGGACTTCTTTTTCATTGTTTATCAAAAGTTCAAAGCCAAAAAATAGTCAAATTGTCTCTTTGTCACACATCCCCATCCACTTCCACACCTCCTATCATAGATGAAACCATGCTTCAACCCGAGTCTAACATTGAGCAAACCATACAACCACCCTTACACACTTCCCCTCCATCATTTAAAAGACCAAGAGAAAATGAAACCAATCCTATCATGCATCCTCTCATTAAACAAGTCTATAAACTGAAAGAGAAAGTGATTGATCCATCCTCTTCTGTTTCTTCTGTTCTTCCTTCTTCAGAAGTAGAAGAACCTATGTTGACTCAATTTTATCTTACACCTCAACAACTTCAAAATTGAATTAAACAAAACCATGGTGCTAGGAAACGTAGGCATCGTCATTGTCTCCTTGCTCATTAATCTCACATAGAAGAAAATAAAGAAAATCAACCTCCGCCTTTGAAAAAAGTAATAGATGATCACCCCATTTCTCCTAACTTGCCACAAGATAGTCTAGTCCAACTTTCACAACAAAATGAACCAATCCAATAGCCACAACTTTTGATAAATCTTTTATTAGAAATCACCCTTCATCCTCCTATCATCATAAATCTTGATGATGATGATGATATACAATGATAGAAAAAATAGATGATGAAGTGCACAATGTTCTAAACTCTTTCTTTTCATCTACAATGAGCTTAAACGATAAATCCTCTCAACCAAGTGAAGAACCTAGTATGTGTAACACCATAAACCTACAAGCTAAAACTTTGTCTCATATATTAGCATTCAATGTTAGTTTAAAACAAGCAAATAAAATAGCATTCTTTATGAGATAATCCATTATGCTTTACAAACAAAACAACAAAACAAACTAATTGAAATCTTAAAATGCATAATGAATAACTTATTCCATAGTGGATTAGTGCTTCTATGGAAAGAAGCCCTTTCCCAATCCCTGATAACCTCTTGATGATGGAGATGTGTGATTCTTAACTATAATGCCAATGCTCAAATTGTGGATGATCAAATGCAAAGGATGAGCTCTATATTTATAAGAGAGAATGATGGAGAGACATGAAAAATGGGTGAATGTGCAAGACTAAAGATCCAACAATGACAATATGCCACTTGTCAACATGTGATAGGATGAAGGTTGAACACATTTTGATCCATGTGCAAGTTTGAAATTTGAGTTTGATGAAGTGACATGTTTAGGGGGGATGAAAGATGAATTGATTGCCAAGTTGACTTGTGTAAGAGACATGTAAGAGCTCATAAATGCTTTGTTGTATGAAAAATTCATCTAGGAGGGAAATTTTAAATTGGAAGAATATTCCCTCAAAGATGCCATTTTGAATGAAAATTATGAATTAATAAATAAATTAAATTGATTTATGTGCACAAGTTGCAAAATATAGAGAAAAGAGGATTGTGATTAGAATTAATCATGGTTTGATTAGTTTAAGATGATCTGATTAGGTGATTTTTGACTTTTGACTTAGATACTTGGATTTATTTAAATCAAAAGGGAGTAAATTGATGCACTGTCCATTTAATTAAATACATTTTATTTAATTATTAAATGAAGAAAATTTAGGAGATAATTAAATAAAGTGATTTATTTAATTAAAAAGATAACCTTAGGATATGAATGAAATAAACTTGATTTATTTAATTGATGGGTGAATATGATTTAATTAAATCTGCATGATGTCAATCTCACATGTCTACATTTTTCCCCTCTTTGAAGCAATGCACTTGTTGCGCTGGTTCAAAGAATAAAATTTCTGCGATCAAATTATAAAAATTTTATGATTTTTTCAAATGCCCCAATAGAAAGAATTATATTGGTACATTTCCCCCTTGAGAGATTGAGTGAAAAGATTTGATTTGAGGGTCGATCTCATGAAAAAGAGGTTCAAGATGGACCTATAGATGGTTATGATGATGATGCAAATGATAATGCAATGCATGTGAAATGGATGAGATGGATGATGTGATATGCTATGATTATGAGATTTATGTGTGTTGATGATTTGTGGATGCAAGATGGATGCACTGGTGATGATGATTACCTATCCTAGTATGATGTTAGTGCAAAAAAGAAGAAATAATAAATGATGACAAGAGGATCCAACAAGCCAACTTTATTAGAGATGGATGATTTGCTTATCAAGAATTGGGAATTTAAAATGGCTACTTACCTTATGTTTGATAACACATGTAGGCATGATGCATCAAGGTATAAAGAACCAGGATGGTGTTGCACCTAGTGCAATGGACTTTGACTCAAAAAATAGATAGGAGTATTCTTGTTCACACTTGACATACAGAAACCTTGCTAGGATGCACCTAACAAAGAAAGTATTCACCAAGTTATATTATAAGAACATCCAACAAGAACAACAGACAAAAAGATAATGATCAATGCCCCATTCCTTTCTCTCTAAATCACTTTGATTAGATATCATCAAGAGGTCATTGGAATGAGCACAATAAGATAAATTGAAAAGAATAGATCAAGAACACAAACAAGTCAATGTTCTTCATACCTCTAGCCAAAGGGATTTGTTTTGTTTAGGATAAGTATCCAAAGTGATATCTGAAATGATGTCCATTGTCAAAACGATATATTCTAGGACATGCATTTTATAGGATGATGATGGGTTGATAAGTTGTTTGATAGGATTTTGATATAAGGTTCATTCACATGTTTGTGAATGATCAAGAGTTTGATTTTTCATTTAAAGGTTTGTTGCTTTGATTTTGATTTTGCATTTGAAGTTTGCTTTTGCTGACTGTTGTGGTTGTTTTTGGCGGGATAAAGGTGATGATGATTTATTATGAGTGATGTTTAATGCGAGTGAAATCGAGATGGGGATGGATGGATTTTTTTCAAATATTGGGATGTTTTTGATGTGTTTTGAAATGTTTTGAGGCTATTTTTGGGTTTTTTTTTAGATTTTACAAATGTTTTGACTTTCCAATTTTCCAATGTTTTTGTTTTTTCTAAGATTTTATGAATGTTTTTGGATTTTGTGTCTCAAGGACTGATCAAAGATTAGCCTTTCCTACATTCAAGCTTAGAGACAACATAGTTCAGATTCCATGTTTTTGACTTTTTTTATTTTTATGAATGTTTTTGGATTTTTTGATGTTTTTGGATTTTCACATGATTTTGACAATTTGGATATGGATGTGCATGATGATATCAGTTCTTTGTTTTGGGATTTTGTTAAAAACCAAGCTAAGGTTGATTGATCAGATCAATGGATTGATGATGATAACATTGTTGAGGATGCACAACAATGCAAGGATAGTGTTAAGGAACAAAAGGATTAGGATGGATATCCCAAGATGATAAGGGATTGATGATGATAATATTGTTGAGGATGCACAAAAATGCAAGGATTTGATTGATCAGGATTGATGATGATAAAAATGTTGAGGATGCACAACAATGCAAGGATTTGATTGATCCATATTTTGAAGCTTGGTTTGAAACAAAAGATGTTTTGGATCATTTGATGTGATGTTTGAAGTGTAAATTAGATGCAATTGATATTGATTGTTTGGATTAATGTTCGATGAAGGACGAATATTGATGGAACATTTTCTCGTCAAAATATGCCATGGGCTAGTGATTTGGAATTTTTCTCACAAGTGGTTTGACCAATTTTCTTCTACATTTTCCAATGTTTGGATCACCACATAAGTTGGAGGATATATACTGAGATTTATTCCCAAAGCAATATGTACATATCTTCCCCTAGTGTCTAGCAATGTATGGAATGCCATGGGTGGATGCTTGGATAGATGTATGGATGGATGGATATGGTAAGCACGCAAAGGATGCCAAGGATTATCTTGTGATAAGATATGATGTTTAGATAAAGAATGCTCATTTGGATAATGCTTCATGGCTCAGATACTACTGGGTAGGACAGGATCAATGAAAATGACCCATGTCAAGATCTTTACCATAAACAAGCGTAAAGTATGCACCAAAATTTTTCAAGATCAAGATAACTTTGGATGGTGGATACAAATGGATGAAAATGGATTGGATAAATGGTTCATGGTTGAATGGCTTTATTATGGATGAGATGGATGGAATGCTAGAGTTATTAGGGATGGGATGAGATGCTTTCACCTGAAGTGGCACATGTAGATGCTCGATTCAACACATGACACCTGTTTTCTAGGTTTTCATCATGGTACTTGCCCAAAGTGCCGCCCATGTAGTTTTCAATAGAGGATGATTTTTATCTTTACTATTTTCATGAGTTTTTTATTTTTTTTAATTTTTTGAAAGATTTTAAGGTCATGCTGAACCACCTAGTGTTGTCAATGTAGATGCTTCTATCAAAATGTGCCATCGATATCCTACTTGAAGAAGCTTCTTTACCGAGATATGTGCACTTGAATGCAACTTTTGAGATTCTTGAGCTGCTTTATTGATACTGTAGTTAACTATCTTTATGTGTGCACATCACAATAGAGTGCCTTCTGAAACCTTACGATGAAGGGTGGCTATCAATACATGGTCAATTTGAGAATTGGATATCATGTGTGGAGACATGGATGAAGTGTGTTTAGGGATAAAAGATGGATTGGTTGACAGTTTGGAACCTTTGACTCTCCAAACTTGGGAAGATGAGAAATGATGGGTGGATATGGAAGTGTGTGTGGAATTCGGAGCAACTACTTCATATACTTTGTACGTCACTTTAGAAGCATTCTTTTTCCTTTGTGGACATCTTTGATGGATAATTTTCCTTTATTTTTCTCCATAGTTTCTTTGACTGATGGATTTTGATAGGGACAATCTTTCTTCGTATTCTTCAGTATCCATGTGTATTTGATTTGTCAATTATTCTTCTTTGCTTCTTTTTCTTTGATAATGTTCTTTGTGCTTTGATTCAAATCTTTCCTTTGATGTTGGTCCCAATTTGTGGATGGGGTGATGGGTGGATGAAGATTCATGACATGGCTAGTTGTAGTATTGGCATGGGTTTCAGCATACAGGTTCTTCATGCTCCCTATATTGATGTTTTCTTGAGACATAGTTACCCCTAGTATGGTGGTAGTAGCACCTTTGTTCTCTGATTCTGCCTATTCTAAGATGTCTTGTTCAATAAGTGTTCCTTGATAGATAGCCACTATAGATGATGTTATTTCAATTTGTTGCTCTACTAACTCTGGAATATCTTGTTCTATCTGACATGTTTCCTTGAGTGGGTAATGTTGGATATCCTCATCCATGGTGTCCTCAGTCAAAATTTTGGATATATCTGATGTTGATGTTGACAACTTAGTTTTACTGTAGGAATCAATAATCTTCTCCTTTTGTGTCATAATGTCAGGAGTAAAGGAATCCTATTCTGAATGAAGATCATCTATCTGTGGATCCAAAGAAAGCATCTCATGGGTAGATGGAGGAGTATGTGCTATGTGGATGTGATCATCATTTTCGGCATCTCATATAGATAGGAGAGTGTCCATTAGATCATTTTAGTAGCTTGGAGATAAAAATTCTTGATCTTGAATTATTACAGAATTGCTTTCGACATTCTTTGGATCAAGTTCTTGACATGGGTCAGTTTAAAAGGATGGATTGCTTATAAAAGGTTCTTGGACACCATCATTATTCATGGGAAGTGGCTCAATATTCTCTTGATCTTTGGGTGGACTTAGGTCAAATGTTGAGCTAAGGATCCCTTCAGTATCTATAACCATGAGGTCAAAGGGTGTCAACATGTCTTGGAAAGGACCATGGCTAGACCTTGGTAAAAGTTGTTGATTGTTCTTTGGAATAAATTCTTGAGATATGTTCTCTAACTCATTAGGTGATGTATATAAATTTTCAACATGATCATTGGTCAATGGGTCATGGATTATGTCAACAGGATCAAATAATTCTAACACTCCTTGAAATAGATCACTAAAAAGTGGCTCTTGATGTATGGTGAGTTGATCATTAGATGGGGTAGAAACATCTTCAATGTGCTCATTAATGGAGAGATCTTGAACATTGTTTTCACCAATCATGGCAGAGATATTGTGAATTTCTTCAACCATAGGGTCAATTGATGTTGACATTTCTTGAATTGGATCATTATTGGGTATTTTTGGTGGATCTTGATCATGATTGAAAAGTGACTCTTTACATATGTTGATTTGATCATTTGATGAAGTAGACACAGATTCAAGGTGCTCATTGATTGATAGATTTTGATCATTGTTTTCACCAGTTGTGGTGGAGAGATTGTTAATGCTATCACCAGTGGTTGAATCTTGATTATTGTCCCCAATAGTGATTATCTTTTGATCAATAAGGTGGGTATGTGCAGGATCATGATGGGCCAAAAAGTGGCGATATGATGAGTATTTGTAGGGTATGTGGCTAGTGACTTTTTTTTACCCAAAATTGGTGAAATGAAAAGTGTTTTCAAAGGAGATTCTCAATTTTCCACCAATATAAATTATTATTTACTTTGAATTTAATAAATAATTATTATTCATTTTCTATTTGAATTACGACTAAAGTCTTGATTGATAGGATGATTGAAAAACATCTATAGCTTTCAAATGGTGGCACTTTTTTGTAATCCAAAACATGCATCAAATTCTATGCTTCGTATACTATAGGATTAAAAGAAGAAAAAATGAATTTCATGAAGTTTTGACTATGTTAAGGTGGTCAGACATATGAGTTTTTATATTTTTTAAAAGTTGTAATAAAAAATTCATAATTAATTATTTACTTGAAAACATTTACAAAAAATTATGCATCACATCCAGACATGAGTCCTCTAATTATGTCTAAAATATTATAAAAAAATATTATCATTTATTGTGGTTAGGGTGGTCAGACAGACACCTACTTATTTTTTCCCTGAAATTTAAGTACTACTACATTGAAATTTCAAATTCTCACCAAATAGATTTAAAAAATAAAAATAAACCTAGTAGTTTAGAAACTACATTCAATTTGCTATAGATTCTATTCTTACATATTTTTGAAATAAAATAGATAACTTATTCAAATTTTTATGTCACGTTGCCTAACTCTGATTTTTCTAAATTTTTTGCCACTTAAGGGCCTATTTTTTCCATGATGATCCTGCACATACCCAGGTCTTCGATGAGATTTTTGAGTCAAATACAATTTAATGTTGTGTGTCCCTTTGTTTTTTGAAAATCACAACGGTACTCCTCATTATACCCTAGTGGTTTAACTAGGGGTTCTTGATCCAGTTCTCATAAATGGGGAGCTTGACAATATTTTCTTGTACCAATTGTTGCAAAACCAATTTGATTGGGCTCCCAAGTGGTGTGTATTTTCATTTGTTCCCTTGTGATATTTTCACTTTGAATCGACCTTGTGGTGGTTGATTTTGGAGATGTGGTGGTTGATCTTGGTTCCATGAATCGACTATCTTGGTAAGTGAAGCAAGTTTATCTACTGAAATTGGATCCTAATTTTGATTTGGAAACCCTTGATATAGCTAATTTGGTTTTTGTTTAAGCAGGTTTGGAATGCATGCTTGCGACGTTTGTATGTGATCCTAGACAAATTGATTTTGGATAATTTTCTGATTTGGGATGATGCTTAGATTTGGCATGATAGGTTGAAATTGAACATTGTTGTGGTTGGAAATCACATTTCCTTGATCTAGGTAACTTTGATTTTGCATGGTGTTACCTTGAATTGGACTAATACATGGAGTCATTAACATCTTGTTTGGACTTTGAACAACATTTGTGTGATTCAAAAACATATCGATCCCAAAGTTTACCAAATGTGGATTTAAAATGTTCATGTTTGGTAAACTTGTACTTGGCATGTATGGATTTGGTGGAATGATGTTGTTTGCTTGAAGATTCATGCATTGATTGTTTGGTTGATATATTTTTTAAGTTTGGACTTGGATTTAAATATATCATCGGGAAATGTGTTCCAAAATTTTGACTGGGCATAATCACATTTTTTGTACCATCGAGGTTTGTAGGAGATAATGATCCCATATACGGATTGTATAGATGTGAGTGTTGATAATCAATCGACATTGTAAGGCTTTGAAATTTTAGTTGACTTGGATTAATCATGATGTATGGATCAATTTTATATTCCATGTTCTTGTGTTTCCTTGTTGACCTCTAAGGTGTTTAGGACCAATGATGAGATGATAATGAAAGGGGTGAATGCTATGGATGTTGACCATTTAGGAACTTTGGATCAATGCTAGATTTAGGGTTTGATTTTGATTGGTTTGATTGGATTTGAATAATGGACTTGTAAACCCTAAGATGTTAGATGTGATATTAGGATGAACTTGTTCAAAGGATTGCTAATTCAATTAAATGTACGAGAAAGGATGCATTCCCATACACCTAACTAAACAAGATGATTTTGATTTTGATTATTTACCCAAGTCTAGAATGATGTTTCCAAAGCTCCAAAGTTGTTTTGGGGAATGGGATGATAAATTTTTGGAATGGATGAAGTGTTTGATTTAATCCTAAATGATCCTAAGGAGAAACTTGTTTACAAGACCAAGATAGTGAAGAACATGCTTTTCTCTAAGAGTAGTTCAAACCAAAAGACATATGTCTTTCTTGAAAGACAATAAAAAGATAAACAAAAACATGTGTGGGGTTCAATTGATTTAATCTTGGCTAATGAATTTCTTTTTATCACAAACACTTCTTGATTAGCTTTCAAGTTGAATGTCCAATGTCCTAATTTTCTTTCATCCCACAAAGTGCATTATGTGGAAATTGAGGAAATCAAGGAAAAGGTTTCCTAATGTTGACCTTAGTAGGAGAAAATTGAGATGAAATCCAAATACTTAGAAGCCTCTAAGGATGAGAATCCCAAGGGCAAGCAATAGCATGCAAATTCATTCAATGATATTTTCTTCTCCTAAATGGTTTGAATTTTGATGCTCATGTTGAATGTTTTTTTCCCAATGTTTTCAAACAATAAAAGTGTTTTGTAACCAAGAACAAGTACAACCCTATGGATACGAAAGACTTTATTTGTTGAGTCCCCACTTGGACATGTCCAACTACACTTATTTTTAGAGAATGGTTATATGGTTGACCCCACTGGCTCCCCTCCACGACACTCACTTCTCAGGGCAGCCAAGCATCAATACCCATGAAACTCCCATGGAATACTTTCCATTTCTACTAAAAACCATAAAAGTGTGGGGCAGCTTTAGAACGACTGTTCTTGCACCAACAAATAGATAGGGATTTTAGTCTTTCTACAACAAGGGTTTTAATTTGTACTTTTTTTTCATAGGAATTGACCCAACATGGCAAGAGACCATTTTTTCTTTTCTCATCGGAGCCAACCACGTGATACTGGCCTTTGTTCCAGTACCCACTTTTATATCCCAACTAGAAATACTCCTGGCTTTAGAGTGTTACCAGTTGATTTGTTCCCTTGGGTGAGTAATTTTTCCCCAAGGCACGCCCTCTAAGATAAAAAAAAAAGAAAGCAAACATATTCGTAGTTCAATCAACCTTCATTTAGAAACAAAGGGAGAACATATGCAACATGTTCCACTCACACTCACAAGATATTTTGTTCAATTTTACTCCTTAAAATGAAGTGCGGAGGTAATCACTTTATCCCAATCTAAGACCACAAAAAATCCTTTTGATTCTCAAAATCACTGTAAGGTACGAGAGAAGCGCATATGTCTTTTCAATGGTATTACTTTGAGTAAGCAATTACAAAACAAAGTAGCACTTGTTCATTTTAATTCCACAAAGCAATGATTTGATTATTTTTAGAGCACCAAAAGAAAATATGGAGATTTCCTTGTTCAATTGGTTAGCCTCAAATGAAATCTAGTGAGTTTGTCCTAAAGTTCCTTTTAAGTTCTTTGTAGAGAAAATTGAAATGTTCCTTTTAAGTTCTTTGTAGCGAAAATTGAAATGTTGATCTAAAATAGAAAAATAAAGCATAAAATGGAAGCCCTAAGCTTTTAAAAATGCTTTATCAACTTCAAATTTAATGCTCAATTCTTCAACTCCAATCTTGTTTGCTTCCACTCGATTCCAATGTCAACCTATTCTTCATGCAAACCCTGCAAACAGTACATTTAAGTTATCTCAAATGAAATATTATATGTCAGGGAACAATAAAGCATCCAACATTATCACATCAAGAAAATTTATGCCTATCATGTCAAGTATCTGCAAAAGAAAATAATAGTCAGAGCAATAAATCTTAATCAACACATGACTCCAAATGAAAATTATAAAAATGACAATGCCAAATGAAATTTACAGGTCAAAATTAGTCAACATACCACCTGAGTGCCAATATTTCATTGCAGAATGTCAAATTATAGGTTTGTACTTATTAGATGTAAGAAAGTTAATTGCATTTATCCCATATTCAAAATATATTGTTCCTCCATAGTAATGATAAAAAATTTCAAAATGATTGTCCAAGTAGAAAACAAATGCCCCTCACTTAACCCTTGGATTGAAGTGAATGATTTGTTTAAAAGCTATCATTTGTTAGGAGGAGGCTACCAACACTGATCAAGTGTTGGAAAAAATAGCGAGAACATTGTAAACTATGAGAGGGCAACATACCTCACACAACTTTGAACTTTTAAAATGCATGGGTATGTGCAAGATCATCATGGGCCAAAAAGTGGCAATATGATGGGTATTTGTAGGGTATGGGGCTGACAACTTTTTCTTTACCCAAAATTGATAAAATGAAAAGGGTTTTTAAATGAGATTCTCAGCTTTCCACCAATATAAATTATTCTTTACCTTAATTTTAATAAATTATTATTATTCATTTTCTATTGAATTATGACTAAAGTCCTGATTGATAGGCTAATTGAAAAACATCTATAGCTTTCGAACGGTATCACATTTTTGGAATCCAAAACATGCATCACATTCTATGCTTCACATACTATAGGATTAAAAAAAGAAAAATTAAATTTCATGAATTTTTTACCAAGTTAAGGTGGTCAAACATACAAGTTTTTTATATTTTTTAAAAGTTGTAATAAAAAATTCATAATTAATTATTTACTTGGAAAAAAATTAGAAAAAAATATGCATCACATTTAGACATGAGTCTTCTACCTATGTCTAAAATCTTATAAAAAAATATTATCATTTTATTGTGGTTAGGGTGGTCAGACAGACACCTAATTCTTATTTTTTCCCTGAAATTTAAGTACTACTACATTGAAATTTCAAATTTTCACCAAATAGATTTAAAAAATAAAAAATAAACGAGTAGTTTAGAAACTACATTCAATTTGCTACAGATTTTATTCTTACATATTTTTGAAATAATATAGATAGTTTATTCAAATTTTTATGTCAAGTTGCCTAACTCTGATTTTTTTGAATTTTTTGCCACTCAAGGGCCTGTTTTTTCCATGATGATCCTGCACATACTCGCATACAATCATGCACATATTTCAACATTCACTTAAATGGACTCCGATAACTAGTTCAATGTAATTAAATGAAATGAACAAACAGTCTATGATCACTTCTCTCGCTCATAACACCAAACTCCAATAATAGTCCTAATGCCTAATTCACATTTTGTATAGTTTCTTACCATATTCTTGCTGAGCTAAAATGTAGACCATACATTCAATGATTCGTCTTAGAAATGATCAACAACTTAAGAATGGTTTTGACTAACTAATATCAACTTAATAATATGTAAATAAATGTATTTTATACCTGAGTATGATCACACCAAGTTTGAAACTCAATAATAGCCACTTGCATGGTGATATACCCTCTGTTTGATGATAATGACCAACCTATACCTTCACATTATGAGCATGATATGACAATGTCTAGCCTATAGCAAGGAGCAGTTTCCTTAAAATATTAGACAACAATAAGCTTTTAACCATCATAGCATTTGATTGACCTTATGAATGTAGACATATATGAATCCAATATGCACCATCATTGGTGGAGTTTATGCATGCAGGAAGAAAAAGGTGAGGGGCCAATTGGTCAAGAGGGGAAAGAGGATTTGATAACCAACACTTAAATGGAATGGGAGCTATTTCATAGTAAACATGATTGTGAGTGTAAGAGGATGAGAAGATGCAAAGAATTTGAGATAGCAGGGGGCATGAATAGTGGAGTGAAGAAATCAGTGTACAAAAGATATGAAAATACATTCAATTTATGTTTTGATATTTAATTTCTGACACAAGGTGATTTGACTAAAACTTTAAAAACTGGTGGTTACATCTTCAACACCATGAGAAGAAAGTGTGTGAGCACGTGCATTACATGAAAAAATGTGTGAGAACTATTAGACACTTTTTGAGCAAATGTAATTGGTATGTCTAAGTCATAAATGCGTAGAAATTGAATATTTTGAGTTAGAAAAAAAAATGATTTTATCTTGACTTAATCTACTACCACAATAGGCTTTGAATTTGCAGTGAAGTATGTGACTAGAAAAGAACAATTTGGCATGGAGTGACTGGTGAACAAAGTCCAAAATAGACAATAACAAACCATCAGCATACTGCATAAAGTACCATCCTCAAGTCTGGATCCAAGCCCAAGGAGGCCCGCCCCAATTGTCAAACATAAAGAATATTCCCAAGTATAATTTATCTAAATAATCTAAGAGACGTGAAGATAAGGAAAGACAAAAGATTCTGTAGAGCAGTGGTGCTTCTCACACCTCTATTCAACATCAATCAAGTGTCTAGGAAACATCATTATACAAAGAGAAAGAAGGAAACATAGGGATATCACTGCCACCTTTAGTTCACATAAAACTATAAATTAATGACAATTCTGATCAATAGCATAATCTTCAAACTCATCAGCCAAAAAAAAGATAACTTATCAATAATCAAAGGTGTTCCTATTGATCATGCTAAAATGTGAAAATGTAAGAAGGAATATCAAAACTCTTTGCATTCTATGCTCTTTCTGACTGATGACTTTGCTGATGTTGCAAGGAGGCAGCTACTCAAACCTGGAATGTGCTTATGTACTGCAAGAATCCTTGTTCATATACTTATAATAGCAAAAATGAACATAAAATGAAGGTTACAATGAGAATCAACTCTCCAAACATTTTTTTCAGTTGGTACATGCTAAAATGTGAAAATGCAAGAAGAAATATTAAAGCTATTTGCATTATATGCTCTGTTTGACTAATGAGAATGAGTAAGAAATCCACAAACCAAGTACACAACCATGTATGCAAGCAGTAGCCCTCCTCCTTCCCTCTATTTTAGTACATGCTTTTATCTAGAGTCCATGGTTTATTTGAATGGAAAAATACAAGGAGTTCCCATTGGAGAATCAGTAAGAAATCCATAATTCTCTCTCTCAGCTCATGGTCTATCTATGTTTGGCCAAACCTCTAGTTTGAATTTTTTACTCATCTTCAAATAGGATTGGATAGTTTATAGCTTACAAGGAGCCTCAAGAGAAGGTTGGGCCATGCCCTATTTCCCTGTTCTTCTCAATTAATACTAGTGGACAATTTTGGGGTGTCATAGAGATGATGGGGCCTATGGATTTTAATCGGAGCACAAATTATTGGCAATAAGACAAGTGGAGTGGTCGATTCCTTGTGAAATGGTACATTGTTAAGGATGTCCCTAACAATCAGTTACACCACATAACATTGGAAAACAATGACAATAAGCTAGTGAGAAACAATAGGGATACCCACGAGGTGAAACTTGATAAGGGTATAGAAATGCTAAAGATATTTAAGGATTAAATTTCTAAGACATCTATTCTTGATGAATTTCTATTCTATGAGAACCGTCAGAAGGCGATGCAAGAAAAAAAAAGAAAGGCAGGTAGGATCAGTTTGATCTAGCATCTCAACAAATGGCTCATGCCTTCCACCACACCCAATATCGAATAGAGGTATGTAGTTGCATTACAACATTAAGGCCTATGTTGTTCATAATGGTTCTCTAGCAAGTGTTAAACTAAACTCAAAAAGTACTCACAATCCCTCCTTCTAGCGCCATATGTAACACCATAAACCTGCAAGCTAAAAATTTGTCTCATATATCAACATGATGTTAGTTTAAAGCAAGCAAATAAAATAGCATTATTTATGAAATAATCCATTATTCTTTACAAACAAAACAAAAAAACAAACTAATTGAAATCTTAAAAAGCATAATGAATAACTTATTCCATAGTGGATTGGTGCTTCTGTGGAAAGAAGCCCTTTCCCAATCTTTGATAAGCTCTTGAAGATGGAGATGTGTGATTCTTGACTATAATGCCAATGCTCAAATTTTGGATGATCAAATGCAAAGGATGAGCTCTTTATTTATAAGAGAGAATGATGGAGAGACATGCAAAATGGGTGAATGTGGGACTAGAGATCCACCAATGACAAGATGCCACTTTTCAACATGTGATAGGATTAAGGTTGAGCACATTTTGATCCATGTGCAAGTTTGAAATTTTAATTTTATGAAGTGACATGTTTAGCGGAGATGAAAGATGAATTGAATGCTAAGTTGACTTGTGTAAGAGATGTGTAAGAGCTCATAAATGCTTTGTTGTATGGACAAGTCATGTGGGAGGGAAAATTTAAATTAGAAGAATATTCCCTCAAAGATGCCATTTTGAATGAAAATTATGAATTAATAAATCAATTAAATTGATTTATGTGCACAAATTGCAAAATCTAGAGAAAAGAGGATTAGTATTAGCATTAATCATGGTTTGATTAATTTAAGATGATGAATAGGTGATTTTGAATTTTGACTTAAATACTTGGATTTATTTAAATCAAAAGGGAGGAAATTGATGCACTATCCATTTAATTAAATGCATTTGATTTAATTAAATGAAGAAACTTTAGGAGATAATTAAATAAATTGATTTATTTAATTAAAAAGATAACCTTAGGAGATCAATAAAATAAACTTGATTTATTTAATTGATGGGAAAATATGATTTAATTAAATATGCATGACATCAATTTCACATGTCTACAGTATGACTCCTAGTTTAGCACTTGCAATTCTTCCTTTGGACAGTCAACTACCCCCACATTACATTGAACATGATTGGGAGGCGGATGACTTTTTGGATGGTTGACTAGCATTCACCTTGATAGCCTTTTTGCATTTCTCTTTTTATTTGTTCTTTTCCATTTTCATGTGTGTATTGTGTTCCAAAGTGATGTGTGTACATTTCTTCTATTTGTACCTCTATTCTTCTATTTGTCGTGCATTGTCTTTTTTACTTTCATTTTTTGTTTTCCTTTTTGGGATGATGCAAAGCATAGAGATGCCCTATGTCTCTTCCATGTTGACCCAAAAGTTCCTTGTATTTTTTCTTTTGTTTAGTGTTCTCCTTTTGGGGATGATGCAAGGCATTGAGACCGCAATGTCTTGTTCATGTTAACCCAAAATATTTTTCATTTTATTTCACCTTTTCTTTTCACTTGTGTTTTCCTTATGGGGATGATGCAAACCGTTGAGATCATAATATCTCTTCCACGTTGACTCAAACCAAACTTTCTTTTTCATTCATTTTCACTCTCTTTGTGTCATTCTTCCAGTTCTATGTGCTTTGGGGAATGCTAACAATTTTGAGCTCTTTCATGAAAAAATTGCAACAACGAACATACTGACCCCAAATCCATAGATCCCTTATCTGTTTGGTGTGCTCTTTTGTGGTGGGAAACTCCCTTTCTTTGTTCTTCATTATTGTTGACATGACACAACCTAACTTCAAAAGATATGACTTAGTATAGGGCTTCCCAAGTTGGATCTTATGTCTTGTTTTCCTTTAGTATTTTCTTCTCTTTTCTACTTTAAAGTAATTGCTCACATAATGGTATGTATAAATTCCTTTAAAGTGGGGGGCATACATTACCATCAATTCATTTGCATTTTTGGTTCCTTCTGTAGCCTTGTCGTTTATGTGATGTGCTCATCTCTTTGTGGATGAGATTGGGTGTGATGTCCTTCATAAGTGTGATCTATCTTAGCATATTACATTCCTCTTGGTGGCCTGATGCGACACACTGCATCCCCTAAGTTGTGAATATACTATTGTTTGATTGGTCCTCTCTTGGAGACATTAGACATAATGTTCCCTAAGTGATTGACCTTACATGACATTAACAAGACTCTGAAAAAAAAATCATTTTAAATTTTGTAATTTTTCCACCTTGCATAATGCAACTTGCATGCCTATGGTACCTTCACTTTTGTTCATGAGTTCTAAGCATACAAAGCTTCACTTGTCTCATGAAGCACGAACTGACATTTTTCCTTGTGGCACCTTCTTAAAGTTATCAAGAGGTATAACTTTGATATGGTTAAGCAGGAAGCCCATCTAGCATCATGAATTTTCCCCATAGCCACCTTTGTGTTTATGAGTGCATACTAACTAGTGTATGTATCTTCCCCTTTGGGATTTCTCACCCTGTGGAAAACCAGAAGTTACATGGCCCTCGAGTGAGTATACTTGGGCCTTATCACCCAATGGACCACCATGAGTTCTATTGCCCTAGAGTGAGTATGCATTCTCTTTTTCTAACAATCATCCTAGATCTAATCCACAACTAGTTGGATAGACGATTGAAGCTTCATCTAATTCTCTATTTTCAAAACTTGTGTGTTCCTTTGTCCTTATGCTTAGTTTCCTATGGAATCTTCATCCTAGGGCCTTGATCATCCCCCTTGATCATTGTTATTCCATCTTACTAACATAAGTACATTTGAATGCTCCTCTCAATGCGCATGGCTACTTCAGTGTGAGTTTGAAGCAAGTTCATCCTCTCACTAAAGTGGGGGCTAAATGTGTTGTAGAAAAATGGCCCCTTGTCATTTTCATGGCCTTTTAGATCTTGTTTCATGATGTTTGATCTATTTTTCTCTAATTTTATGTTGTAACATGGCCATGCATATTTAGGTACTAAAATATAAATAATGGTGTCTTGTGAAGGTGTTGTGAAGCATTGTATAGCATTTCTACACTCTTCTAGACTCTATTTATTACAATTCACCTAAAACTCACCTTTTCATCACTAATCAAGTCCTATTTTAAAGTGTTGTAAAGTCTTGTAGCAAGATTTCACACTTTTCTATGAACAACTTCACTATTTACCCCTTTCTTATGCTTTATTTGGTCTCTTTTTGCCCTTATATTCTTTAATTAAGTGCATTTTTGAATGTAAACCCAACAAACAATATTAAATACAAGATAATTCCTGACATGCATTTTTAGGTCCTAGGTGGGACCCATTCGCCATGGGTGGTGAATGAGTCCCCCTTGGCTCCAAATTCAAAAAAATTCAAAATTCCTTTCGGGTTTTTATTCAAAGACACTTGATGTCGGCCTATGATGAGCTATGAACGGGTTATTCTGGACATGGAAAATATACTAATTTTCAGTACATGCTTGTTCCCGACTACTAACATTGTTTCATCCCTAATCATCCCTCAGTCTAACCATTTAATCAAATACCCTTATTTGATTAAATTCATTAATTTTACTCTTTTAATTAAATAAATCAATTTTATCTAATTAAGTTGTTCTCTTCTATTAATTAAATAGATCATCTTATTTAATTAACCCTATAGTTCCTCTTTTAATTAAATAGTTCATTTTATTTAATTAATCTCTAAATTCATCTCATTTAAATTAAATAAATTTATATTTATTTGATTTAAAGCTAACATCACCCTCTTTAATTAAATAAATCAAAATCTCTTATTTAATTAAGTCGAAAATCATTTTCCTCTCATTTTGATTTAAATTAATCCAAGTAATCTAAGTCAAAAAGGTCAAATCAGCTAATCCCTCATTAAATTAGTCAAATCTTGATTAATTTAATCTTAATCACTCCAATCATCTAGATTTTTCAACTTGTACAATTAAATCATTTATTTGATTTAATAATTCCCTATTTACTTTCAAACTGGCATAAAAAGGGAATATTCCTCCAAGTTTGAAACTCTCCCCCCAAAAGGACTTGTCCTCCAACTTGGAATTTATGAGCTCCTACATGTCTCTTACAAAAGTCAACTTGGCATTAACTCTCTTCTTTCATCCCCCCTAAACATGTCATTTCATCAAATTCAAATTTCAAACTTGCACATTGATCAAAATGTGCTCAAGCTTCCTCCATTCACATGTTGACAAGTGGCACTTTCCCATTAGATGTTGACTGATCCCACATTCATCAATTTTTCTCATTCCTTCATCTTGCTCTTTTATTTATAAAAGGCTTCTCTTTGTATTTTGCATCCATAACTTAGAGCAATGTTACTTTCTCCACATTGAGAGCTAATTTTATCCATTTCATATCAAGTGTTCATCATTTTCATGGTTTCATAGCAAGGTTATGCCAAAATTTCATCAAGGAGCTTCAACCATCATCAAATATTCATCAAGCTTCCATAGGAGTTGGGAAAGGGCCAATTTCCACATCAAATTGGAACCAATTCCCGCATGGAATTGAGAGTTTGCATCTTAAAATTATAGGATTTCATTTCTTTCTTTGTTCATTTCTTCATCATCTTTCCTATTTGATCATTGCAAATTAATTTAATGGGGAATCCTTGTTCTTTCTTGCATTTGATCTAATATTGTGTTTGTTTCTTGTATTTGTGCAGGTATAGGATTGGGGTTCTACAGTTATTAAGGCACAAGATTGTATACATAAATGTTTTTCTCCTCGTTTTACATCTCCTAACATATTCAAGCAATCCTTTCATTCATTCAAGCATTCAAGCACCTTACAACATCAAATCAAGCATTAATCAAGAATTTTGGAGCATTCATTGATACAACTTCAAATTTTCATCAACAAGTGTTTGGTAAGTTGATAGCATTTTCCTATTGTTAATTTATCATTCTCTTGTATTTCATTATTTTATTAAGGGTTTGATTACCAAAGTGGGGTTTGACTAAGGAAAACCCCTATTTTCTAACCCTCAACCATTTTTCCTCTCTTGCATGTGTGTTTGAAGACTTTTGTGTGTAGATTTAACAAGAATTTAGGTGTTGAAGATTGGTAAACAAGTCAACTAGGTTATTCAAGTCAAATCAGTCATATTTCAAGCTTGGAGAAGGTTTTATGTCTGTTTCCCATAGAATTGACGTCAACAACCCAACAAGCAGACATTTCTAGATCTGGTGTTGCAGAGTTGTCTCCTGATTTCTCAAAATTTTGGGAGAGGAATGATTCACCTCTAGTGGCAAATGAGTCCCACCTTAAGACTAAAAATCTTTATTTTGTTAGATTCTGGATCCCGATAGTTAGAAACCTATTTCTGACATTTTTCACCAATAGTAAGACTAATTCACCACCTTGGGCGAATGAGTCCTACTGTTGATTTTTAGTAATTCTAGACAACCATCAAACATTCTAGATTCCTCAAATCTTTCCCAGGTGCACTTTGATTCAACCCTTATCTTTTTTTTTTTTACATTCATTCATCTTTTAGTTCATTTTTTGCATATCATTGTCTATTTTCCAGCATAGTTTAAATCTTTAGTTTTGCATTCATAATTAGTCATTTAAATCACTTAATTTCATTTAGGAAATATCATTTAGATCACATAACATCACACATAACATAATTTGAATGAACCCTTTAGGATTTTTGGCCCTACCTCTCTCCTTTTAGGTGAAAAACCCTAGAAGAGCTAGAGAAGTGCATTAGTGCCAAAAATCTATGATTCAATACAAAATAATTGGTGTAGGAGCACCCATAGGTTGCCATAGATTGTTTAGGAAGTCTGTCTAGGACAACTTTGTCTAGAACAATTAAGAAATAAAATTTAGTTCATTTGTATGTGAGTGAGCTTTAGTGTCATTCTTGTTGATTTTGATTAGATGAAGGTCATGTTGACCATAGAATAGGTGTCATAAGGTTTTAGCTCAAAATAAGATTTTGGATTTTTAGAATTCTTGCAAAATGTTTGAAAATGTTGCTCAATTGGAGCTACAAACGTCCAAGAAGAGCCAAGGAGTGGATAACTGATTTGGGTGACCTATTTATGGGATGCCTTAGCATTGGAGTGGGGTTGGAAGCATTTGTTATGTTTTAAAGTTTTGTGAATTCAAGAAAAAGAAATTGTGTTTGACAGTGAATTTTCTGATTTTTGAATTGAAGTGAGGTTTTAATGGATTGATCAGGGCACTGTAACTTGTGTAGGATGTAGGGTAGTTTTTTTTCAAGCTTTTGTGGCATTAGTTAGTTTTTTATTCAATTTCAACCATTGTTTGTAAATAATTTTGATTTCATACTATTGCTAGTCTGAACTAGACAGTTTTGTGAGAATGGAGTGTTAGTTCACTTTCCCATCGTACAAATTGTACGACCCTTTGGGAATAGTTATTAGACTCCATGGATGTACATATAGTAGGGTTTAGGGTCTTTGAAAGTGTAGGAGTTACTGTGGAAGTCTTACCCTAGGCGAGCCGGGAAGAGTCCGGCTAGGGAAGACCTTAGTCTAGAGCACTTGATTTGTGGGGGTGTCAATTTCTTGACAAATTACTACTTGGAGAAGACAGATAAGTGTCTTTCCATGACATAGCATGGAGGAGGAAGCTCCAACAATCCATCTGGTGAGGAAGGGACTTTACAGTTTGCAGTAAACCAGGAAAGGGCTTAAAAACCCTAGTATTGCTCATTTTCAACTTAGGGCTTTGTACAGCCAATTGTGACCCAAGACCCCAAAAATCCTTGAGAGGTGGGCATATGAACCAAGAATCCCAAGAAAATATTTGGGTGTTCTTGGCAAACCTTGGAGAACTAATCTGATTTCTTAGATAAGGAGGCCTAATTGGGGTTCCTAGGGCTAGTAGTCTTTTTGGCCCAAATGAGGGTTTAGTGAAAGTAACCTATAGATGGAGCTAGTTGGACTCCTTATACACTTAGTATGATGGATTGATGACCTTAGAATCACCTCCACACCCCTGTAAAACTAAATTCAAGAATTGAAGGATTAGTAGCCTTTAGGGTGGAATAAGGGCTAAGGCAAGTGTTTCAAGGTTGCACCAAGTGTTGACTTGGTGCAAGAATCTTTGTTGATAGTTGGGTTGGAAAGGGACAATCAGTGGACCCTAAGAAGGAAGAGGTCCTATAGGTTGCAAGTGGTGGAGTGAGACACCCTAATGGTCTTTTGAACAAGACCTAGAGCATGAATCAGTGATTGATTCATCCAACCTCCCTATCAAATTGGTATTAGAGCATCAAAAGATTTGGGATAGAATATTATATGTTGGAGATTGAGTCAAGTGGTTCTACAGACATGGTGAAAAATGCAGAATTGGCCAAGAAGGCTAAAGAATAGGAGGAAGACAATAGGCTATTGAGGGAAAGAATAGATCAACTTGAGCAAGCAATGAATAATGTACAAACCAAGACCGAGGAGGTCAGTGATAGGTTGGAAGGCAGGGTACCCAAGAGTGAAGAGGTTGTAGAGGAAGACAAGATCCCTGAACTTGGCCCTATTTTGCAAGAAGATCCTTTATTGAAGGCATTGAAGGCTTTGAGTGGAAAAGCACTTGAAGGCATACCACTGTTTAGTGGGAAAATGGAAGCTGATCTAGTCATGGATTGGATAGAGGGAATGGAAAACCATTTTGAATGTGATGGAGTCACTGAAGCACAGAAGGTGAAGGTGGCAAAGTCAAGATTAAGAGGTTCTGCCTTGACATGGTGGAAGTTCATATAGACAAAGAGGGAAAAGGAAGGAAAGAAGCCTATTTCTACTTGGAAGGGAATGGTTACCAGAGTGAGAGAAGCATACATGCCAAATGATTATGAGATTTAGTTGCATAAGAAAAAATAGAGTTTGAGACAAAGATACCAAGATGTGAATTCTTATACTGAAGAGTTTCAAAAACTTTGTATGAAGTCTAATGTTTCAGAGGATGAAAGTCTTAAGGTGGCTAGGTATCTTAATGGCTTGAAGTGGAACATCCAAGAGGATATGACTCTTCTAAGTCCCAAAACAGTGCACCAATGCTATCAATTGGCTATAAATATTGAAGAGAGGAGTGAGAGGAAACAAGACCATGCTTCTAAGAGTAGAGGTAAAGGCAGAGATCAAAGAGGACATAGAGGTGGATACCAAGGTAGAGGGACTGAACAAAGAAGTCAGGGAGAGTCTAAACTCACAGAGCATGGAAGTGAAACAACTTCTAGAGGAGGTTATGGAAGAGGTAGAGGATCTCAAGGAGGTTCTAATAGAGGAAGAGGTACAGGCAGAAGTAACTCATACTTTGCTAGTATGAAGTGTTACAACTGTGGTCAAGTAGGACATCCAGCTTATAGGTGCTCGGAGAAAGCATCTTCTTCAAATACAAAAAAGAGAGTAGCATATGCTCAAGAAGACACTATGAGTTTCAAGTCACTAGAGGTTAGTCACATTGAATCAGAAATGGGGGAGAACTTGATGTTTAGTAGGGTTCTAATCAGACAACCAGTCAAAGAAGAGCCACAACAAAGGAGAGCCTTATTCAGGGTAAGATGAAAAATACTTGGAAAGGTGTGCAAGGTTATAGTGGATTCAGGGTCTACTGATAACATTATATCTGAGGAGGCAATGAGGAAGTTGAAGTTGGAAAAAGTACCCCACACTAACCCTTATAAGGTGACATGGTTGAACAAAGGGCAGAGTGTTCTTGTAAATGAGAAGACAATGGTGGAGTTCTCCATTGGAGGGTACAAGGACAAGTTGATTTGTGATGTGTTGCCCATGGATGCATGCCATATTCTATTGGGAAGACCATGACAGTATGATAGAGGAGCAATCTATGATGGAAAGGAGAACAATATCTCATTCAAGAAGGATGGGAAGACATTCAAATTGCAGTCACTATCAGATGAGGAAGAAGGACAGTCAAAGACCCCTAGTGTCTTGTTAAGTAGTGGCAAGGAGTTTATCAACACTCTACAACAAGGAGGGGAAGGATATGTGGTCATGGTGCAGCCCAAGGAGGAAGATAAGACTAAGAAAACAGTCATACCAAGAGTAGTCCAAAAGTTGCTTGTGAAGTTCAAGGACATAGTCAATGATGGAACACCAACAAGCTTACCTCCAAAGAGAGCCATCAGTCATTAGATTGACTTCATACCAGGGGCTTCATTGCCAAACAAAGTAGCTTACAAGCTTACACCAGATCAAAACCTAGAAGTAGCTAGACAAGCGTAGGAGTTATTAGACCAAGGACTAATTAGGAAGAGTATCAGTCCATGTGCAGTACCAGTGGTCTTAGCAACCAAGAAAGGTGGTAAGTGGAGGCTATGCACTGATTGTAAGGCTATAAATAGAATTACAATTAAATATAGGTTCCCTATTCCTAGGATTGAGGATTTGATGGATTGTCTTGGAGGAGCTTAGTATTTCACCAAGTTGGATCTCAAGAGTGGATACCATCAGATCAAAATCAAAGATGGGGATGAGTGGAAGATAGCCTTTAAGACAACTGATGGGTTATATGAGTGGAGAGTTATGCCATTTGGCCTCTCAAATGCCCCTAGCACATTCATGAGGCTCATGAATGAAGTGCTTAAGGACTTCACAGGGTTATTTGTGGTGGTATATCTAGATGATATACTCATCTTTAGCAAGACAATAGAAGAACATCTAAAGCATGTGGAGTTGGTTCTCAAAAGATTGTAGGAGGAGAGGTTAGCCATCAAATTAGAAAAGTGTGAATTCTTCAAACAAGATCTTGTGTATTTGGGGTTTGTAGTATCCCAAGGGTCATTGAAGATGGACCCAAGCAAGGTGGAAGCTATCCTAAATTGGCCTACACCAACCACTGGGACAGAGGTAAGGATTTTTCATGGGTTAGCTCAGTTTTATAGGAAGTTTATAAGGAACTTTAGTGGCATATGTGCACCAGTACTTGATACAATCAAAGGTGGCCTAAAAACTAAGTTCAAATGGACTCTTGAAGCTGAGAAGGGTTTTGAGAAACTGAAACAAGAAGTGGCAACTCAACCCATCCTTTTGTTACCTAGTTTTGATAAGTTATTCACTGTGGAATGTGATACCAGTGGAATTGCAGTAGGAGTACTAAGCCAAGAAGGAAGACCTATAGCTTTCTTTAGTGAAAAGCTCAATGAAGCTAAGAAAAAGTATTCTACCTATGACCTAGAACTATATGCTCTAGTACAGTCACTTAGAAAGTGGAGACATTATCTTCTGCCTAAAGAGTTTGTAATGTTTACCGATAACCAGGCACTTAGCTACATCAACACACAAGAGAAGTTGAGCAATAGACATTTGAAATGGATGGAATTCCTTCAAGCCTTCACATGTACCATCAAGCACAAGAAGGGACAGTTGAACAAGGTGGTAGATGCACTAAGTAGGAGGTTGCTGATAGTGCAAGAGATACAAATAAAGAGCATTGAGATAGAAAGTTTCAAGGATCTCTATGGAGAATATGAAGACTTCTCTGAAGCATATAAGGTATGTTTTGATTTTGAGAATCATTTTCACAGTCAATTCTCAGAGTATACATTGCAGAATGGACTTTTGTTCAAGGGAAATCAGTTATGTGTTCCAAAAGGTTCAATGAGAGAGAATCTTATCCAGGAGAAGCATAATGGTAGTCTTAGTGGTCATTTTGGTATCAACAAGATAATGGAACTAGTGCAAAGGTTCTATTAGTGGCCCAAGTTGCCAAGGGATGTCAGAAGGTATGTGGAGTAGTGTGTAGTTTGTACGAAAGCCAAGGGAGGAGCTAGCAATGCAGGTTTGTATCAACCTCTACCCATTCCCAATAGACCATGTGAATGCATTAGCATGGAATTTGTGGTAGGACTCCCTAAGACCAAGATAGGGTTTGATAATGTCTATGTGGTGGTAGATAGGTTCAGTAAGATGAGTCACTTTGTTCCTTGCAAGACCACCCATGATGCTAGCTATATTTCTCATCTCTTCTTCAAAGAGATTGTGAGGATCCATGGATTGCATTTGAGCATTGTCTCAGACAGGGATGTGATTTCATGAGTCATTTTTGGAAGACTCTATGGAGCAGATTAGGTACTAACTTGTCTTTTGGATCAGCTTACCATCCTTAGACCGATGGAAAAACTAAGGTGGTTACTAGAGTGTTAGGTAACCTTCTCAGGTGCCTCACCAAGGAGTATGGATAGACATGGGACTTGGTCATATCACAAGCTGAATATGCCTACAATGACAGTGTGAATCAGACCATAGGTAGAAGTCCTTTTGAAATAGTGTATGGAATGCACCCAAGAGGTCTGTGTGAACTTAGAGATTTAGGAGCTATGGAGCATAGGAGTGGCCATGCAGAGGATTTCTCTCAGACCATGAAGGAGATTCAGGAGCAAGTGAAGAAGACAATTACAAAGGCTACTCACAAGCTGAAAGCTAAGGTGGATATGTCTAGGAAAGATCTACAATTTGCAGTAGGGGACTATGTCATGGTCCATCTCAAAAAATCTAGGTTGTAGAAAGGAAAATCAACCAAGTTGTAGATGAAGAGAGTGGGACCATGTCAGGTGTTAACAAAATATGGAAAGAATGTTTACAAGGTGGAGCCACCTACAGACTTAGGCATTTCACCAGTGTTTAATGTGGTTGATTTGATCAAGTATAAAGGACCAGTCACTAACTTGGATTAGAAAAGTGTGGATGTCTTGAAGGATGTGAGTAACATAGCCTTACCTCCTAAAGACAAGTTGCAAGCATAGAGGATCTTGGAATCAAGGGTGAAGAAGTCTACCCGACATAAGGAATACATGGAACATCTCATCAAATGGAAGGACAAACCAGAATCTGAGGCTACATGGGTGGATGAAGCTCAGTTCAAGAAGCAGGGTATTGATTTATCTTTGATCTCTTCCCACATTCCTTAGTGTTTGTGCAGAGGGGGGGAGAATGGTGCAGGATCACCCATAGGTTACCATATTTTGTCTAGAAGGTCATGTTTTGGCAATTTGTTAAGGCCAACTTATTCATGTTCATTTATGGTTGTGCCTTAGTGGCATTTTTGATTGGGTTTTGATCATCTGATGAAGGTCATGTTGACCATTGGATAGGCTTAAGGTTTTTGCACAAGTGGGGTTTTGACCTTTTAGACCTTTTAGGAGTTTCTTTTCAAATTCTTGCAAAATGTTTGAAAATGTTGCTCAATTGGAGCTACAAGCGGACAAGAAGAGCCAAGGAGAGGATAACTGATTTGGGTGACCTATTTATGGGATGCCTTGGCATTGGAGTGGGGTTGGAAGCATTTGTTATGCTTTGAAGTTTTGTGAATTGAAGAAAAGCAATTGTGTTTGAGAGTGAATTTTATGATTTTTGCATTGAAGTGAGGTTTTAATGGATTGATCATGGCACTGTAATTGTGTAGGGTGTAGAGTAATTGTTATTCAAGCATTTTGTGGCATTAGATAGGTTATTTGTTCAATTTCAAGCATTGTTTGTAAATAGTTTTGATTTCATATTGGTGCTGGTCTAAACTAGACAGTTTTGTGATAATGGAGTGTTAGTTCACTTTCCACTGTACAAATTGTACGACCCTTTGGGAACAATGATTAGACTCCATGGATGTAAATATAGTAGGGTTTAAGGCTTTTGAAAGCACAAGAGTTACTGTGGAAGTCTTGCCCTAGGCAAGCCAGGAAAGAGTCCGACGAGGGAAGACCTTAGTGCAGAGCACTTGATTTGCAGGGGTGTCAATTTCTTGACAAATAATTGCTTGGAGAAGACAGATAAGTGTCTTTCCAAGACATATCATGGAGGAGGAAGCTCCATCAATCCATCTGGTGTGAGGAATACTTAACAGTTTGAGAGAAGCCAGGAAAGGGTTTAAAAGACCTAGTTTTGCTCATTTTCAGGTTAGGGCGTTGTACGACCAGTTGTGACCCAAGACCCCAAAATTTCTTGAGAGGTGGGCATATGAACCAAGAATCCCAAGAAAAGATTGGGGTGTTCTTGGAAAACCTTGGAGAACTAGTTTTCTCGGAGAAGGAGGCCTAATTGGGGCTCCTAGGGCTAGTAGTCTTTTAGGCCTAAATGAGGGTTTGGTGGAAGTGACTAGGAAATGGAGCTAGGTGGACCCCTAATACACTTAGTATGATGGTTTGATGACTTTAGAAGCACCTCCACACCCCTGTAAAACTAATTCAAGAATTTGGAGGATTTGTAGCCTTTAGGGTGGATTAAGGGCTAAGGCAAGTATTTCAAGATTGCACCAAGTCTTGACTTGGTGGGAGGATCTAAGTTGATAGTTGGGTTGGCAAGGAGAAATCAGGGGACCCTAAGAAGTAAGAGGTCCTATAGGTTTCAAGTGGTGGAGTGTAACACCCTAGAGGTCTTCCAAGCAAGACCCAGAGCATGAAACAGTGATTGTTTCATCCAACCTCCCTATCAGAAGGGGGACACCACATGAAGGAAATATTTAATATTTCCTAATGTTATTTGATGCCTTGAAGTTGGATGCCTTATTGAGGGAATAAAGTTTTTTCAAATTTAAATTATTTCAAAAAGGAGTTTAGGCGTCCCATTTCTTGGAGGGAGTTATGGAATTTGAAAAGTCACCTCCAATTCTATAAAAGTGAGAGTTTACTCCAACTTTTCTCATCTATTGTTTATGCTATTGTTATGTTGTTGAAATGAATTCATAGATTTGGCTTCAAGGAATGCATACCTCCTAGCATAGAACCAATTTCATGTTTGAAAGATAACATTCTCATCTAGACTAGTAGATTGGGCTTCATTGATGAAGAATTTTGGTGATATTTCAGTTTGTAATTTGTTGTCTTGTTATTGCTGAAAGTAGATTCTCAATTGTACATCATTAAGAGAAATTTATTTCATTCTGGGTATTGATGAAATCACTTACTATGCTGAAGGCAATCCTCTTTGCAAAATTTTAGAATTTATTGTGAAGTCTCCAATTTTTGGTTGATAGTCGACCTTCCTTGAAGGCCATGCTTTCTTGGGATTCATGTTGATTTCCTTGCAGGTCTTTGTTGCAATTTATTGCTTGGAGATTGGTCGCCATTATTCCAAAATTCAATTGCAATTTGTTTCAAATCATTCGGAGGTGGTTTGTGGAATTGGAAAGCATTTTGGTATGTGCTGGTTTGCTGGTTATAAGGGTTTTCAGATTGTTGGTTTAATATCAGATTTATATTAGTTTTGATTTTGGTTTGTAATTTCAATATTTGAGAGATTATAAGTGTGGGAGATCATCTTCTTTCATTTGGCTTTGAAGATATTGTAATAACACTTGTAAAATTGTAGTTGTTTTCATTGTAAGATTGTAAACAATAGTACTATTCCAATCCTTTAATTAGCTCCAAATTTTGTATTTAATCTCTCATATTTGTAACCCTTGGATGGTTTACCGCCAATGTGGATAAAGAGCAAATATAATATTTGATTTATTACCCACTAAAAAGTAGAGAATTCCCACCATTGATGGATGCCTACTACAATAGATGAATTGTTTAATTTTTAATCTTTCCCCCCGCTAAATAAGTGGAATTGTGGAAATCTCTCATGGCTGGTTCACTGCCTAGTTGCATTCAGTTCTAATTTCATTTTTATTTATTATTAAGTTTCCTCCGCCGTATGCTATCACCTCGCCTCTTGAAGGATCTGGGTGAACATTCTTGGCGTTGAGTGTATTCATTTTGCTTATCATTTTGGAAAGATAACACTAAACATTTGGCATAGTGTTGGTTTGTGTTGTGAGAATTCAAGGGAAAAATTGGTAGGCACATTTCAAAGGGTGCTACCAATAACCTATGTGAGCTCCTCCTTAGACATCAACTGTTAAATAGAGCATGTAAATAAATATTAGTACTTGATACTATCTCTTATTAATAGTCATTTAAAAAAAAATGCAAGTTATGAAATTACAAATTAAATCTTACCTATGTAACTATTCCAACGTCTCCCTCTCTAACAGGAGAGGACTATATAGGATGTGCTCCAATCCCCTCTATCTGATCTCCTCTATCATCCACATCATGGAGGTCATAATCAGAAGTGTCTAAGGGATGCTCAACGAGCTATATAAGAGGACCCACGCATATCTAGTGGCACATAGTGCAAGTATGTGGCACACAGATATGTGGACCTGAGGAGGATGATGCAACAACACTCAATCCATCACCAACATCACCAACATGTGGATGAGCTACTATAGTAGTATGGGAAACCAAAAGATCACTGAAAGAGTGAATAGCCTGAATAGTCTATGTGGCTGCATCCTTGATAATATCTGGATGATGTATTGGAGGTGGCTAAGGAAGGGGAGGGGGGGAACATATGGGCCCTGGAATACTCTAACTACCCCTGGTCTATCCTGGGGCATACCTCCACCAATTCCCTGGAAGAGTTTAATGTCAAAGTAATTGACATGATGCCCTAACACAAAATCAATGTATAATTTTTTAATAAAGTAAAATGGTACATCAATATTGTTGTTGGGTGGTTTATCAAAAACCATCCACCAACGATCCCAAAATTTATCTATAATGTCCTTATTTGTTCACCATTTTATAGAAAGTTTTGGTTTATTAACATTAACTGGTAGATTGGTGCGGGGGTTAACAAATAAAGAGGCTATTTGGGATTTTGTTATTTCAAGATCTTTCATCTCTTCGTAAGACAATCCACAGGAGTAATATTCCCTCATGGTTTCTCACCATGAAAGAATGACATTATGTTGGGTGGAGAGGGTTTCTATATTTTTAATTATTTCTTTCAATGTGTTTGTCATCTGGGATAATCGAGGGATTGTCTTATAAACATCACAAATGCCCCCCAATTGCTCCAATTTTTCACTAATTAACTGTTCAATTGATGGGTGCGGAGGTGGTGGAGAGTTTGGCATTTGTGGGTTTTGATTCTTAGCCATAATACCTAATTGAAGTTCAAAACTAATTAATCTAATTGAAATTACACAATATAAATGAAATTATTGTAAAAAACCCTAGTTTTTAATAAAAATCCATAAAAAAACTAGTTAAAATTATACAAAACTAATACAAAAATTGATTAAAACAAAAAAAACCAAAAACCTACCTTACAAATTAGATATCAGCTAAAATTCGATATCGGATACGCCCTCACCGTCGTTGTTACTGTGGCTATAGGTTTGAAATGACCGTCGCGACCACTTTTTGGGTATATATTACCTGACACAAATAGAATATCCAATTTGTATTACTTTGGCTTGGGCATTGCTATGGAGCAATGTACTGACACCCAACCCTAAAAAAAAGTCAACTCAGGATTTTCACATTTTTTGGTGAATGCAAAACACTACTTTTTTCATATCACCACTTTTTGGCCCATCATGATCCTACACATACCCTAAACATGCTTCCAAAAAGGTAGATAAGACCAAAATGGAGTCTCCAATTTGGAAAAATAAGTTCCTATTTAACTTTTAATTAATTTAACTATTTATAAATTATGAACTTGTGATTGATTTGTGTGCCTAGTTTATCCCATGGGTTTTAATAAACCATTTTGGTTTATGGTTTGGTCTTTTACTATATATTGGATGTATTGGTTAGTGGTATTATGTGACACCTTGTTCTTTTATTTTTATGTTTCCATGTTTCCCATACAATTAATCTCATGTTTCTCATTATTGAGATATTAAAATATGGATATGCATGTTTGGAATAGATGTTGTATTATTCATAGCTTGGAAAGCATATGTTAGAGATGAGAGATATGTTGTCAAATTAACTCTTAAAGTCAATGATTGAAGATCTCCTCATTGTCTTGGCAAAGCATTGATAATATGCGAATACATTGTAATTATTTTTTTTCTAAATAATACATTGGATGTGCTTTAAAGGCTTGATTTTTCTTATAAGAGTTTTTCTAGGTATATCTTGTATCACATGTCTTTTCATTTGTTGTTAACTATAGATATGAATTTACTTTCAATATTTCTCTCATATGATTAATGTGGGAACTATTTATTTTTCTTTTGCAAGATTATTTTTATTTTCACATGAGACAAGACTCCTTAGAAATGAAACAAACTAAATATGAATGAAGTCCTAGCTCCATAAGATAATACAAATCTATGAATAAAAATAGAAAATTTGGTCTCTTGGTCAAGCATTTATAATCAATTTTTCATACCACACCTCCCAACTAAGGAGGTTTTTATTCCCCCAAAGCTCATGGACTAAAAAATTAAGGAAATTTTCTCCCCACAAATTTTTTTGGACACCATTTTCCTTTCTCAATAATTTACCTTTCATCCCTATTAATTTCTCATGATCTCCTCTCTTAGACTTATTCACCTTATTGTTTAGAGCTACATCACCCTCTATCTCCTCTTATCTAGTGTGACCCGAGTCAATGAAAGGTAGCTAAAATTCATCTTCATTCAAATTAAAAGCCTTGAATAATTGAAACTTTTCAACATTAATGACTAAATACATCTACATGCATAGATGCAATTTAGCCATTTTTCTCTTACTTGTTCCAAAATTTAAAATGGACCATACCTTCAAGTTTTGAGCTTCTTCACTAGTTCATGAAATACGTTTATTTTCCTATTTAAACCTAAAAATAACCCCTAACCTACAAAATTTTCTCCACTTTATGCTAGTCATTCCTTCTCTTATACATAACTCAAGACTCCAACTTTGCCAACACTTGGAGATGAATTTGTGAAACTTTATCAATGAATCATTCACCTTTTTAGAAATTTTAATCTATGTTTTCTAAAGCTTCTCTTGATTGTACCACCATGAAATAAAAATTATTAGGAGGTAAAAATCCAAATCATTCCTCAAAATGTGTCAATATGGTGGATGCATGGATTTCCCTATTGTATGAGTGTTATATGTATGCCAAAATTTCATCTCAACGATTTATATATTTTTATTATAACCCTTCAAGAGACATATCAAAGAATAATTCAACATTTCCATTTTTCCATTTTTTTGGTTATGGAAAGTAGTGGAATGCTTCAACTAAGTATCCATATTTTCCCAAAGCATGCACCTAAAATTTCCCAAGAATTGCAAGACTATCTATTTTATATTATACTTTATATACAACAAAAAAGAACCTATAAATGAGTAAATAACAACCCAATCGAGTAATTATCCTTAAGTTTTTATTCCATGGTAAGACCACACATATCTTATTGAATGTATCACCATTAATGAATAACTATGCACCTTATTTGACATGGGAAAACCACCCACAAAGTCCATGAAGATTCTCTCCCATGATTTCATAGAAAAATTAGTGGTTGGTACAACCCTAATTTATAATTACTTGCCTCACTATTACAACACAACTATCAACCTTATATGAACCTATATATATCCACTTGAATATAAGACCAATAAAAATAACCTTTTAGATTCACCAATATCTTTGTGACACCAAGATAAATTTCAAATATTGAGGTATAAGCCACATGAATAAATAGTAATATACTCTCTTTAGGTATGCACAACTTGATTTAAAAAATACCCATCCTTGAGGAAAAATTCCATATTTAGATCAAAATAAATTCCATATTTAGATCAAAATAAATCACTTTTATCTCTTTAATTATTGATATATACCATTCAAATCCTTGTCCATCATATAATATTCGAACATTACCTTTTTGGAAAATGGATCTAAATAAAAAAGAGTGCACACCATTAAAGGAAGTAATAGCCTGAATAGCATATTACCCTTCTTATTAGTCACACCTTTCTTATAATTAATACAAATATGGAATTATTAAAGAAAAATCATCCACTTATAGTACCTTTATTTTTAGAGTTTAGTTTGAGTCTACAAATATTGAAGAAGTTGATGATTTGTATTCACAATTATTTACTTTCCCAACTAATAGTATTTCTATTTTTTACCACATAGACTAGAGCATACAATTTTTTGTCATCAATAATACATTTTAGAATTACCCCTCTAAAAATATTGTTAACATTTATTCCTTCCTCCTCGAAATAAAATAACTCCTATTGCATAATCATTGGTACTTATTTCTACTTTAAAAGGTTGTTGGATACTAAGAAAATAATTGGTACATGAGTGATTTTATGCTTAATTTACTCAAATATTCTCTATTATTTTTAACACAATAAAAAATCTTCTGACCACTATTATATAATATATTAAAGAAATAATATAAGAGAGTTTTAACACATTTTATCATGTATTGTACAAATCCAACAAAGCTCCTCTTCTCAATGCAAGAAGTAGGCTTTAGCCAATTCACAATGGCCACTATCTTGGTGGGATCAATATATTAGTCTCTTGATTTCCCACCATGTTCCCAAGGAAGGCAAGTGATGTACATACAAATTCAGATTTATTTTATTTTAAAAGTAACATATTACACTTTTAGAACTTGCATAATATGAGATAAATGCTCTTCATAAGTCCTACTAGAAATAATGGTACATATTTTAGTAAACTATTACACAAGAGTATATAAGTTGTATATATATCTTATTAATAAATATCATGAAGGTAGCTAGAGTGTTACAAGGGGGAAATGGTAAAATTATCCACCTAAAAATACCTTGATTTATCTTGAATCTTGTCTTCCAAATATCCTCTTCTTAGATCCTTGGTGATACCCAAATTTGAGATTGAAAGTTTAAGAGATACTTGCCATATTGTAAATGATCCAAGATATCATCAATACATGGACAAAAATATCTATTATTGATTCTTATCTTGTTTAAATATCTATAATCTAAAAATATGCACCATATATTTTTCCTCAATCACCACCACTATGGGATGTAACCACATAGACAAGTACTAGGTCTCATTACTCCATTCCCTATGATATATTTTAGTTTATTCTTTATTTCATTGGAATCTAATACACTTTATTAGTACAAACCTATGATTGGAAGAGAGAAATTGAGTGACAATTAGAATTCATGCCCATCAACTCTATGTGAAGGAACCCCCTTAACATTGATAAACATTTTTTTTGTGTGTCATGATATATTTATTTTTATTATTTATGTGTATGCATCCAATGTATTGAATTTTTCTTAGCCACTCATTTCTTTTATTTATCACAAAAAATGGAGAAAAAATGCTACTAGTGTTGATTAGTCTCTTGGCTTGTGAAGCATTTACCATGGATATTTTTGACTTTCCCATAGAGGAGTTCATGGTGAAATATTTTATATTTAGCTAGAATTATAATGGTTCTTATTTTTTAAGTTGAAAACATCTCTAACATTGAGAGGAATCCAAAAAATAAAACCAAAAACATCTAGTGGTATCAAATATACAACCTCATCTCTAAGCTCCATATTAAGTCCAGATAGGAACTTACATTATTTTATCACTAATTCAACCATCCAAAAGAATACTATGTAGATAGAATTTATTCCTCAAACCAATATTAACAACTATCTTTCTAAAGTAACATTTCTTGTGAGCATGTATCAAACAAGGCATCTACCTTCTTTCCTTTCACTTGGATTTTGATGTGGAAGAACTTATAAATTTATTTTTCATTGGGAGAACTATTACCCACTACACATGCACCATTATGAACCATGACACAAGATAGTCTCTCATCAACATTAAATTTTTAATCAATCTCTTTGTCATTGCTCACATAAGTAATATTATTTTTATTCTTCTTCTTTTTCTTCCCTTCTTGTTCAAGACATGTGCCAATTCTAGATGCAACTTTATAAATCTTTCCTTTTGTTGATATGAATAAGGATATTACCTAATTGGTTCACCTCCTAGGTCCTATTTACACTTATTAGTTAAATTTAATTAGGGCACACATAGTATAATTATCACTTTTTTCTTAAGTTATAATATTAAGACAAATGTCATTATCTTATGTAATCCTATGTGTCACCATCATTTATACAACAAAGGGTTTCTTTTTGTATTATTACTATATCATTTTTGTATCCTTTTATGGAGTAATATTCACTTATTTGATCTCTCTTGTGCTTTCATTGAAGCTCCTAGATATTGGGTGGCCACATCATCAAACAAATATTGCATGGTATATAATATTCTATACTAGCTCTTAAATGCTATTAGAGCTTGTGGGATTACTTATTGTCAATGTTTATTCAGAGATATATGTTTTAAATCTTAGTGGATCTTAAAAATTTGAGTATGCTTTTCTCTTGCACCAAATGATGACCTAGAGAATTAGATAAAATTGATAGAAATATTAGATTTTGAGGGGTTCCTCTTTGTGGATTTGTATTGCAAGCTCATTTTGGAGCATGTTGGTGCAAATATGAGCTCACCATTGAGTTTAGAGTGTCCAAGAAAGCCATTTTATCCTTTTTATTTGTTCTAAATTATATATGTGAGGCCAAATATACAAGTATTTAAAGTTGAGAAGTGGCTGCCATATCTAAAAGGTAGTTGTAATTTTAGAGCATTTTGGGTCAAATTTGACCCTTCCATCATGTCCAAAAGGCCCAAGAACCTAAATATCCACAGCCAATTCATCAAAATCAAACATTTTTTCCTCAAGACGTAGAGATTTTTATGGCCCGCCATTTTTCATATGGATCATACAATTTTTCCATACATTTGTTTGTGTATTTGCAGTCTACATAGGTACATGGATTAGTTCAAGTATGGTTGATGGTTAATTTTTTTAATTGTATTTTTTAAATAGTTTTTTTAGGAAAAGAATTGAAAAATATGTGGACAAGGTACACATAGTACCTTATATGTGTAATAGTGTACATGACTAGCATGGGGGTGTTGCATGACTCAAGCCCTACTACCCTCTACCAATTTATTGAGTGGAAATATTTACCACTAACAAAAAATGCTACCAAATAGCCAATTTAAACTACCAAGCCACCTACATGACTATATATACTTGCTTTTGAACTTATATTAGTAATTTTGTGACAAAAAGGGAAATTTTAGAATTAGAAGGCAACTTTACAGGCAATGGGAATATACTAGTGAGTCAAAATAATATTCTATTATAGGTGTGTTGATATTAGCATGACATCAATAGGCCCTTCCCCCAATTTAACCCCCCTATTTATTTGCATTTTAGTTTTTTCACTTAGTCTTTAGAAGGCCATAACTCATTCATCTAGCCTCCTTTTTGTGATCACTTTTTTTCATTTGGGGAAAATACTGTAATATTTGTAGTACTACAAATAGTTCTTGATTTATGTGTCTATTTTTTTAGAAATTATAGATTCTCATATTGTTGTACTAAGAAAATAATATTTTGGGAAATTTTGGGGCTTCAGTTGATATCATACAATAACATCTTTTGGTGCCAATTTATAATATATATATATATATATATATATTTTTACATTAATTTTCATTCATAATGTACTAATATAGTTAATTTTAAATTTCAATAGAAAATATACTAAATTACACAACCTTATCAAAAATTACTTACTGATCAATACTAAATATTGTATCCAATTACTAGTAACTCATTGCTCAAGACTATATTATCCAATATAGAAGTATGATGTACTCCACCTTATTTCACATGCTTCTTAGGATATGGGTAACCTCTTTTGACATATCTACAAACTTCATGGCCATGTATATCAATTGATGTATACCTTATCCAAAAATACTCAAATCCATAATCATTTGTAGAATTAAAAGCATAAAATATGTGTGGTGATAGTTTATGTATTGAAGGCTAACCTTCATCACTCTAGAAAAGATATTTCTATCTTATAGCAAGGTCTATGTGAGTGAATTGATGACTGCAAGGTTTTCAACTCAACATTATACTTCATAATAGAAGGTATTGCAATATTTTAAATATATGGGTCAACAAATGGTTGTAATGGATTTTCCTAAGCATGATGTGATCCCCTATCTATTAACTACAAAGCCTTTGTCTCTACATTGTAAATCATGCATATCAAAATAATTTAGAATTTTGTTTAAGAGAAACTCATGATAGAGTTTCCTTAAGAAATATTGAGATACATCATTGTTGTCACATGTAGGGGATAGTAAAAATTTCACCCACCACCTATCCTCGAAGTTATCCTTTATCCTTGGTGTTGCACCAAATAGGGAATCTTTTGTAACTTTCATGTATGGGATAATTAGTTATAGAGTCTAAAAATAACATACATATAAGTTTTTTCATAATTTTATATCTTTCACTTATTTGTAAGATAGTTTACCACATTGCATCTAGGTGAAAATTTATTCTATAATTTTCCCATGTATTTGTTTACCCACTAATTGAATCTATGCGATATATTATTGAATCTGTTAGAACACACAAATATATACTAAGAGGGGGGTGAATTAGTATATCCATCAAATTAATCCAATTCAATTTTAACAATAAAAACTTACTACTGCCTTAACCAAATAAAGCATTCAAAGCATAAACATACAACCACAACATTAGATTTACATGGAAAACCCAACAATAGTAAAACCACGATGAGAAAGCTGCTTGGAGCTACTATCCAAAACTAGCCTTAAAAAATTGAACAAGATTTGTACAACAAAGTTTTACGGATTCAACCAAAGGAAGTTTACAACTCCCTACAAATACAATACTTACAGAAAGAGGCTACAACCTCAACATACAACACTTGATGAATTCAAATGATCAAATCCCACCGTAACACCTCTGCTACCTTCAGATCACTGCCTTCAACATTCACACACTTCTACTTTAGGCTCATTTCCTTCAATACTTCACTCACACACTTTTCATTTGGCTCATTTCCTTCAACACTCTTCACTCACACACTTCTACCTTTGGCTCATTGCCTTCAACACTCTTCACTCACACACTTTTACCTTTAGCTCACTACCTTCAACACTCTTCAAATACTTCTTCACACATCCCCACAGACTATTTTTAGTTCAAATTGTTACTTTTGGTATATATCACTTTTAGCACATTGAGTACACTCACTTTATTACAACACACTCGATCACACACATGATCCTTCATTTATACCTTCTTCAAGCTTCAAAAAATTTCTCTTTGTCAGCAAAACTGAAATGTGCAACAACCATAATGAGTCAACTCTAAATAATCCATGAGAAAGGGAAATTGAATTTGGTCCAAGCCAAGAGATAAGAAGGATCTATTTTACATCTACACACAATCCTATGTTGGCACACACAACAAAAACTTGGCACAAAAAATCCAAAATACCAAGTCAGCCCAACAAACACTCAACCCTCCAAATATTAACTCTAGACCACAAGCGATATGGAAGAGATTAGATAACATAATGTAGATCTCATTAGAAGAATTAATTTATAATAAAAAACATTTCCATTCCCTCCTTTTATAATTTCACGCAACATTAAGCTAGCATAGGCAAATAGACACAAAACCAGTATCTCTTACATACCCATACAACACAGTCTTGAGATAGAACATTGAAAAATATACTTGTGTTACACCTCAACATCTGAAAAAAATAGACATTTTGTACTCATCCTCCAAATCTCAAGACCACAACATCAATTGTGGAAAAATGTGGAGCATTTCTTTGAACCTTCATGATTGTGATAGTGTAGTATTCACACTACAAGTTCTGGAAACCTCTGCGATAATTTCTATGTTATGAAATTAGGAACACACATGCTATACATCTACATTTCACAAAATTCCAAATCATAAGGCAATATCTTCAAATGCGGAGGAATACAGAGCTTTATCTAGATATTTTCAGTACAACTTCCTGAGTCACTAACTACAACAAAATCTTACATTTTACATCAATAGACAGTGAATAGAACATTCACATAATCATCCACCTATTCATGATCAACAAGAAATATGGGATAACTATTATAGAAAGCTCATGACATCCATAATCATTCATTATACTTCTGATCAACATACTGATTGTAACATATACAACCAACACATACTGCCACACTATTGATATCAATAACAATGCCAAAAATAATCTCCATTTTGTTGACATCAATGACAACACCTGCAACAATATTGCAGCAATCTCCCCTTTGGCATTGGTGGCAACACCAAGCTGATATGTAATTTCTCCCCCTTTGAAATCAAGGGAAAAGGGCTAGTGGTCTTCATCTGAGCTTGCAATAACATACAAGCTCCCCCTATCTGCACAAACCTTAACATTCTTCTACCTGCTCCTCCTAAGAGGCAGCCTTCATTAGTCTAGGGATAAAAACGTGTCTTGAATTGCTCTCCCTAGATAGATGCAACATCTATGCATCTAGTTAGAAGCATGAGAAATAACCCCTAACTTCTATTTGAGATACTAAAATGTATCCTTTGAAAGTTCCTTTGTAAAGATGTCTACAACTTCTTCCTTTATGGGTACATACTCCAATCTTACTTCTTGATCTGCAAATTTCTCTCTTAAGAAGTGATACCTGATAGATATATGCTTGGTTCTATCATGCTTCATTGGATTCTTTGAAATATTGATGGTGCTTGTATTATCACACAAAATTAGAATGGGCTCTTCATATATCACCTTGATGTCCTTAAAAGTTTTCTTCATCCATAACACTTGGGTGCATCAAGATACTGTAATAATATACTCTACTTCTGTTGTAGATAAGGACACTAAGTCCCACTTCTTACTAAACCAAGAGACTAATCTTTCTCCCAAAAGAAAGCTCCACCATTGGTACTTCTTCTATCATCAACACTACTAGCCCAATCAACTTTAGTATATGCACTTAGAGAAAAGTCATCATTTTTTTGATATGATATTCGATAGTCTAGATTTCATTTCAAATATCTGTAAATCATCTTGACTGCCTTTACATGAGTTTATTTTGGATCAACTTGAAACCTTTTAACCAAAAAAACAACTTGCATAATATTAGGCCTTGTTGTACTTAAGTATAATAGGCCCCCAATCATAGACCTATATAGAGTCTAATCAACTTTAGGTGACTCATCATCTTTACTCAAATGTCAACTTATTACCATGGGAGTCCAAGAGAGAATGATATCTCACCTATCATAGATATTTAAAATTATTTCTACATCTCTTCAAAAAATGTCTTACACATTTCATCATTTCCACCACAGATTATATCATCAACATACACAACAATAATTAGAATCTTTTCATACTCTATTTTGGTAGAAATTACTATCTATGGCACCTTTCTTGAAGCCTTGCTAGAGTAGGTACTTGTCCAACCTTGCATACCAAGCCCTAGGGGCTTGTTTGAGACCATACAAATCCTTCGTAAGTCTACATACCAGTTTTGGATCCTCTAACAGCTGAAATCCATCAGGCCGCTCTATATACACTTCTTCTAAATCACTATTCAAGAAAGCAAATTTCACATCCATTTGATACACTGTGAAGTTCTTGTGAACTATAAATGCAAGAAACATTTTGATATCCTTCATTCTTTCCACCAAAGAAAATTTTTCCTCAAAGTCAATTCCTTCCACTTGTGAATAAACTTTGCACACCAGACTTTCTTTATTTCTCACAACCTCTCCATATTCATTTATTTTTTTTCTGAACACCCATTCTATTTCTATCACTTACTTGTCTACAGGTCTTGTACCAATTCCCAAGTCTGATTTTTCTTTATCTGATTTAGTTCTACCATTGCTTGAATTCATCCTTCATCCTTTCTAGAATTGAAAAAATTCTTAGGTTCTATTCTTGATAATAAAGAGAAATTTACCTATTCATTTGCTCTTGCAAATATTCTATCTGCACACCTTCATTCTTGTCTCTAATTATCTAATCTTCTAAATGATTCTTTTGAACATACTTGTAGGAGTCTTGGGGACTTTCTCCTATGCTTCTTATTTTTCCTCTGAGTAGGTAAGTTCATCATACCGACAATTTTCTTGCTCATGTGTGTTTTGATATGACTCTTCATCAACTCTGACATCTGCACTCTCAACAATCTTCCTCAATCATTTATTGTAGCACTTGTAGGCTTTTCTCCTAGTTGAGTACCCAAGAAAGATTCCTTCATCAGATCTTGAGTCAAAATTTCCGAGACCTTCTTCATCTCTTTTGATAAATCATTTTCTCCCAAAAAAAATTAAATACTTGATAGTTGTTGGTCTTCCACACTAAAGCTCATAAGAAGTTTTGGTGTTATCCACCCTTAGTTAACCTTTGTTAAGAATATAGACATTATTATGGACTGCTTCTTTTGAGTATACATTAGGAAACTTGGATTTATTCAACATTATCCTAACCATCTCTTGAACAATTCTATTCTTTCTTTCCACTACTCCATTTTGCTAAGGAGTTCTAGCAGTAGAAAAATATCTCTTTATCCCATATTCCTCATAAAATTCCTCAAACTCATTTGATGTGAATTCACCACCTCTATCAGAACTTAAAAATTTGATTCTAGTATTCATTTCATTCTCAACAACTGACTTGAAGATATTAAATCTAGTGAAAGCTTTTGATTTTTCTTTTAAGAATGTAACCCATGTCATCCTAGAGAAATCATAAATGAGTAACATGAAATACCTTTCACCTTGGAGACTCTTTGTCTTGGTAGGTCTACAAAAATTGGTATGAATTAGTTCTAATGGTCTTGCATAGGAATAATAATCCTTGGTCTTGAATCTTATCCTTATCTTCTTCCCAATTTGACATTCCTTACACATCTAGTACTTGCAGGTTTGGTAATCTTTGGAATATCTCTTACTTCTTTCATGGAGCTAATCTTCACAAGGTTATCAAAGTTTATGCATCCCATCCTATTGTGCAACAACCAACATTCATTTTTATGTGCTAGAAGATAGCTTCTCCCATTAATACCCTTTAGTTTGTATAAATTGTTGTCTATCCTAGCTCCTTCTACCACCAATTTTCTAGAATTTTCTCTTCTAATTTCACATCCTTGATCATGAAATATAAGATTATATCCCTTGATTCACATCTAGCTTACACTAAGAAGATTATGCCTAAGGCCTTCAACATAGATAACATCTTTTGTCTTGTATTTTCCATCAATACTTATGGTTCCCTTTCCATAGATATTTTCTAATGAATTATCTCCAAACTTTACTAATCTGCCATTCCACTTAACCAGATTGATGAATTTTCTTTTATCATTATTCACGTGGATTGAACAACCACTATCTAGTGCCTAAAGATTTGTTTATCCTTGAGCATGGAATGCAGTTTGGACAACCATTGAGTTTTCAACCTCATTTCTTGTTTCCTTGACTTGCTCAACAATATATCTACCTTTTGAATTTTTTATTTTTCTAAGTCACTTTTGACATTCACCATAAAAGCAAGATAATTTCTACTTACACAATTCCTTCTATTCATTTCAGATTTTCACTCTACAACCTTATGATCATACTTATTGTAGATGAAACAATAACCAAAAAATGTATGATTGAACTTGTTTTTGCAGACACTTCTTGTGTAGTGGGATCTTCCTTGTAGTCTGATATTAGATTCCAAATTTCTAGACATTGCTTTCTCTAACTCCTTTTTGAGTAAAATGATTTATTTTTCAAGCTTTGTGGATTATTTTATCTTGGCTTAAATCAATTCCTTTTTCCTTTTGTTCTCTTTCCTTGCACATTGTAGGTCTTCAAGAGTAGAGACAAGTTCACCTTCAAAATCAACTTCACCTTCTTTTTCATCCACAATATTATTTAAAATTTTAGAGATCACAGTGGTCATGAATAGGGATTCTTCTCCATCATCATCTTATGTGCAATGATCTCCTTCATCTAAGGAGCAATATTATTCTTTAGAGAGAAGGTTCCTCTTGAAATTGTTTCTTTTGAACCCTTTTCTGCTATTTTCATTTTCTCCAAAAGGAAATTTAGATGCATAATGAACAATTCTTCCACAATTAAAACATTTTGAAGGTAGTTTACCTTAGTAATTTCCTGATCCCTTTTCTAGATTCCTTTCAAAATTTTCCTCTTCTTCCTCAAAGTCACTGTGTGAACCAAATGATTCTTCTTTCTTCACAACTTTGAATGCAACTTCTCTCTTATGTGTACCTTGATCTTCATTCCTCATCTCATAGGTGGTGAGAGATCCAAATAGTTCTTCCATGGTAACCTTTGTCAGATCTTTGACTTCTTCAATTGCTAAAACCTTTAAATCAAATCGGTGGGGGAGAATCCTTAGAAATTTCTTCACAACTACTAAATCAATTATATCTTCAACAAGTCCTTTGATCCCATTGATCGCTTCATCTACTAGGAGAAAGTAGCTGGTTATTTTCTCCTTTTTTTTCATCTTTAGGTTCTCAAACAATATCCGGTAAGATTGCAACTTTGCTTGCTTCACACTTTCATCTCTTCATATGTATATTTTTTGAGCTTATCCCATATCTCCTTGGTAGTCTTGTATTGCACCACTTTCACACATTTAGAATTTGCTAGACCACTCAAGATGGCATTCTTTTCTTTAGCATTATTCTCATGAGCCTTCTTTGCAGTATCTTTAGAAATAGGATGAGTAGGTTCAGTAGAATCATCCTTTGAAACTCTCCAAACATCATACCCTAGCGAAGGAAGGTAGGCTTCCATCCTCAAACTTCAAAAATCATAGTTACTTCCATCAAACAATGATGCTTTAGAAGAGGAATCCTTCTAAGCCATGTGTTCTGAACTAAGATCTACCTTCAGCTGTTAGGCTGCGCCAAGGAACTTAGCTCTAATACCAATTATTAGAACACAAAAATATATTGAGAGGGGGTGAATAAGTATATCCCTCAAATTAATCCAATTCAATTTTTACAATCAAAACTTATTAGCACCTTAACCCGATAAAGCATTCAAAGCACAAACACACAACCAAAACACAAAATTTACATGGAAAACCCAACAAGGTAAAATCCACGATGAGAAAGATTCTTGGAGCTACTGTCCAAATCTAGCCTCACAAAAATGAACAAGATTTACAACACAGTTTTATGGCTTCAACCAAAGGAAGTTTACAACTCCCTACAAATACAACACTTATAGAAAAGAGGCTACAACCTTAGCATATAACACATGATAAATTTAGATGATCAATTTCCACCACAACACCTATGATACCTCTACCTCACTACCTTCTAAATTCACATAGTTATGCTTTCAACTCACTACCTTCAACACTTCACTCACACTTCTACCTTCAACTCACTACCTTAAACACTCTTCACTCACACACTTTTTCCTTCGTCTCACTGCATTCAACACTCTTCACTCACACACTTCTACCTTCAGATCACTACCTTCAACAATTTTCACTCACACACTTATGCCTTCGGCTCACTACCTTCAACACTCTTCAAATATTTCTTTGCACATTCCCACACATTATTCTATCTTCAACTCACTACTTTCAACATATATCACTTTTAGCACATTGAATACAATTATTCTATTGCAACACACTTGATCACACACATGATCCTTCATTTATACCTTCTACAAGCTTCAAAAAGTTTCTCCTTGTTAGCCAAAATGAAATGTGTAAACATGAAACATGCAATGACCATAATGAGTCAGCTCCAAATCATATGTGAGAAAGGGAAATTGAATGCAGTCTAAGCCAAGAGATAAGAAAGACCTATTTTACATTTGCACACAATCCCATGGTAGTGCACGCAACAAAAACTTGATGCAAACACCTCAAAATACCAAGTCGGCCCAACAAACACTCAACCCTCCAAATATTGACTCCAGACCACAAGAGGTACCAAAGAGATCAGATAGCATAATGCAGATCTCATTACAATCATTAAATGATATTCAAAAATATTTCCATGTCATCCTTTTACAACTTCACACAACATTAAGTTGACACATGCAAACAAACACAAAACTAGTATCTATTGCATACCCAAACAACATAGTCTTGAGATATAACATTGAAAACTCTACTTGTGGTACACCTCAACATTTGAAACTTGAAGGGGGAAAATATAGAAATTTTGAACTCATCCTCCAAATTGTAAGACCACAACATCAACTATGGAGAAATGTGGAGCATATCTCTGAACCTTCCCAACTATGACAATATAGTCTTCACACTATAAGTTCTGCAAACCTTTGTGGTAACTTCTATGTTATGAAATCAAGAACATCCATATTGGACATGGGTAAGTGCAGGATTATGGGGGTCCAAACTAGGCCCCTAAGTGGCAATGAAATTTCAAAAAAATAGAGTTAGGTAACTTGACATAAATTTTTGAATAGGTTATTAACATAATTTGAAAACCTTATAAGAACAATTTTTTTAGCAAATTGAATATAGTTTTGTAGGCTAGTAGTTCAGTTTTGGAGAAAAGTAAATCTATTTTGTGAAAATTTGAAATTTCAATGTAGTGGTACTAAATTGCAGGTGTATGTATGACCACCCTAAGTACAAGATACATACATACATACATACATACATACATACATACATACATACATACATACATACATACATACATACATACATATATATATATATATATATATATATATATATATATATATATATATATATATATATATATATATATATATATATATATATATTCTAAACTTTCAATATATGTAGAGGACACATGCTTGTATGTGCCAAATTTTTTTTTATAATTTTTTTGCATGTAAATAATTAGTTATGATTTTTTTGTTAGAAAATTTCAAAATCATTAAAACATGTTTGTTTGACCACCATAACTTGGTCAAAAATTTATGAAATTCATTTTTTTATCCTATAGTATGTGAAGCATAGAATGTGATGCATCTTTTAGATTCAAAAAATGTTAAATAGTTTAAAAGTTATAGAAGTTTTTCAATCAGCCCATCAATCAAGACTTTAGCCGTAATGTATGTATAAAATCAATAATAATTATTTATTGAATTCAAAATAAGGCAAATCTTATATTGGTGGAAAGCTGAATTTTTTTTCGATAAACCCTTTTCGTTTCATCAAATTCAGATAAAAAAAGTCATCAGCCACAAGGGTGAACTTTAGAAAACTAAAAAAAATTTGTAAACACGTTTTTTGAGTTGACTTTCCAAGTTTGGCTATCCCAAACCAAATCTCGAGCCTACTCATTTTGTAAAAAAAAAAGGATATTCATCTGAAACAATATTTGTTACTTGTATTATTTATAATACATAATACATAATATATTAATATATACTAATATACTAATATATTATATATATTATATATTAGATATTATGTATTATATATTATATTATATTTTATTATATTATATAATATTATATTATATACTATTATATTATATATTATATTATTATTTTATATACTATATACTACATATATTTTATATAGTATACATTAAATATTAAATATTATATTAATATTATGTAATATATATATTATATAATATATTTAATACATAGTATATATATATATACTACATTATAATATATATATATATAGTATATATATATATATATAGTGATTATGTATGTATATATATACATATACATACATACATACATACACATACACATACACACATACACACACACACACACACACACACACACACACACACACACACATATATATATATATATATATATATATATATAGAGAGAGAGAGAGAGAGAGGGGTTTGGGAGGGATAGAGGGAGGGATATACTAGAGAGAGAGAGTTATCTAGTTAGGGTGGGAGTGAGAGACCCAAGAGAGAGAGGAGTGGGACAAACCTGAGAGAGATAGAGAGAGAGAAAGACCTGAGAGGCAGATGAAGAGAGAGAGAGAATGAGAAAGACTTGAGAGGGAGAGACTTGGAAGATGGAGAGTGAGAGAGACTTGAGAGAGATATATAGAGAGACATGAGAGAGAGTTATCTATGTAGGGTTCCTAAGGGAGAGACCTAAGAGAGAGAGGGGGTGGGAGGGATAGAGGGAGGGAGAGACTTGAGATGGAGAGAGAGGGGCTGAGAGAGAGTTTAGGGTTTAGGGTGGGAGGTATAGAGGGAGTGATAAACCAAAGAGAGAGAGGCGAGAGAGGGAGAGAGAGGGAGGGATAAAGAGAGGGAGAGAGGGAGTGGGAGAGACCTAAGAGAGAGGGAGAAAAGGAGAATGAGGGAGGGAGAGAGAGACTTGAGAGAGAGACCCAAGAGAGAGAGGGAGTGGGAGACCTAGCCAGAGCTAAGAGGGAGAGAGGAGAGATATATAATATATAGTATATAGTATATATAATATATTATTTATATACTATATAGTATAAAATATATAATATATAGTATATATATTAAATATACTCTCTATATTATATATCATAATATATAATATATTTATTATATATATTAATATATAATACATTTATTATATATTAATAATACATAATATTGGTTTTATGTATTATTTGGTTTATAAAAATCAAACAAAAATGAATATTCGTTAGTTATTGTATATGATTTGAAGCTTACCCTATGCATACATATTATTTGGTTGGTATAAAACTAAAAAAAACATATATCTACTATTTATTGTATAAGATTTGAAGCTTCCCCTATACATAGATATTAATATATAATATAATTTATCTATACTATATAATATATAATATATACCTTAATAATAATATTAATATATTATATATATAATATATAATATTAATTTAATATATTAATATATAATAAATATATTATAGAGGGGTTTGGGAGGAGAGGATAGAGAGGAGGCAGAGAGAGAGAGAGAAATACTTGAGAGGAGATGGAGAGTGAGAGAGAGTGGGAGAGACCAAAGAGAGAAAGAGAGATACTTGAGAGAGAGAGTGGGAGATACTTGAGAAAGAGAGAGGCAGAGAGGGAGTGGGAGAGACTTGAGAGAGAGAGTGGGAGATACTTGAGAGAGAGAGAGGGAGAGAGGGAGTGGGAGAGACTTGAGAGAGAGAGAGGGAGTGGGAGAGACCTGAGAGAGAGACATATTAATATATAATATAATTTATATACTATATAAATTTTATACCTTAATAACTATTATATTAATATATAGTATATATTATATAAATATATATAATATATATATATCATAATATATAATATATAATATATAATATATAATATATAATATATAATATATAATATATAATATATATAATATATCATAACATAATAGATTAATAATATTATGCTATTAATAATTTATAAAATGTTTCATGAAGTTTAGCTTTTTTAAAACTAAACAAAATAGATATCCATTTTGTTTTTAAAGGTTTAGGGTTTAGTATTGTGCAAAACATAACAAATACCCATTTGAAATCCATTACAAATGGATATCTATTTGAAATAGATATCTGTTTAGTTAATTATATAAAAAAAACAAAAATGTGACTATTTTGAGCATTCCAACAGTCTCCACATTCTCTTTGTCACTGAAATCTTGTGTTTTCTATTTGAATTAGAAAAAAATCAGCTTTTGGGAGATTCTTTTACATATTTTCAACATTTACAATTATTTGTGTGCTCCTTTTTGTTTGTGCAATGGAGAGCACTAGTCACCATAAGAGAAAAGGAAAGAGAAAACTATCAACAGATCAAATTGAAGCATATAGAGTAAGAGGTAGAGAAAGTCATAGGAAAAGAAGACAAGGTATGACAAATACTCAAGTTGAGGCTTCTTCTCCACCGTTAAATGTTAATTCAAGTGAAGATGAAATAAAATTTGAAAATATTGAACATCATATTGAATTTGAAAATGAAAATATTGAAATTGAAAATGAAAATATTGAAATTAAAAATGAAAGTTTGTTGTAATTGATATAGAATATGTTGAAAATGGTATTGAAAATGAAATGCCAATAACATTGAAAAGAAAATGTTCATAATATTGAAAATGAAAATGTTGGAATTGTTATTGAAAATGTTGATAGCATTGAAAATATTGAAAATAAAAATGTTAATAACATTGAAAATATTGGAAATGAACCTTATGTATCATCTAATTACATGAGAACCCCTAAATGGTTAGTTGAAATAGATGAGAACATAATAGATAATCTTGATGGAAAAAGGTCATCACGAACGGTTCGATTGTGGTCTACCAATATGTTCAATCAATACTTTTATGATAAGACATTAACTGAACAATATCAAATTTTTGTGCAATTGCTAAAGTCTTACAAAATGAGACCATTATTAAGAAAATTGAAGATTCGTGTAACCAAAAAGTCAGAAAAAAATAATATTATTGTAAAAAATATTTTTAATGCTCTAACTTCTATTGGAAAGACTAGTAAGGAAAAAGATAAAAGAGTTTCTCGTAGAGTGATCACAACCTCACTAGTAAGCCATCATTTGATAAAGGCTTGTTTAATGAGACACACTTGTATTGATTTAAATATAAATCATAGAACATTGAATAAAGCATTCTCAAAAAGAGGAAGAATCAATAGTCCTCTTCAAAATGATATGTGGGCTTTTAGTGGGAGGCTTCCACGTGTTGATAAGAAGCTAAACGATAATGTAAAGATGCAAATTGAATAATTTTGGAACTCTCACTCTAGAGTATCACCGAATGTAAAGGATGTTTTAAAGTTAATAATTGGTAATTGAGATCGCACACCACATCCTGAAAAATTCTTGGAATGTAGCCAAACAATATTGTACAAACAATTTTGTGAAGAACATCCAAATTTTCAAATCTCACAAAGAGATTTGAGTCTTGCAAGCCATTTTATTGTGTACCTATTAATATTTGTAATACATGTTGTAAATACCACGTTGAGTATTCAATGTATCATGAATTATTATGCCATATTCATTCTACTATGCATACTAACAAAATGTTGTAGGAGTGTCATACAATGCAACTTTCCAAGTCATCTAGGGACTTGTTAGATTCATTTTTATGCGTTAGAGGTGATGGCTGCTTATTTTATAAAAATGATTATTTAAAATAAACTTGTTTTCAATGTGGTGATTTATCAAAGTTTGTAACATGTTTTCATGAGGGAAGCAAACATGATTTTGCTAACAAGATTGTTGAGAAAAAAAGGTTTGAGACAGTCAAATACACATTCAAGAGTGGAGATGAAGGTTCTAGATACGAGTTGGTTACAAGAGAGGTAAGGATTGCTGATTTTATTTTTGATTTTAAGAAAAATATTTTTCTATAAGTATGCAAGGCATAGCCATAGGTCATAGTGGTTAGATCGAAGATTCAAGATGTGTAAGGACTCTTTCTCGATTGGAACTATTGTATCCGAGTTGATTTTGCTGAAAATTACATATTGCAACCATAGAATGAGGTATAATCACAATATTATAATTCTATTCAAATTGCTACTTTTGTCCACATAACATATAGACATGCCCTTGATAGTATAGAAGAGGATAGGAAGATAATCAGGTAATACCATTTTTACATGAGTGATGATAGATCTCATTCATTTGAGTTTATGCAACATTGTTTTGATAAATTTTTTGAGTTCTTATAGGAAAAAGGTATTGCAATGGTTCAAAATCTCATTTGGTCAAATAATTGCACAAGGAAATTCAAGAATGCTCGCATGTTTTATTGGTTGAGAAGGATGCATATAGAGAGGGGTGTACTGCATATTTAAAGTTTTTTTGAAGCCAAGCATGGAAAAAGAAAGTGTGATGGTGCAGGTGCATGTGTGAAGAGAGCTCTGGTTAAGGAACAAATGAAGATTAGAGGTGGTGAAATATTCAGGGTGATTCCACAATAGTGGTTTACAATTTTTGGCCAAACTGGACATTGAAATATTTTTTTAAACTAAATCTTCACTTTCGGGCACCTATAGCGGCTAAACCATGAGGAATTTGAACATGATGCAAACTAGATTTTTGTGACATTTTGTCTGTAGATTCTAAATATATTTTTTTCAAAATTTTTGGAATCAGACTGCACTTCTTTTTCCATCTCCCTTGAAAACTATTTTTTTTTAGAAAACAACATTTTTAGAAAGTGATGCTCACTATATAACATATAAATTTTTTTCCATGAAGGATAAAATTCTAATTATTTCAAATTTAGATTTGTAACTCTGATATCTAGTGCTTCCACTTGGTTGGATAGTTTTTTATTGAATATCTTTTCTTCAATCAAGTTTCAAAGTCAAACAAATTACAATTTAGATATAGTGCGACCGTATAACACGTAACTTTTTTTGTATGTATAAAAATTCAAATTTTTTTTGTTGGATCAAGGACTTCAATATCTAGTGCACTCATATTTTTCAATTTTTTTTGATAATCCGTTATTTTTCTACATGTGTAGAACAAAGAGCTTTATTTTTTGTGAAAAACCTACGTTTAATAAAACTAAAAAAACAAATACATAACAAAACCAAAACATATTAAAATTATAGTCGTTGGATAGCTTGTTTCAAGGACTACCTGATTCTAGTTGAGTTTGTGAAGTATACTCCATTTGCATCCTCAATCCGAGCTTCAAAATGTAAAAATCTGGACTTTCAAAGTGCCTAAGGGGGAGAATGAGGGAAAAGGGGGGTTCGAGTGAACCCCCTTTCCTTTTGCATTTTCTTTGTTTTTTTTGGGCGAGAAATGTGGGGCTAGTATTTAATGGGTTTGATCAAACCCTAGTTTGAGTGAACCCCTTATTGGTTTGCTCGAATTTACAAGTTCATTCAAACCCCTAAAACTATTTTTTTTTGCATGGGGTCATTTTTTGCTAGTTTCCTTCTACATTTGAATTGTAAACCACTTTTATGGGTTTTCCCTTCAGTGATGCACGTTCTATTGTTGATTGGTGTACTAATGCATCATCACGAGGAGGGACATTGGATTCACAAGTGTGTAGGTTCTTTTGGTTGGTTGAGGAGGGCATAGTGGGAGACAAATTAGAATGTCAAACAATTAGAGAATCTTCAAAGATGCATTCATTTTGAAGCTTAGATGTGGGTGCATGGACCATATGGACATGAGAGTTGGCTTGTTTTTGTCAGAATTGTATTAAGTGTGATTGGGATCAATGCGAGTCAAGTGAGTGGGATCAATGCAATTCAAGTGGGTGGGTAGATACATGGATTCCATAGTACCTAACCCCTTTATCTATAGCACAATCCTCTTTAGAAGATGAAATGGAAAGTTCACTTGACTATGACCATCTTTCAGATCTTGTACAACTAGGACATGTCTATACAGTTGTAGCACTGTAGGGGAATGAAGAAGGATCAGACTATTGGTTGGCATGATGTGTACAGGGAAAGAAGAAGCTAATACAACTGATGATAGATGATGATGGGTTCATGTATCCTATAGGTTAAGTTGTTTCTAGAACTTGGTTGCATTACCATTTCATCATCATTTAGGTTGTTTAGAATAATATAAATTTATTATTCTAAGCACCTTTTCTTGTTTGCAATACCATTTCATCATCAGTTAGGTTGTTTAGAATAATATAGATTTGTTATTATAATCATCTTTTCTAGTTTGCATTACCATTTCATCATCAATTAGGTTGTTTAGAATAATATAGATTTGTTATTATAATCATCTTTTCTAGTTTGCATTACCATTTCATCATCATTTAGGTTGTTTAAAATAATATAAATTTGTTATTCTAAGTATATTTAGTTGATAAAAAGCTAATGACCATACAAGTTTAGTTGTTGTTTCTGGAACTTGGTTGCAAACATATATGATTAGAAAGAATGGTATACCTACATTTGAAAACAATGAGAAACACAAAACCATTCTCATGTATTCATACCTTGTTATAGAAACAAATGTTAAGTCATTGAGACACCATGCTAAACCAAAAAAAAAGGAACTATGGATAATTGGTAATGCTAATCATGAAGCATTAATCAGTACTCTAAAGGTAAGAGATGACCCTTCAGGAACACTTGAGTAGCAGATCATTTGTTGTATATAATATGTATTGATATTGTTCATCTTATTTTGTTATTCTAAGCATCTTTTCTAGCTTGCATTACCATTTAGGTTGTTTAGAATAATATAGATTTTTTATTCTTCTTATTCTAAGTATATTTAGTTAAATAAAAAACTAATGAAAGTGATAAAAAACTAATGATCATATAGATTTTTCATTCTAAGTATATTGTGATGTTCGTGGCATGATGGACCATGGAGTTGTTGCAACAATAGCCAGTTCTGATCCTTTGGTAGAGGTATTTGATAGATTAGTAAATTTGACATTATATTTTCTCTTCTATGGTCTTTTATTGAAAATTTTCATGATACTTGTATGTAGTTTAATTGCTATCTTGATGGTTGCTATAGGTGCTTGTCACTCTAGATCGTCAACATGCTACTATTGTGGAATAGCGTGATGATTATTTTTTTGTGATTATTTTGTTATATGCTATTCCACAATTCAATTGTTATATATTAACGTATATACTTCTTATTCTATCAGTTGCATCTCCAAATGAGTGAAGAGAGGAGGACTAGTGGGCACATTCGAAAGACAAAATAATCAACAGAAAATCCATCCAGTCAACCGTGAAGGCAATGTGTGAATTATTTCCTTCCCTTAATGAGAAATGACTATGTATTAGGGTTGTTTGTTGTATGCCTATGTGGCATTTTGTAAATCCTATATTTGATAAAAATTTTTGAATGATGTTATCATGCGTATTTTGAAAATTGTAGCTTGAATGTTGTAGGCATGGGTGTTGATCATGACTTGAAACTTATGAATTATGTGTATTCAAGTGTATAATTTACAACTTATGTCTATACTTTGTGACTTATGTGTATTCCAATGTATACTTTGTGACTTACGTGTTTCCATGCGTATACCTTGTATTCATGTGTGTACTTCATGAATTACGTGTATTTGAGTAAATGCTTCACTTATTCACTAATTCCTAGCATAAATCCACAAATTTGGATGTGTTGGAACTGTTGTTTTGGTCACATGAGGAGCAAAATTAAAGTTAAACCCCTTTACAACTTTACACTGCATGTATCTGACCCTTTTTCCATCAACTAAAAACTCGACACCACGTGAAAATGCCTTAGAGATATAAAAAACCAAGAGAGGTTATTGTAGAGGGGCCCTACATGATATTGTAGCTTTATAAATTTTTTTCCTAAGTGACAGTTTCTGAGTAACAACTTATCAAAGATTGCTACCTTTTTGCACTTTGGACTTTGAAGGTATATTACCAGTCCAATGTAGTTCGAATTGTTTTGATGTGTTTGGGTGTGAAACAAGCCCATTCCTAGCATAAAAAAAACCAATCCATATGTGTTGGAACTATCAATTTGGTCACATGAGGAGAAAAATGAAAGTTAAAGCCATTTGCAACTTTACATTGCATGCATCTGACCCCTTTTCCATCAATTGAAAAAATTGACACCATAGGAAAACACCTTAGAGATATCGAAAACTGAGAGAGGTTATTATGGAGGGGCCCTACTTGATCACATAACATCAAATGTATTTTTTCTAAGTGACATGGTTTCCGAGTAACAACTCGTCAAAGTTTGCTACTTTTTTGCACTTTAGACTCTTAAGGGATATCACCAGTCCAATGTAGCTTGGATTGTTTTAGTGTGTTTGGGTGTGAAATAGGACCATAAATAGCATAAAACCACCAATACAAAAATGTTGGAACTTTCAGTTTGGTCACATGAGGAGTAGAACGAAAGTTACACCCCTTTGCAACTTTACATTGCATGCATCTAACCCATTTTCCATCAACTAAAAACTTGACACCATAGGAAAATTCCTTAGAGATATCAAAAACCAAGAGAGGTTATTATAGAGGGGCCCTACATGATCTTATATCCTCATACATATTGTTTCTAAGTGACACATTTTCTGAGTAACAACTCGTCAAATATTGCTACCTTTAGCACTTTGGACTCTTAAAGGATATCACCAATCCAATGTAGCTCAAATTGTTTTGGTGTGTTTGGGTGTGAAAAAAGACCATACATAGAATAAACCCACCAATATGGACATGTTTTAACTATTAGTTTGGTCACATGAGGAGCAAAATGGAAGTTACACCCATTTGCAACTTTACATTGCATGCATCTGACCTTTTTTCCATCAACTGAAAAAATTGACACCACAGGAAAACACAGGTTAGGGATATAAAAAATTGAGAGAGGTTATTATAGAGGGGCCCTACATGATCCCATAGCCTCAAATGGATTGTTTTTTAAGTGACATGGTTTCCGAGTAACAACTCGTCAAAGTTTGCTACCTTTTTGCACTTTAGACTCTTAAGGGATATCACTAGTCCAATGTAGCTTGGAATGTTTTGGTGTGTTTAGGTGTGAAATAGGACCATGCATAGCATAAAACCACCAATATGGAAATTTTGTAACTTTTGGTTTGGTTGTATGAGGAGTAGAATGAAAGTTACACCCCTTTGCAACTTTACACTACATGCATTTGACCCTTTTTCCATCAACTAAAAACTCGACACCACAGGAAAATGCCTTAGAGATATCAAAAACCAAGAGAGGTTATTGTAGAGGGTCCCAACATGATCTTGTAGCATTAGACATATTGTTTCTAAGTGACACAGTTTCTAAGTAAAAACTAGTCAAGTATTGCTACCTTTTGCACTTCCAATGTAGCTCAGATTGTTTCGATGTGTTTGGGTGTGAAACAAGACCATACATAGAATAAAACCACCAATCTGAACATGTTGGAAATATTATTTTGGTTACATGAGGAGAAAAATGAGAGTTACACCTCTTTGCAACTTTACACTGCATGCATTTGACCCGTTTTCCATCAACTAAAAACTCGATACCATGGGAAAATGCCTTAAAGATATCAAAAATCGAGAGAGGTTATTGTAGAGGGGCCCTATGTGATCTCATAGCCTCAGATGTATTGTTTCTAAGTGACATAGTTTCTGAGTAATAACTCATCAAAAATTGCTTCCTTTTTGCACTTTGGACTCTTAAGGGATATCATCGGTCCAATGTAGCTCAAACTGTTTTGACATGTTTGGGTTTGAAACAGGACCATGCCTAGCCTAATAATACCCATCCATACACATTGAAACCGTCTGTTTGGTCACACGACGAAGAAAGAAGAATCTACAAATGCACCATCCTCAACTTCTCGAGAGCAGGAAGAATCTCTTCATTGAATACATTATCTATCTCATTCATTTTGATCTGCTTCTTTTTCAAGTGTTTTTAGAGAAGACTAACCTCCTTTACATTGATGATAAAATATACTTCTTATCTTTTCATTCCTTTTCTAAGTGGTTAATTTTAGTCTTTAGTTGTTTTTCTTCAATTTCAACACTTAGGACAATCCCTTTGTTTGATAGAGTTTTCAATGCTTAGGACAACTTCATTTGTTAAAATCCACCTATAGCATCATCTCTCACTTTCTTTTCTTGTAAAAATTCTTACCAAATACAGAACCTCAATTGTATTAGGTTGAATGGAATATATGACAACAATTGCGATATAGAAAGCTTGGTGTGGGTCAAGGTTGATTGACATATATGACAATATCATATGAGTGTTATTGCTTTTATGCAATGTGTGCATTATGAATAGTGTGCATCAAGCCCATATGGTATGCCTAGCAACATTCATTGTTGTGCATTACAATAATACAAATTGCATGTGGAAGGTCAAATAACTTGCATGTCATGGAGTTGTATTTGGTTTGTTTAATGGTTGTATCAAAATCATATGGTGTGCATATATAGTGTTTGTTCATGCATCATGGTTGAGTGATGTCTTAATTTTTGAACATGATTATTGTATAGATTTCACATGAACAATCTAATGAACATGTATCTTGTTCAGTTGTAAGGACTTTGTTTGAAGGTTGCATCAAGGCCCTATGGTGTACATAATGTTCTTGTTTATGTATCATGGTTGAAAGATAGTGATTCTTATTCATGATGATTTTATACCTTTTACATGTTATTAAGCTTGAAGGTTTTAATAGAATGAATGCTAAATTGAGTTGTAATATTCTTTTGATGGTTGCATTACTCATATGGTTTGTATAGAGTGTTTAAAACCACTGAGTGACATTGATTTTTATCAAGATGATTATATTACTTTTGAATGGACATTGTAATGACATATATTTCATTAAGTTGTATGGGATTTGTTTGAAGTTTTTAATCAATCAAAAGAATCAATTCCACAAGACTGTCATAAGTTGCTCTTTTAATATTTTTTTCCTTTTCTATGAGACCACAATTCTTTGAGGCATATTTTCAAAAAATTCTTCTCAAAAAATATTATATAATGCTTCTCATACCATTTTTCATTGATTTTAGCTTCTTTTGAAAAAAAGATCTACCCACTTCATTACAGGAGTTCAAAAACCAGAATAATGTCAAATGTAAATTCATTTAGGAGAGCTTGAAATCATGTGTATTCTCAAATTGAGTGTTTGATAAAAATGCTTTGGTAGACATGTACATGAAAAATGTGGTACAATAGAAAAGGAAATGAATTGTTTGAAAAAATCCTCAAAGAAATGTGGTCTCATGGAATGTAATGTATGTGAACCTTAATATGCTCTAACATAGATAGATTACTAATTGTAATTCATAAGTTCTATTAAAATGCAATTTCGTTAATCTATAACATGTTATTGATCATAACTTTAAACCATTCTAAAATAATTATACATTCCATTTTGAAGATTCAAAGTAAAAAGGCATGCACACGAGGAAAAAATTAGATCGAATATCAATTCTTATATATCAAAATGTAAAATAACCATGTTTGTGCATATACAAATTTGGCATATATGCCTACGTAGAACAAGTTTTACAACTTGTGGCATATATGCCATCTCAAGATCTATCAAACCCTAAATATATATCAATCTATATCAAATCCTAATCCTGTGCTAGATCACCAAAATCAAGCCTCCTCAAAGAACTTAGTGGCTCTGAAGTTTCCCGCACAATAACAATTCAAACCACAAATTAGATTAATTATGTGAATGGTTGACAAGATAGACTAGTAAATAGAAACTTATATACTATAATTTATAAATTATCAATTTAACATCAATATCACTATATTGAACTATATTATATCAAAAATGAAATTCTTGTTTATGTTGGAAAATATGTCTTAGATTTGCTGGCTTGATCATCATTTTGTAGCAGTGTTAAGTTTTTCTCTTTATTGACCTAATAGTAACTCATCGGTGGGATGTGGACTGCAGTCCCATCGATGACCCAATGGTTTTTCACGGTTGTTTCTTATCAGTGGGAAGTGGTTAGACAACCTAAAGCTATGACTTGGTCGTCATTGGTAGGAATTACTCTTGTTGAAGGGACTCTATCTTGGGTCTCTTCGATGGCTCGATGGAACATGATGGAAGCTCATCGATGGGACTTAGCCTTATTGGTGGTACTCTACTTTGAGTCTCCTTGATGGTTCGATAGCTCTCATTGGCGGTTATTTGTTTCATCATTGGGACTTAGCGTTATCGGTGGGACTTTACCTTGAATTTTCCTAATAGACCAATGGGCTGTGGCGATATCGCAAGATTGTGGAGAATTGGAACATTGGAACCACCAATCTTGGGTTTTGAAGTTTGGGAAATCTCCGACAAGCCAATAAGCTTGCATCAAGGGGATGTTACTATGTTGGCAGGACTCTAAAGATAGTCTCCTCGATGAATCAATGACTCTCATTAGTGAGACTCAAGGACTTTGGTGGGACTCTTAATCATGTCTCTTCGACGAGCTAACTTGAAGCTATAAAGTGAACATCGGTGAGACTTCCTTGTATCAGTGGGAAGCAATTTGTGGTCTCTTCGATATGGCGATATGACTGATTTGGTGGGTAATACACTCATCGAGGTGACTTGTATTGATTGAAGAGACATGGTCTCAGGTCTCTTCGATAGCCTGATATGGTTAATGTAAGTTGATATGACAATTGGGAACTAAATGGTTGGTTTCCTGGAACTAAAGCAACCATGGCTAGATGACGATTATAAATTGTGATACTCTGTAACGGGTAAAGGTTGGATCAATTTTGATGATGTTCTACATTGTATGCTTATGAGCATTGTAACAGTGTGAGATAACAAAATTGTATTCAAAATCTGCATGTGAGGTTGATCAGGGGCTTGTAATGCTACAATGAATTAACACTTGGGAGTGGAGTCTATAACTCTGTATGTAATCAATTTACTGTAATACAAAGTGACTTTACTTGGTGTGTGGGTTTTTCTCCCATAAGGGATTTCCCACATAAATATGGTGTTCAATTATGTGTGTATTAAATTTTTTGTTCTATTGTTGTGCATATTAATGACTGTAACCTGAATTAAATGAAATTTTCTGCACTTCTTTCCTAAGAATTTTTCATTTGGAAGGCGTTTTAGCACCGAGCTTTCCTTACAAGTGGTATCAGAGCCTGGCCAGTTGTGTTATCCTTGTGGATATGGCTGGTTTTTTGTGCTAATTCTATTCAGTGGGATTCTTGTAGAGAAATTTGATTGTCTTTTCTACAAATTGAGATGGAAAGCACATCAAGAAAAATAGAAATTGAAAATTTTAATGGCAGCAATATTGAGTTGTGGAAACTCAAAATGGAAGACCTGTTGGTGGATAAAGATATTTGGATTGCTATTGTGGGAAAAAACCATTAGGTATGAAGAAAGAAGATTGGGACCTCGCAGATAGCAAATCCAAAGGAATGATAAGACTTTTTTTGGCCAATTCTGTTCTCCTAAATGTCCATGAGGATAAGACTGCATGTTCTTTATGGAAGAAACTTGGTGATATTTATCAAGGAAAGTATCTAGTGAATAAGTTATTCCTGAGGTTGAAGAAGTTATACTCCTTGAAGGTGGAAGAAGGAGCACCCATAGCAAACCATATGAATTCATTTAATATGATTGTTGCTCAATTGGCCTCTATGGGTGTGAAGATAGAGGAGGAGGATTGCTATATGCTTTTGTTATGTTCCTTGCTTAACACATGGGATCATTTGGTGATGGCTATTGGAAGTACAACAACCACTTTCAAGATAAAAGATGTGGTTGCTTCACTGCTATCATAAGAGATGTGAAGGAAATCTTCTAAGATGGCCAAGGAGGCCCTTGCTATTCAGGGTAGATCAAAGGAGAGAGGCTAGAAGAAAGACAAGAAGCCTAAATCCAAATCTGAAGGGAGATCAAAGTATCCCAACAAGAAGTCCAAGGTGAAATGCTAGAATTATGGGTAGACTGGTCATATCTTGAAGGATTGTAGAGAGGAGAAAAAGAAGAAGAAGAACAACTCTTCGGATAATGATTCTTCTTAGAGTGACTCAGATGCTTTCATTGCAGCCTTGGAAACTCAGGCATCAGATGATGTCTAGCTGATTGAATTAGGCATATCTTTTCACATAATATCTCATAGAGATTGGTTCATGAAGTATAAAAAGTATGTTGGTGGAAAGGTGTACTTGGAAAGCGATTCATCTCTTGAAATTGTTAGCTATGGAAGAGTCAGAATTCAATTTCTTGATGGAAGATTAAAAGGAATTGATGGTGTAATGTACATACCAGGTTTGGCTTGTAATTTGCTTTCTATTAGCAAGCTGAATGATATTGGCATGCAAGTCTCATTCTTGAGTGGTGGATGTAAGATGACTAGAGGCTCAATGGTGGTGGCTAGGGGCACTTGAATTGGCACTCTATACAATTTGGACACAAAGGTTGTTCAATGTAACAGTGTCTTTGCAAAGTCAAACAAGGATGCTCATGTAGAGAAGGAGAACAAAGTTCCTTTGGGTGTAAAATCATTGGAGGTGAAACTACCAGTAGAGAAAACCATGCTGTGGCATCATAAACTCAGTCACATAGGAGAAAAATGCTTAAAAGCCTTGAAAAATAAAAACTTGGTAGAAGGGCTTGATGATTGTAACCTTGAGTTCAATTTTTGCGAACATTACATTTATGGAAAGTAATACCATGTTTCATTTTACTCTAGTCCTCATAGATCTTCTAGCATACTGGATTATGTTCACTCTGATGTATTTGGTCCAGTAAATGTTCCTTCATTATCAAAGTCTAAATATTATGTTTCTTTTATTGATGATTATTCGAGAAGGGCATTTGTGTATTTTAAAAAAAGTAAATTAGAAGTGTTCAGTTGGTTTAAAGAGTTTAAAAACTTGGTAGAAAATTAAATTGGAAGAAAAATTAAATGCTTGAGGACAAATAATGGTGGTGAGTTGTGTTCTGTAGATTTTGAAAGGTATTGCAAAGACCATGGGATTGAAAGGCATAAAACTACACCTTATACTCCACAATAGAATGGAGTTGCTAAGAGGTTAAACATGATGCTGATGAAAGAGTGAGAAGTATGTTGAGTAGTGCTGATCTGGAGAAGAAGTTCTGGGCTTAGGCTATGGATACAACATGTTACTTGGTTAATCATTCACCTAGTTCAACTATTGTTGACAAAACACCTATGGAAGCATGGTCTAGTAAGAAGCCCTTTCTGAGAAATATTCGTGTCTTTGGATGTGAAGCATATGTTGATGTGCCAAACGAGAAAAGATATAAGTTGGAAAAAAAAGCTGTAAAATGTATCTTCATTGGCTATGACATTGGTGTGAAAGGATACAAGCTTTGGAATCCTATTATTGAGAAGGTTGTGTATAACAGAAGTGAAATATTTCGGGAGCTGAAACCTTCTATAGTTGATCTGTAGTCAGAGAAAAAATAAGAAGAAAAGAAGAATGATGTAGTTGAAATTCCTAGAACTCTAGATAAAGAGGAACTACAAATTCAAAGTGTACCTGAAACTAAGGAGAGCTCTAGCAGCTCTAGGAGTTCTGAACAAGAAGAAGAACCACAACCTCAGCCTTAGCCTGTGAGGAGGTCTACATGTGAAAAGAAACAACTTGATAGGTATGGATTTTCTATGTTGGATTTGAATTGTGCCTATGCTTTGATTACTAGCACTAATGAGCCTAGGACTATAAATGAGGCTATTAATATGTCTGATTCAGATTCTTGGTTAGAAGCCATGAATGAGGAAATGGCATCATTGAAAAAGAATGAAACTTGGGATTTGGTACCTTTGCTTAAAGGTCGAAAGCCTATTGGCTGTAAATGATTGTTTAAGAAGAAAATTGGTCTGGATGGCAGTGTGGAGAAGTATAGAGCTAGGTTGGTCACAAAAGGTTATTCCTAGGTGGAGGGAATTGATTATGGAGAATTTTTTTCTCTTGTAGCTAAGCTGACATCTATCAGATTTCTATTGTCACTTGTAGCTGCATATGAATTAGAGGTTGAGAAAATGGATGTGAAAACATTGTTTCTTCATGGAAATCTAGAAGAAGAAATTTATATGTCCCAACTTGAGAACTTTGTTGAAAAAGGTAAAGAAAGTCTGGTTTGCAAGTTAAAGAAATTTCTGTATGGCTTAAATCAATCAACTAGAATGTGGTACCAAAATTTTGACACTTTTATGTTGTCATTTGTGAGATCAAAATTAGATCATTGTGTGTATTACGAAACTAAAAATGATCATTTACTTATTATTTCCCTATATGTGGATGATATGTTATTCTTTGGGAATAGTAAGGGTATGATTTCTATTTTAAAATCTCAGTTGTCAACATGGTTTGAAGTGAAAGATTTAGGTGCAGTGAGGTATATTCTAGGTATGGAAATCAAAAGGGATAGGGGAAGTAGAAAGATTTGGCTTAGCTAGAGTAAGTATATTAATATTGTCATTGAGAGATTTAGTATGACAGATTGCAAGTAGTTAGTTGTTCCAATGTTGCAGGGAATGAAGCTATTTGTTGAAGATTGTCCAAAGTCTCCTACTGAGATGGAGGACATGACTAGGGTGCCTTATGTAAGTGTAGTTGGTATTTTAATGTAAGCAATGGTATGTACCAAGCCAGGCATTGCCTAAGCAATGGGAGTACTTAGTCAGTTTATGGATAAGCCAAGAAGGCAACATTGGGATGTTGTGAAGATAGTTTACAGATATTTGAAGGGTACTTCGGGGTATGATTTGTGTTATCATGGAAACCCAGTTGGATCACAAAGATCTCTTAGTATTTGTGGGTATGTGGATTCTAATTGGGCAGGGGACATTGATAGTAGAAGATCCACCAGTGGATACATCTTCATGTTATTCGGTGATGCAGTTAGTTGGATGAGCAAGCGACAAGCTATAGTCACTTTATCTACTACCGAGGTGAAGTATATGGCAACAACACATGCCTGGAAGGAAGCCATTTGACTTAGATGTTTGTGTTTTGATGTTGGGTTTAATGTAGGGAAGATTACTATTTGCTGTGATAGTTAGAGTGCTATTTGTTTAGCAAAAAATCCCACTTTCCATGCAAAGACGAAGCATATCCATGTTCAGTATCATTTCGTTTGTGATGTGGTGGAGGATAGAAAGCTTAATCTTGAAAAAGTGGATACTCTGGAGAATGTTGCTGATGCATTGAAAAAGCCTGTGAGCACAAATAAGTATAGGTGGTGTGCTAGTTCGATGGGCCTTGGGGTCTATGATATTAAGTAACTTCGAGTTTGGAAGAAGCTAGCAAAGTCCTTTGTCAAGTGGGAGCATGTTGGAAAATGTGTCTTAGATTTTTTGGCTTGATCATCGTTTTGTAGTAGTGTTAATTTTTTCTCTTTATTGGCTTGATAGTAACTCATCGGCGAGATGTGGACCGCAGTCCCATCGATAGCTTGATGGTTTAGCACTGTTGTGTCTTATCAATGGGAAGTGGTTAGACAACTCGAAGCTATGACTTGGTTGTCATTGGTAGGACTTAATCTTGTTGAAGGGACTCTATCTTGGGTCTCTTCAATGGCTCGATGGAACATGAAGGAAGCTCGTTGATGGGACTTAGCCTTATCGATGGGACTCTACTTTGAGTCTCCTCGATGGTTCGATAGCTCTCATTTGCGGTTATGTGTTTCGTTGTTAGGAATTAGTGTTATTAGTGGGACTCTGCCTTGATTATCCCTGGTAGAATGATGGGTTGTGGCAATATCGCAGAGAATTGAAACATTGGAACCACCTGTCATGGGTTTTGAAGTTTGTGAAATCTTCAAAAAGATGATAAGCTTGCATCAAGGGGACGTTACTATGTCGACAGGACTCTAAAGATATTCTCCTCGATGGAATGATGACTCTCATTAGTGAGACTTGGGGACTTCGGTGGGACTCTTAACTGTGCCTCTTCAATGAGCTGATAGACTTGGAGCTATAAGGTGAACATCAGCCAAACTTCCTTGTATTGATGGGAAGTGATTTTTTCTCTTTGATATGGCGATAAGGTTGACGATTGAATTGGAGGGTAATACACTTGTCAAGGTGACTTGGATAGATCAAAAGGACATGGTCTCGGGTCTCTTCAATGCTCGATATGGTTAATGTAAGTTGAAATGACAGTTGGGAACTAAATGGTTTGGTTTCTTGGAACTAAAGCAACCATGGTTGGATGAAAATTATAAATTGTGATACTCTGTAACAGGCAAAGGTTGGATCAATTTGGGTGATGTTCTACATTGTATGCTTACAAGCATTGTATCAGTGTGAGAGAACACAACTATATTCAGAATCTACGTGTGAGGTTGATCAAGGGTTTGCAATGTTGTAGTGAATTAACACCTGGGAGTGGAGTTTGTAACTCTGTATGTAATCGATTTACTGTAATACAAAGTGAATTTACTTGGTGTGTGGGTTTTTCTCCCATAAGGGTTTTCCCACATAAATCTGGTGTTCAATTATGTGTGTGTTAAATTTTTTAGTTTGTTGTTGTGCATCTTAATGATTGTAACTCGAATTAAATAAATTTTTTTGCACTTCTTTCTTGAGAATTTTTCATTTGGAAGGAATTTCTGCATCGAGCTTTCCTTACAGTTTACCTCAAGTCTTGCTCTCTTTTCTGTAAGATGTTCTGCATATGATTTTCCATTAGGATGATTAGGAGTCCTCGTATAAAGAAATGGTCCCACATTTGTCACATTGTTGAATTAGGTAGAGGACTATAGCATGTAAAATAAAAATGATACTAATAGAATATAATTATTGAAAATTAATCATATTTACTAAACATATATATACTCCTATCTAAACGTAAATATCTGTAATATAAAATAAATGCATACCTATTGTGATGCTTCTACACTAGATAGGCTCATGATGGATGATCAACTAAGATGGTTTCCTATATAAAAAATGACAAGAATATAACACAATTTAAATGCACATGCACATATAATCATAATGTCAAGAGTATAGAAAACATATATCTGTTGTGCAACTTCTTCCAATGGGTCAAGCTCAGTCAACATGGCTGTAAAAGTATCAGGTTGCTACATAAAAAGACAAGATTACATTAGACTATCAATCTACGTACATGTATTTAAACATAATAGATTAAAAAAATTAGCATCTAAATATCAATTTAAATGATACTGTATACTGAGTCTCCAAGACAAATGAAATGGATGATTGTGTAGCCTCCTACACTTGGGAAATCTAATCCTCTGTCAGCAAATCTTAAAGATTTTGGTACATAAACATATATTAGTACAAATATCTCTTATAAACTATGAAATAATTTAGATAAAACACAATATGAAATTACTTTAAGTCTTATCAACCTACTCCAACATCATCTCTTCCACTCGATGTCTCTCCTGGAAATAGTCCAATCCATGTTCTATCAACTCCTACATCTGACATATCAGGGACCTTATAGTCAAATTTGTCTATGGGAGCCTCACTAGATTGTCGAAGAGGACCTAGACATATATTGTGGCACATGATATAGTAATGGGGCACACAAATATGTGTTGAAGAGGAGGGTGTACCAGTTGGAACTGATGTAATAGGTGCATCACCATAATGTTGAGATGTATCAGGTGCATCACCATCATGATGGGATGCATCGTCATACGGCTGCACAACATGATGGCTTTGCGTGATCAAATGATCACTTAATGAATGTATGGAAAATGTGCTCTAACTCCTTGCATCTAAAACAATATTGAGGTAAGCTATTAGATCCGGGGAGGCAATAAGCGAAGCAAGAAGAATTGGGGTGACCATGGCATCCCTTTACCCACACCTTGAAAATATCTCATGTCAAAGTAATTGACATGCCTCCCTAGGAAAAACTCGACATATAATTTTTGTAGAAAATATTGAGGGACATCAAGATTGTTGTTGGGTGGTTTATCAAAAACCATCCACCAATTTTTCCAGAAATTATCTGATATACCTCTATGTGTGCACCATTTAATTGAAAATTTTGGCTTCCACACATCTATGGGCTTTCCTATTTTGGGATTAATGAATAGATGGGATAATTGGGATTTTTCAATATCAAGTTCCCTCACTTCATCATATTATAACCCATTGGCATAATGTTGTCTTTGGGACTCTCGTGACTATGCAAACCTATTATGCATGTTTGTTAAAGTTTCAACATTTGAAATAATTTTTTCTAAAGTGTTTTTCATATCTGATAGCTCAGGGAGTGTCTCATAAATTCAAAATACATTTCTCAATTGATTTACATTTATATGAATAGATTCATGTATTGTGGACATGCTTTGGTTTGGAAACATCGGTGGTGGCAAAGGAGGATTTGCAGAGTTTTCATCTTGAGTAGGGTTAGGGTTTTCATCTTGAGCAGGGTTGGCATCAACCATTCTTAAGCCTGTTTATTGATGAAATTTTTAAAAATTAACAATCATTTTAATGCAATAAAAAAACTATTAAAAAACCTATTTTTGACTAAAATTCACAAAAAACTAATGCAAAACTAATATAAAATTGAAGAAAAACATTTAAATTTATAAATACCTGTAAAATTTGAGTGATCTAAGCAAAAAAATCCATTGCCAAACAGATATCCGAGTCACCTAAATGAAAACCCATGCGGAGAAAGGAAATGCAAGATGAAAATAAACTCTTGGGTTTTTCTTTTTATGATTTTATGCCACAGGAAATAGATATCCATTTCAAAACGGATATTTGTTTTGTTTATGCTATTTTTTCTTAACTAGTCGAGTCCAAGACTTGACCTCCATATATTATGAGCATAAATTTAACATGTTTATAATATTATAATATAATTTAACATATATTTATTATTATCATATATTGTATTATATTATAATATAATTTATATTATATTATATTATAATATAATTTATATTATATTATATTATAATATAATATAATATATTATATTATATTATATTATATTATATTAAATATAGTATAATATAATATAATATATAATATTATATACACAATATAATGTCTGAAACTTGTTCTTAAATCAATTCTTACACGGTTTAAGAATTGTTGCTAAAGGGACACATGTCTTTGGTTCTATTCTTCTCATCTTGGGAATGTTATGGTATTGGGATTGACATCATGGTTTCAATATTAAATCTGATTGCACCCACTTTTGCATTAATCATCCATGAGGAAACACTCCTCATGAACAGTTGATGGGGAATGGGGTGACGTCAGGCATTAAACACCTGAGATAGTGCTTGTGGTTTGGTACATTCATTTTGATATGGACGGTCAACATGACATCTGGATATCCTGGTAATTGGTTGCTAAATTTGGTAGCTATTGACTACCTTCCTCCATATCTAGTTATTAGTGATGTACTTTGGGAACATTCCCAAATTGATAAATTTTTTTGATACCAATTTTGGGGCTGTCTCCGCCAGGGGCACTGATTCTTAAGGAACATTCACTTGATCTTACTTTATTGCCACTATCCTCTCATGTGATAGGTGTCTTGCAAGCATGATATTCGATGTTCTCTCCAGATCCTTTCGTATGGATTGCTCTATTTTCACATCATGTTCTCTTAAGTTCATTAATAAGACGTGCTATGATATCTAGTGGTGCAGTTAAATTTGCACTTCTCTATCTTTTTCTTCAGCTCGTGGTTGCCTGGCATGCTTTAAGAATGTAATTGTGGCTAAAAATAGCAACCCTCCTATCAAGTTTTTCTTGACTAAGTTTGTTTTCATTATGTTGACACTTGGCTTTGCTTCACTTGGAAATTGGTACTACGTTTGAATTTTCATTAATAGTTAAATGTGTTTGCACCTCCAATCGGTACAATGGTCTGTTAGGATATTAACTTCATATATGAGTGTTTGTATTTGGAATTATCATGGGATTATTTGGCTATTATGTACTTCATTTCTTGGGGTTATCTTTCATGTGAATTTTGGTCTACTGGTGTGTTGCTAAAATGGAAAGCTCATTTAGAGTTCTCATCCGTGCTAGAATGCATGAAATTAGGGATACCCCCCCTTCACAATTGAGAAGTTGCGTCGAACATTCGAGATTGAATGTAACCATGTCGCCAATGCCATTTTTACTATTCTGGGGTGGGATTAGCTGGACTTCCATGCCATGGTGATACCACATGAGGTTGAATCAAGATTTGTATCAAATTTGATGGATGTTTTATGGTGCATGGAGATGGTTAAGTATTTAATGGCAAGAACCTATCTCTTGCCTCATATTTTCCCTCTCTCAACCCTTCAGCCAACTCTTGAAGGATATGAAATCCTTCATGGAACCAATGAGATTGGTGGTATTCTTTGTTGCCAACACCTGGTAGCTAATAAGCATCTCACAAGTTTGCTTTGTTTGATGGCGCACAGGTTAATCGATGACTTCCCAAGTGAATTCAATTGCAAACTTAGTAGATTAAGATGTCACTTGGGGAACTCAGTTTGTGATAGTTTGTAAAACATGTTTGATGCTATCAGATTCCTCATCCAACATGCTCTGGTTGAACCTCATGATGTGCCTTTCTTCCCACCTCCTACTAACATTACATTGTCCTTTGAAAGTTGCACTTGAAAGTTCTTTTTCTCTTCCTGCTAGTTATTTTTGTTTTATGAAATCTATGTGTCTTTTTTTTTCTATTTTAGGTGAAATGATATGCTTTTGATGACCTCTTTTGGCCTCCATAAAGATTTTATGCTTTATCATGGTTCTTTGGAGGTTCTCTTTGGGTTTTTCTATGAACCACCTTCTTGGAATATGGTTGATTTGGTGCATTTCTTTGGGCCCTATCAGTAACTACCTTTGGAAGGTGTTTTAATTTTTCCTTGCACTTATTCACAACTATGGGCTTTGCATGTTGTCATTTCATTTATTTTGGGTTCATGATGCTATTTCTTGCATGAAATTGTAATCAACTTGACTTGTACTACTTTTGGTATTACTGTTCTAGTTCGGGTACTTGACATTTAGTTACTTCTGCTATTGTTTGGAATCTTTTACAATGTGATACTTGGAAAAAAAGTTTGTATACCTATGGATTGTTGTATTGCTCTGCTTAATGAGCTTGAATTTTAGATTCATCTTCTAGTTTTGGAAATTTTGTAATATGAGACTCTAAATGCAAAATTTGTACACCTACTCTTGAGGATCATCGCTATGTATTTACCTCTTTTCAATCAATAAATTGTTTAGTGGCTTGCCACTTTTTTCACAAATAAATAAATAAATATATTATTATATAATAATGTAATATTATATAATATTTTATTTTATTTTATTTTTGATTGGTGAACGCTTTTGACTAGAGCTATGAACTAGTGAGGCCACATTTGGGGGACCTCATCCCAACATTGGATGCACTATGACTACCACTCCTACGAGCATGGTAACTCAATAGGGGCACAAAGCCCGTGAGCACACCAACCTAGGGAGGGAGTGGGTCAGCCCTAGACACAAGTTCCTGGTACAACGACAAGCTCCTCCTCTTCATTAGGGAAATCTTCAATGCTTGGTCCAATCACAGGCTATCCTCCCTCTTTTTGGCCTCAGGGCATGAGCTTCCTCCTTCGTTGGCCTAGGGTGATCTTCAACACTGGTCTAAAGTTGTCAAAAAATTATTATATAATATTAAATAATATTATATTATAATATATTTAATATTATAACATATTTAATATTATAATATATTATTTTTGGTACATAAGATTAGTTTGTATTGAATCAAAAAAAGGTTACAAAATGTCTGCTTTGTAGGAAACCCCAAAAACCAGACAATAGTGTCTGAGAAAGACCAACACCCTTGACCATCCATATCAATTTACAAAATTCTAGATAGAGCAATACCCAAACTATACACTAGACTATATGCTAGACCATGTAATATACAAGACTATAAGCCATAATACCATAGCCCATGCCACAAACCTAATATTTACCCTTACATTTACTAGACTATAAGCATTGAATAGGCCACAACCACAAAGCTTACATGAACCCATTAGCTTTGGCGAAGGCTTCAAACTCTGAAACCCATTCAAAGTCACTCACAGGCTCCAACTGTAGCACTTTCTTAAGGTAATTTTCCTCATAGTCCACCAGTAGCCTATGCTGAACCAAAGCCATTCCCTTTAAATTAAGCAAAAGAGGGTAATATTTGATAACTTCACCAGGAACCTTCAACAAAGCCAAATCACACGGATGTGAGGTGCTAGAGCTAGGAATCACCGCATAAAGAATCTCATCTAAACTGCCCCAAAATTCATCCTTAAAGAGCTTACACACCAAGGCATTCACCTCCGCTTTGGCCATGAGAATTTCAATTAGAGAGGCAAGGAACCTTGAGACAATGTGGGTGTTGATGCGAAATGTTCACAATTCACCAAATTCCCTTTCCTCAACACCATTTTCACCGTGACCATGGTGAGGTGGTCGATATTGAGCATAATAAGTTTCAACCTTTGATCAATGATCTCACAAAATGCAAGTTGCCTCACCTTGTAGTCCAAATGAATTGCTATGTCTACTCTAAGACACATGAGTGATTCTGTAGATATATGCACAATTTTTTTTGATCTTTTTGCCATTAACAACCACTAAAAGCCAAAGTTAAAAATATGAAAATTGATAGATACTACAACGATGCCACCTTGTGTGATTAAATAATGTAAGATTTTCCTAAATCTTTCCAACCATTATTACACTGTACAAAAGTGTGTGATCCTCCCTGCAAGCCAACCTATAGATACAGATATGTTGCCACTCGAATATTGAAGTACGCGATGAGGTGGAGTGGAGTTCCAATGAAAAGACTTGTAGAATCTAAGACGATCAACTGCAGGCCCAAGACATTCCTTGTCATTATGTGACCCAACAGATGATGGCATAGAGAGTTGGTGACATCATTTAAAGTTTTCCACCACCCAAACCCCAGTGATGTGGTGGCCACATAGGCTAGCCCATGACAAGCGTACTTGATGAAACTATACTTTACACAATGGGTGTGGAAATTCGCCCACCCAATCACCCACAAATTTGGATACATTAGAAAATTGTAGCCTAGATGCAAAATTTCTCCAAGAGTAATGCCATCAGCCCCCATATTGGAGAACCATTTTCCTTTGAGTTTCCTTCTCTGAGAATGTGATTCATTGTTACTAATTTGAATCCTTCCATTAGATTTAATGAAACTTATAATCTACCTCCAAGTTTCTAGTTCACTATCTGTTTAGATCTTAACGCATTGATGAAAAGGGATGAGTCACCTTCGATTTACAATTTTTCTATATTCAGTTCATGACAAAGGCTTAATCCCAATATTAAATCCTGTAATTTTTCTATGTTGTTGGTGCCAATCGGTAGAGGTTAGAACAACCTACCAAAAATTCTTTCCTACCAATATCTAATGATACAACCAACCCCTGAGACATCGAAGTTGCCATAGGAAGCCTTGTCAAAGTTCAACTTAAACCACCCAACTTTAGGAGGTTGCTAGAAAACATTCCTTTGCTCTACTTGAGTCCTATTCCCACCATCCCTGATCTGAAGAGGGATTGAAAGACCATGCCAACTCTTCCACATCAAGGCATCCCACTTTGTGAATACTATTTTGCTTCCATTCCTATTTTCCACCCTTGAATTGACATTTTCTACTATACTTGCCTCAATTTTTTTCAACAAAGATTGTGTATACACTGCCTTATCCTGAAAGATACACTTGTTCCTCTCTTTCCAAATTTCCTAGATTAAAAGGGATGGGCTTGTGGTCCAATGGCAATTGAAAATGGCTCCCTTGTGGAGCTTTGGCCATCCCACAAGAAGAATCAACAAGTTGTTCAGGAGGACCATGTGCCAGTGTAGCTTCGTGCAAAGCCATAACCAACAACATTGTGAGAATGGGAAATTTAGAAATAGATGGTCCTCAAATTCTTCCTCCTATTTGCAGAGTATGCATCTCGATGGTCCATGGTAACCAAAACTGGAAAATTTGTTTGCTGTGAGCACACATCCCTACACTACAACCCAAGTGAAAAGACCAGCCTTAGGGAGGCACTCATTTCTCTAGCATAGATTGGTTGGGAGCTGTGATTCATTCTCTACTATACTTGCCAAAACTCTATAACCATCTTTGGCATTATAATTCCCAGTCATGGAGGTGTTACATCTAAGATTATCTCCACCTAGATGAGGACAAACAATCCATCGAGCCATCTCAGCATCGTAAATTTCCACAGTTATGGAGTCCAAACCCGAGCCATGTGGGATTTTCCAATGATACTTAAGGCACCCATTCACCAAAAGAACTAACATGTAATCTCCCACTTTGTTTCCCCACACTTGCTTAGTAAGTAATTTGATTTGGGCCAAGTTTTCTCTATCCTCCAATTTATGATGCCCTTCCCAAGAGTCTTCCCAAAAAAAAAGTGGACTTCCCATCCTTAATTTCCCAAGTCAAGTGATCCAAAATTAAATCCCTGCAGTTGCAAAGAAAATTCCAAATTCTTGAGCCTTTTGGAAGTGTCCATGAAGAAAAAATGCCGATCTCATCCGCATCCATATACTTTGCTTTCAATATTTTGACCCATTTAAGCTCTGGCTTAGCATATATTTCCCAGACTAACTTTGCACCAAGAGCCTGGTTTTGCATTAGCAAATGTTTAAGTCCAACTCCATCAGCCTCTCTTTTCTCAAAATTTTTCTTCCATTTTATCATCGATAATTTATGCTAGTCTGAATTGCCTTGCCAAAATATTTTTTTCATCTCCTAATTGATATATTTGCTTTCCCCAGTAGATAGAGGTAAGCATGACAACATATAGATATAAATTGTAGCTATAACTAATTTTAACATTGTTAACCTTCCTACCCAAGACAACCATCTACTCTTCCAGGATGCCAATTTTGTTTTGACTTTTTCCACCAAGGGATCACACAACTTACTAGGAAAGGCCCCTTTAGCTAATGGAAAACCTAAATACTTGCAAGGAAGCTTACCTTTACAAAGTTTTAGAATGTGCAAAATCTGGATCTCTCTTCCAATGTTGGTGTTGACGAATTCTTTTTTGGATTTTTCTTGACTTACTTCTTGACCAGAGGATCTTGTATATTGCTCAAGGATACGTTTGAATCATCTAGCCTCTTTCTTTGTGGTGACACTAAACAACATGGTATCATCAACGAACTATTGATGAGTGATTTCAGACACACCCTTAGTTATTCAAACCTCCTCCAATTGACACTCCCACCAATCCCTTGAAAAATCCTTGCTAAGAGCCTCCACCATGATTATGAATAGGAATGGGGAGAGCAGGTATCCCTGCCTAAGCCATATGGAAGCACTAAAAAATCCATTTGGGGAGCCATTCAAAAGTATAGAATATCTTGGACAAGAAATCCAGTCAAAAATCCAACTCATCCACTACTTGTTAAAACCACAGCCTCCATTATTTTGAAGACAAAATGCCAATTTACCTTATCATACACCTTCCTGATATCAAGCTTGACCAACATTGACCACTTTTTCATTTTTTGGATGGAGTGGATAACTTCTGAGCTATAATGACATCATCCAATATTGATCTACCCGGGATGAAGCTGGTTTGTTCTTTCGAAATGATATGAGGCTGTAACCTATTAACCCTATTCGTAGTAGCTTTGGCAAGGACCTTATAAATAGTATTACAAAGGGAGATTGGTCTTAACTCATCTAGAGTTTCAGGCTTTTCTTTTTTCAAGATTAGTGCAATGAAAGTATTGTTTATCTCCTTGAGGACTTTGCCTGAGCACCTAGAGTCTTCGATGGACTCTGCCAAATCTGTACCAAGGATTTCCCAACATCTTTGAAAGAAACCAGTGGGGAACCCATTAGCACCAGGGGCCTTATCAAGATGGATTTGAAAAAGGGCCTCTTTGATCTCTTTTTCAAAAAGCTTGCTAATCAAGATTGCATAATGTTCTGCTATTATATTATATTATAATATAATATTATATAATATAATATTATAATATAATATTATATAATATTATATTATAATATAATATTATATAATATTATATTATATTATAATATTATATAATATTATATAATAATATATTTAATATTATATTATAATATATTTAATGTTATTTAATAACATAAAAAATAACTTAATATAATACTGAACTTGACTAAATTAAAAAAACCAACTTAAACAAAATGAATATCCATTTTGGAATGAATATCTGTTTAGGTTTGGTGTTTGCTATGGCACCATGCACTTTCTACCAGAGCATAGAAAAAGTCAAAGCAGTTTTTCACATTTTTGGGAAAGTTAAAAACACCTTTTTTTTCACATCGCCACTTTTTGGATCCACATGATCTTGTACAGACACATATATTCATTTGAAAAACTTCCAAATTGCAAGGCAATATCTTCAAAGGCGAAGGAATGCGGAGCATTATCCATAGCTTTTTAGTACAACTTCCTAAGCCTTTGAATACAACAAATTTTTATACATTTTATATCAACAGACAGTAAATACAACATTCTCAACATCATCCACCTATTCATGAGCAACAAGAAATTTAGAATAACTATTATAACAAGCTTGAATGCCATCCATCATCATACGTAATACTTATAATCAACATACTGATTGCAACATATGAAACCAACACATACTGCCACACTATTGATATCAATGACAATAACAACAATAATCTCCATTCTATTGACATCAATGACATAACCTACAACAATCTTGCAACAAAATCCAATGACATCACAAGAGCTTACCAATATGTTTTTTTTGTATTTATAATTTTTAAGGTTTCTATTAATAATTGAAGCTCATTTTTGTTGTGTTTGATTCGTGCCCTAAAATTATTTCTTGGATATCATGAGGATGCCTTAAAGTCGATAGAGAATTTTGAAGGGGTTATTTTTTTCATTCTCTTCAACAAGAATTTCATAATTCATTTCATTGGATGGATGAGGGTTTGGAGGTTTTGAGGGGTTCAAATTTATTAAAAACTACAAATTCATGAATCAACACAAACAAAAATTAAAAATTATTTTAGTTTAACTAAAAGTGCTAAAAAAATGAATGAACATGCCTCTTGCATGTCATGAAGGCATGATTATTTCAATGAAATTTCTCTAAATCACTCAAAACATGTGTATAGATTAACACAATTACACTATAGTGAAAATAGAAAAATGGGTTGTGGCCCTATTTTTTTTCTTTTATGAGAGACAATTCATGAGCCCATTTAGATTTTTCGTACTTGAGCCCTGGATTTGGCACTATCAAACTATAATGTGAGTGTGTCATTATTTTTATACCATGATTACATTATTGATTATTTTGAACCAATTTTTTTGGCTACTTTTTGGCTTCCCATCTTTGTGCACATATCCTTTGGTAGGGAACTAACCATGGCTACCCTAGGGCTATCTATAAAATATATCTTCTAAAGTGGCTAGATCCAAAAAAATCCCCTCTATATCTCTTTGACCCTTAGTGAATATTGAAAGTTCCACATCAAATGGAATATTTCCTAATGTATGGTCTCCAAATTTTGATTAGAGTGGGACCCACTTTGGTAGGATAGACGAATAATGGGTGTTAAGAGTTCCTAGGGAAGAATTTTTTCTCAACTCCCCAATAAAATATATAAAAATATTGATAGTTGGTGGGAGACTAACATATATTGCCGCAAGGCTATATGGGTACAATTAGATGGTAGATATTGATGGTGTACATAAAAATAAGAAAATTGATAATTATATACATATCCTTTATCAAAACATGAGGAGGTAACCTCAACCCATAACAAAGTAAGGACTACCTAGAAGGGGTAGTGTTGTGAAACTTTCACTATAATAAAAAAATCATATCTAATCTAAGTGTAAGAACACAAGAGAACTAGGGATCAAAATTCTATTTTAAATGAAATAGGAGAAGGGAACCAAAGAATTATTTTTGTTTATCATTTATTGAATAAAAATTGCTAGAGAAATTTGTAGAAGTTTTTAGGAAACTTTCTAGAGAAGAACAATGGCTTCAATAAGTATTTTTGATATAACTAATACTCTTAACATTCAAGGTGATATATTGACCTATAGGGTGCACTTATAACTTTTGAGGCACATAATTTTCCTTGACATATGCTAGTGCCTTGGTGTTTTATGATCCTATACATATTTTTTGAGTTACACATCTTATTCTTTTGATACCTTCTCTATGTGTAGACTCTAAAATAATTGTATGTGTAGAGTTATCACCTAATACAATTTAAAGGGGAAAAAATGACTTTTATATGGGAGGTCCTACCTTAGCTAGTCCCTTAAGTTGGCATATTTTAGAATCAAGTTATTATGAATTTAAAAGTTTGTACTTCTTGGGTCCTACACTAATGAATTTGGTATGGGTAATGAATTTTAATACAACACTCCAATAATCATGATAAAGCTATTATAGTGTGTGTAATACCATGGAGGAGATAATAAGGTGATGAAAAATCACTTAGTATGCCAAATATCTTTGTAATAGAGATTCAATAATGATGGCTTGAGGATGGACATATCAACAAGTTTAGTATTGGAATATTAGGAATAAAACTTATCATGTGCAAGAGAGATTAGAAAAATAGGAGAGATTCGAGGAATATAATAATGCCAAAAGATGATAAAGATTGAAAATGAGAGACTATTATATAAATAGAGTTTCTAAGAATAGTATCTATTAGAAGAAAAATCATTATAACAAGCCTTTAAGGTTTTTGGAGGCACCTGTTAGAAAGCTACAAATAAAATAAAGACAAATCATATATATACATAAAAAAAGAGCAACATAATTCTTGTATATTATGTTTGTGGTGTTATTTTTACAGGGAAATCCTCCCAATAAAGCTTAAGATACAATTAAAATGTTCAATATGCTCTACATTTCGTAAGTCACTATAATATATAGATTCTTTCTAAGAGAAAACTGCTACCATCCCATTCATGTGGGATATAATATTTTATCCTTATGTACCATATGGGTGAATTATAAAGCATATGAAAACAACCTAATACCAACTAATACCTAATCCATATATTAAAACATGGGTTCTTAACATTCTCCCCACCTTCATAAAAAAATTGCACTCAAAGTTTGAAGTGAGGAAACTTGATAGAATGTTAGAAATCTTCCACATGGTATGCTTAGGCTAAATGGATTTCAATTAGACTAAAACATATTTAGTAGTATGAGCATGAAATTTCTTGGCATCCTTGTCCAAGATCAAATCTAGTTCCAAAAGGATATATCCCTCCTCATTGAAAGTGATAAGTGCTAATAGTCCACTCATGTTCTTTCCCACTAACATTATTGAGACAATCAAGAAATGAAAAAATAGGTGGATATTTGAAGAGGAGAGAAATGTAAGCTTATACACCACCTTTCCAATGTATTGCACCCTTTGATAAGGGCCATAAATTTTTGGACCCAGCTTATGTCCCGATTTATCATGAAAGTTATTTCTTGTAAGGAAAAAGATGTAGAAAGACATAATCACCAAATTCAAAAATACATAAGAAACTTATGCTATTCCACCTTCTACTACATGTGGGTGTGTTCCTATAGAAAATTATCATTAAGGACCTTGAGAACTATTTATAATTTCTATGAAGCCAACCATAAAACAATTTATTCAACAAGAATAACATATTTTTTAAAGGAAATTTAGGTGTGTGCATGTGATTCATTCTTTCCCTTGGAAAAGTAAGAAGATATCGATGCTTTTATTAAGCTACATAATTTGGTTTAACCTCTTAAGCCTCCCTAGATGGAGCCTTGTTGTCAATCAAGTATCCATATCCCCAACAAGGTTATGCCTATAATTCCAAAAAACATAAATTTACTCCTAGCCAGATGTCCATAACCATGGTAGAGATGTTTGGATGACCAATTTCATGATTGTGTGAATTTGGGAAGGTGATATTTTGGTTTAGTTTCTAAATTTTTCTAGTTGATTTTCTTAACTAGCCTATTTCATGACTAGTTTGAGAAGATAATCATGACTATTTCAAAAGTTTCTTCTTTTGTTATTATATTGGATAGACATATTTATAAGTATTTATGAGATAGAATCTTGAAGTATTTTAAGTGGCTCTTGCCCCATCTTTATGGACTTATGGCATAATCAAGTTATTTTTTAAATTAGGACATGTACATAGTCCATAGGATAATAATATGGAAGAGATTGAATACTATGATAATATGGAGACTTCTCCTAATGTTTCTTCTCCACCTATATAAAGAATCTTGTTGACTTTTAGCTTCTATAACACTTATTATATCTAGATTCAAAGGATTCATCTTCTTCTTTAAATCGAGCTAATTTATCATCTTGTGGTTGAGGAATCTTGTATTCTAATATCAACAAATATATATTCTTTTATTGCTCATGAAATAAAAAATTGAACATTAATAGTTCAATTTTAACAAATACTAAATATACATAGTTCAATAACTCAAGTTCAATAATTTTATGTTCAACATGTATTTAAAAGAATTGTGATAATTATTAATTATATGCCTACTTAAATATAGGTCCTAAGAGGGGTTTAACATATGGAACCAAAGGATATGTAATCAACTACTTATGAATGTGGTTGTCAATGTGTTGTAGAGTTTTATAATAATATAAAAAAGTAAGAATACAAAGAAAGCTTGCCACTATGATTTTGAAGTAAGGTAATTTATAATTGTTAAAAAAAAAGATGAAGCATATGAAATAGTCTTACATTGTTATAATTAAGAAATTAAATGTAATTTTATCTATGCAATATATTTTACTTTTGTTGTCATTCTATGGAAGAGTTCTATATGAGGAATTAATTACCTCAAAGAAAAGGTTCTTTCACCAACTTTTAGAGTTTAGAGGTTAAAGATAGGGCTTATTAGAGAGGTCCTTGATTTATGAAATGTAAGGATTTTCTTTATGGTTATGGATGTGATGTAGGAACATCTAGAGGATTGGGCATTTTTGCATCACCCAAAAAGACATTTTTTCTTTTTCTTTTTTGTCTATGTTTTTTAGATTTTTGAAGTTGTAGTTAGAGGTATAGTTAGAAATTATAATGGTTAATATTTGTAAGCTTAAAGGATTCCATTTGGTGTCACGTGAAACAAAATTAGTTAAGAGTAGTTTGAACCTTTGTGGTGTCATTTATGACTAAGTTCTTCATCAGGAGGTTTTATGACATCATGTCAAGTCCTTTAATAAATGCCTTGTAACTTTGTGAAGTGTCGTGAGACCTTGACCTATTTAGATTTTTGTTCTAAAGTTTCCTATTTTTTCCCTAATGTTCATTTAGAATGGGGCTAATTGGATCGTGTAATCATTAGAGCTAGAATATATGATAGTACATTGGGACCAACATAAATCTATTCGAAGAACTAATATCATACTAACCAATACAAAGGCCTAATTGGCCTTGGGATTAAGGATACTAGCTAGTGTATCGTGTTGGATACATGGAAGATTTACCCACTTCATTGGGATAATTTAACAAGTTTTTAAAAATACTTATATGTATTTATGTAAAGTTTGTGATATATTCTTGCAAGATTAGAGGAAGAAGATGGATATTTAAAAAGATTTATGTTGATGTGATTTAGGTGTGAATAGAAGATATGTAAATTAAGTTCAATCTATAATAAGATCTAGAGAGCTTGTAGAAATACGAGGTTAATTCTTAGAAATATGAGGTTCATCCCTATGTTTTTTGGTTTAAGGTTTAGGTTTTAGGGTTTAGGGTTTTAGGTCCTAGGGTTAAGGGTTTTAGTTTTTAGGTCTATGTTTTTTGGAACCTAGGGTTTAGGGTTTTGATTTCTAAGTTTAAGTTTTGTGTCTAGTTTAGGGTTAAATTAGTTAAATTAGGTATAAATTTGATGGTTTTCAATTTAGAATTTAACATTTTTGCTTTGTGTTGATGATTTTTTTTGCAAATACAATTTAAAAACTATAAAATAATCAATTTAATTACAAAAATAAAAAATAAAAACTAAACAACAATTACAAAAAAAAATGCAAGATATAAAGCCAAAAAAGTACAAAATTTAACCAATCTAGAGGTCGTTGAGGTCACTTGTGTTGATGGGATGAGGTGGCCACTAAAAATGGGCTGAATTCGATCCTTACAAACGCGTATGTGAAAACCTCTGTCGTTGTCGCTCCAAAAGACTCGTAGGTAAAAATGAAAATGACAGTGGATTATTTAAAAAATTAAATAGCTTTAAGTAACCCGTACATGTTATAAAACACGTACATGTTTTATAACGTGTGTACACATTTCTTAGTGTGTACCCAAATCTAAATGCATACGCGTTTGAATTTAGGCTCGCGTGTCCGTACTAGCAAAGCGTGTACACAATTTTTTAATAACGCATACACATTTCCTATGAGATTTTTTTTTCCAAAACTCCCCCTCTTTGTGGACCCAATTTCTTGCTTTTATACTGCATATAAATATTAAACATATAAAGGATACAAAAGGATATTATAGATGATCTATGCTCTTTTATTTATTTATTTTTATTTGGTTCAAGCATAATTCAAACCTACAATGCACATAAGAGGAATTAGTTACTATTTTTTAATCATAATATGTAGAAAATATTATCAAACACTATGGTCTACTATCTATTTTTTTTGAACTCAACTAAGTGAGAGTGGAGAATCTTGGGAGGATATTCTAGGTTGGAAATGGTATAATGAGATAATAATGATTGCAAAGGAGTTACCTATATATGTTTATAAATGAAGGGACCACCTTGATAAAAGTTTTATGGCTATGGAAATGCACCAAAAATAAAATTCTATGGTTGTGATGAAGCCACCATGTTACTAGGTATAACAATGATATAACCACCATAATAAATTAAAAAGTGGCCATTGTGATCAAATAAGTAAATTAGGGGAATGCATTCCCTCCTTAATTGGTTGTATGTAAAGAAAGATGAAATTAGTTTAAGGAGAAAATGAATTTATATAAAAGAAAAGATAATGCATATTGCTTCCAAGGTGTAATATGTGACATAAGATGGCCAAATTACTTACAAATGAGGGAGGTAATTTATATTGGAAACATGATCATAATTCTTCTCCTATGGTAGGGGTAGAGAGAGAGAGAGGAAATATGGTAAAAAATATTAAAATTTTGTAGGAACAAGTAGCAAGAAAAAACAAAAGAATCGATAGTGTGGGAGAGAATGAATTGAGGTACTATCCGAATAAGGATCAACATATAGTTTCTCCCATGGGGTTTCCCCCAAAGTAGGATAATAAAGGAAAAGTGAATATGGATATATATTGGTCTAGAAAGTGAGCATACAAAAATCACTTAGATAATGTGTGATAAGAGGAGGAATAAGGTTTTGAGGCATATCATAAAATCAAGGGGGTAAGTTCAAAAAGTGGAAGTATTTTTTTTTTTAAGAATATGGACCATAGTTGGACTAAAAATTTGAAGCACTTACACATTGAATCTTTAAAAAGTTTAGTAATATGAAATTTAGTATTTTGAGTCTAGTTTTGAAATATGTAATTTATTCTAATACCTAGATGACATAAAATAATTTTTAATACGTATGTATAAAACCACTTTTTAAAAGTCACCTTTTAAGGACCATACCATGCACGTGTATGGACACCATAATTTGATGTAAATAAAAGTATTTTTCTAATTCATTTTGGGGAAATATGTGTATTATAATGAAGATTGATAAGGATATTTTTCTATAATTTTTTTATTAATATTTTATTTATTTATTATTTATTTATTGGCCCTAATTGTTGGTTTTTAAAACCCCCGTGTACGGACACCATAAATTGACCTAAACTTATCATTTTTTGATTTTTTTTTTTCATTGTGTAAGGAATTTTTTATAGATTGATTCTATATAATTTTTTAACAATAAAATTAACAAATTTAAAGTTATTGAAAAAATATGAAAACCTGACATTTCAAGTTTATGGACCAATTTCCTTGTAAATTAATTAAAAAATAGAAAAAAAAATCCAATCATAAAAAAAGTTACACATTTGAAAACTAGACATTGTCATCTATAATGGGTTTTAATTTCATAAAACAATTAAAAAAAACCCTCATCAACTATATTGCCAAAGTTAGTTTTTTCTCTTGAAATTGCAATGACCCTTTGCTTACAGGTCCAAGGCTATGTGTTTGGTTACCATGCCTTTTCTAAGCCTAAATCCAAATGAAAAACCTTTATTGTGAATTTCAAACTTTTTTAGTGAGTACCCACTTTAAAATGGGTAACTATTTTAAAAAATGAATGGGCACTTGTTTTAAAGCTAAAAAATGACACTTCCCATGAATGTGGACCCAACTTCTTGCACTGACTCAAGGTATAATAAGAACATATGAAAGAAAGAAAATGATTACTTGAATAATACATAGTAAAATATGAAAATGATAATGTTATTGGTAGGAACCATATAAAAGTTAATAAAGACATGTATAGTGTGAATAATATGGAACAAATTAGGAAAGGGATAATGTGGATAGTGTGAATCAGAGTATAAAGTATTAGGAAGGTGAAAACATATGCATGGTACAATAATGAAAAGTGTTAAAATAAATTGAAATTGTGAGGAAAATGACATAAAATGTGTAGAGGAGGGGGACTGACTGCTCAAGACCCTAAGTCACAAGAGGGTCTAGAACAATAGGCTACCCTGATCTACCTCAAGCTAAAAGGATTGTTTTGGGAGAGTTTAAAGTTTAGAAGATGAAAGGAAGAGCAACCAGGTTGTTGTTGTCCTTTTACAAGTCTGAATCTTTCAAGAATTCAGGTGAGCAAGTTTCTAGAGTTTAGACTGTGACTTAGGAGACTCACTGATAGAGGACTACAGTGTAGGACACAGATGATAGCACAGTGCGCTAGCATCTTAGTGAGGCACTGGAGTTCGTACAAACAAGAAGTGTAAAGTATAGTAAAAAACCAAGGGATACTTACTAATGACCTAACAGATGTAGTTTGATGTAATTACAAAAATAGAAAGGAATAAAATAATAGAATTTTGAGAAAGCACTAAGACTAAATCTAATTATGAAATGACAAAGAAGGGTGAGGAAAGTATAGTGCCTTCCTACCCATGAGTTGATATCTTCAAGATCTTCACCTCAAGGAGAATTTGCACATAGAAGACAAAAAATGTTGGGGCTGTGTTTAGAGGACTACCACAGTTAGTCCCTCGCTTTGGTGTTTCTACCTCCATGGATAGCCAAGATAGCCACGTTAGCACAATAGGAGAAATATGATAAAGAAAGATATTGAAATAGCAATACCAAGAAATACATTGAACAATAATATGCTATGATATTAAAATGAAAATGCCAAGTAAAGGAAGATGGAGTGATATCACCTTCAACCACATGCACTCAAGGAAAATGGGAGAAGGAGCGAGCTCACAAGATTTGAAAGGCCAATGTTTCTGCAACAACGAAGAGAACTTAAACCAATTAAGTATCAACTTGTAGCTTCAATGGAGGTGGTGGAGCTTGAAGGAGCTAAAAGTGAATGAGAAGAGTGAAGATAATAGTCTCAATTATCTAGATGATCAAGAAGCATGAAAGAATGAACATAAGATAGGATTTTGAAAGGTGAAAATGGAGGAAAAGGAGTTGTTCAAGTTAGTTCGAAGGGTAGGAGATGTTACACTTCACATCTAATGGAGGAGTGTAATGATTATGTGGATTCCAGAGATGAGAATCCTGTCAAGATGACAACACGTGGTGCTAGTGTCCTTGACATAATATCCCCCACTGACATGTAAAACAACTACCAAGTGGACAAGGGAAGGTGACAAAAATACGAATTGCATTGTCGGATTTAATTCTCTAAGGTAGGAGGTAGCATAAATGGGGAATTTGCAAGGGGTTGCAAATTCACACCATTACAAAATGAAGGAGTAAAACGGAGAGAAATAGAAGGTAAAGTAGGAAATTGATTGAAGGTGTATAATGCAAAGGAAAATGAGTAATATGATGCAACCTAAAAGAGATAAGGAATTTAGAAAAATGAATAGTATAAGGCCAATTAGGAAAGTGATAACAAGAAGAGTATGATAATGTGAGAGGTATAATAATGTGTTAGTTTAAATAAGATGAAGGGTACATTTTATTAATAAAATGACAAGGTAAGTAGTGAGACCTGTGATATATTTAGTGTAGAGTAAGGAAAAGGATGAGAAAAAGGGTAATGTGAGGCAACATGATGGCGAGGTAATACATTTGAATTAGAATAAGAACATATAAAAGGAAAGGCAATGATATATATGATTAAGGAGATATGTGGTAATAGAAAGAATCAAGGTAAGGACTAGCAAGAAATGAGAAGTAAAATAGGAGTTCAATAATAAGAATAATATTTAAAAAAATGGAAAATGAGTAATTTTATATAAGAAAGTAGAGTAAGATTGAAAGTGAAAATAGAAAACACACGGGTTTCTTCAAGCAGACCCCATAAGTTTACTCCCATGGAAGGGGTGAGTAGGGAAGAATAGTATAATTAGAAAGCATAATAATTTCATATACTAACATATATGGAAAGATAAAAAAAGAATGTTATCATATGACTTACCATCAAAATATTATGTGTTTTATTTAAAAACCATATTAGCATCATAAGGATGTGTATTCAATTCAAAATCCATATTAATATCAAATTTTCATGTGTTTAATTCAAAATTCATGCTAGCATTAAAAGGTTGCATGTTTGACTCATGTTAAGTTCATCAATATAAAAATATAAAAAATAACTACACTAAGATGTGTATTAGTTTGATTTGTTATGTGCCATTTTATTTACTAATATTAAATTATATATTTTCATATCTAAACTAAGAATAATAACAAAGAGAACTTAGATTGAAATTATATTGTATATAAAATATGGGAAGGATTAGAAAATCATATCTTTTAGTCACTTAAAATCCATTCATATATGTATGCTTTTTTGCATTCATCAAAGTAGAAAAAAATGTTAATTTTGTGCATCCTTTAACTAAATTTCATTATTTAGGTATCAAAATAAATAATATTTAAAAATCAGAAAATTGATACTATATTTTTCTTTTTACACCATGTTTATACTGCACCTACATGTGTCAGAAAATTTCAATGCTATATTTTTATTTTTACACCATGTTCATATTGCACCTACATGTGCTTTGAATTATTACCTAAAGTACAACTTTTTTAGATAAACTAAAGAGATATAAAACTAATTTTCCTCTAAACATCTTATCCCTTAAACACAACCCTAACCCCTCCCATAATATTACCTCTTATACCTACATGACATACGTTAATGTAATTACTCAAGATCTACATCTAACATCTAGGGATATATCTATTTTTTTTTTTCAATATTAAATACCCCAAGGCTAAAGTTGTTTGAGAAATATACTATTTTACTTTTCTATTTGTAGGTTGTTTTCTTGTTATGTTTATGCTTATTTTAAAAATAATTAACATTGAATATTTTTATGTGTTAGTAGGTTTTCAAGTGGAACACTCAATATAAGGAAGCTTGTATCAAGAAGTGACATCCATATTCCATCCTTTTTATGTGTGACTAAATATACTTTCATCTTTTCTTCTTGATTTTATTTTGACATACATTATCATAGACTTAGAGTTTAAATGCAAGTCAAAGTGGGAAAAAAAAATAATGGTAAAATTGTATAACTTTTACTTTTATTCTCTTAATTGGTGATCACTTTGAATTAGTTATCCTTAAGGTAATGAAAAGTGCACAAGTGGCATGATTTCTACTAAGAATTAAAACATAACTCAAACTATACATGATTCTATTGAAACTCAAATACAAAGAAGTAGTTCTCATCCTTAGTTTTTTTATTTCTTGCATAGGATTAGAACATAACTTTCCCATTTAACCTAGTTGAGAAGTGAGATTTATGAAAATGACTCCAAATTTTTTAAATTCAAACTCAAATGATGAACTTTTATATTTCTCTTTACTTAATCATCTTGTGTTAAGTCAAAGCATACAATAGTTCACTTGTTACCTTGGATTTGTATTTAAAGAATAATCCTAATTTATTTAGAATATCTTGTGAGCACTGAGCACATCCACCATCTAGTAGGAAAAACATGTTATTCACTATATTATCTTTAGAGCATTGATATATTTACATTATATTCTAAGGTATATTACATGACTATCTATTATCTTTGACCTATGTACAATGTTCTTAAATTAGTATCCTTAGGGGTTTGACCAAAGGAAGACATATTTCCAACCATTAGGAAACTTTGAACCACACAACCAAGTTCTTATGTAGAAATATATGCAGATATAATGTGCACATTCATCCAAATGTGCTCCACCTTTGTCTACTCACATGTTGACAAGTGGCATTGTGCTATTGGTTGGTGTTTGATCCCACATTCATCAATTTTGCTTATTCTTCCATCATTCTCTTCTATAAATAGAAGGATCTTTTACTAATTTTGGATCCACAACTTCATGCAACATCATTATCTTCGTGCTTTGAGCAAAGTTCATCCATTGCCATCTATTTTCATAGTTTTTCATCATTTCATAGCTAGGTTATGGAGAAATTTTATCCAGGAGCTTCAATCTTCAAAGTTCATCATTAAGCTTGACTAGGAATTGGGAAATGGCTATTTTCCACATCAAAATAGCACCAATTCCCCCATGGGATTAAGAGTTTGTTTATTTTGAGCAAGATTAGATAGCTTTTATTTGTGTTCTTCATGTTATTTCTTGTTCTTGATATTTCAAATGAATCTTATGGGGAATAATGATTTGATTTGCATAATGGACTAATTTTGTGTTTGTTGTTTATGTTTGTGCAAGTCTAGGATCACCATTCACAATTCCCTTGTAGAAATACAATGGCTTTACATCGGCCAACATCTTAGTTACACCAAGATGTCCAAAATATGGTGCATTATGAAATTCAATCCTTTCCTCAAACCTTAATAAATTATTAGGTTCAAAGTGAAATCCTTCATACCTTCAATCTTGTAGATTATCTGAGAGTGCTTGCTTGATTTGATCATAATACTTTTCACCCTTGGATTTCTGCAATACTTGACCTTTGAAGTCAGTTTGAATTGATATCATCGAGGAGATATGCATCCTATGACTTAGGGCATCAACAACTCGTTTTTCCTTTCCCTTGATATAACTTATGTTGAAATCATAATCAAATATCAGTTCCAACCATCTCCTTTTTCGTGCATTCAAATTAGGTTGAGCAAACAAATACTTCAAACCATGATGATCAGTCTTTAGTTCAAATGGTTTTCCCAACAAATAGTGTCTCCACATCTGTAATGCATGGACAAATATTACTAATTCCAAATCACGCGAAGCATAATTTTGCTCATAAGGCTTCAACTTCCTTGACTCATAGGCTATGAATCACCCTTCCTACATCAATACTCCACTCAAACCTTCTCCTGAAGCATCTGTGATAACAATTAAGTCACCATATGGATTTGGTACCTTCAATATTGGGACTATGGTCAACTTCTCCTTGAGTTGGTCAAATGTCACTTGAAATTTCTTAGACCATTCAAACTTCTTTCCTTTCCCCTACAATGAAGTAATGGGAAAAGCTATTTTGGAAAAGTTTGCAACAAGCTTTTGATAATACCTAGCCAAACCCATAAAACTTATAACTTTTAGCACATTCTTAGGCATTGGCCACTCAAACACTACTTTTATTTTAGTCAGATCAATTGCAATCCCATCAGCTGAAATCACATGACCCAAATACTACACTTCCTTCTAAAAGAAGGTAAACTTTGAGAGTTTCTTATACAAATTATGCTCCCTTAAGAGTTGGAGAACAATCTCTAAATGTTAAATATGTTCCTCTTCATTCTTGGAGTAGATTAAAATATCATCCAATAAGACCAACACAAACCTATCCAAGTAGTCCCTAAATACACTATTCATTAGGTTCATGAATGTTGTAGGTGCATTCATGAGTCCAAAAGGTAGGACCGTGAACTCATAATGATCATACCTAGTTCTGAAAGCTATTTTTAAAATGTCTTCACCCTTGATCCTCAATTGATGATAATCTGATTGTAGATCACTCTTCGAAAACATCGTTGCTCCTTGCATCTGATCAAAGAGATCATTGATACATGGCAACAAATATTTATTCTTTATCGGTTCTTTATTAAGCAACCGATAGTCAATACATAAGTGCAGTGTACCATCTTTATTCTTCACGAAGATCATTGCCGCTCCCCAGGGTGAAACATTGGGTCTTATCGATCCCTTGGACAACAATTCTTCCAATTGAGATTTTAGCTCCATTAATTTTATCGTGGTCATCCTATATGGAACTTTTGATATAGGCTCCAACCCTGGAACTATGTCAATGGAGAAATAAAACACTCTCTTAGGAGGCAATCTAGGTGATTCATTTGGAAATACATCTATAAAGTTCCTTAGGATAGGGTACTTATCAATATCTAACTTTCTCAATTCCACCATCTCGCCATCTTCGGCTTCTTGGAGGTCTCAAGGTCCATAATATACTACATTGAATCTTGAGAAATGAACTCTTTGCATTCCTCAAGTTTCTCCATTTTCACTGCAAAGAGTTGACAACCTTTCTTCTTCGCCCTATGCATTTGTACAACTGAAATCTACCTCAGCTTAACTTCTCTAGACATTCCTTGCAATGACACCTAGTTTCCAAGATCATCTAAGCATTCTACTATTTTTGCATGATAATCTACTTTGTCCCTCTGTTTCCATTGCCAATTCATCCCTAAGATGACATGTCTCATATGAACCTAAGGGGGCTATGTACAAATTCACTTCCATAAAGAAACTTGAAAGTTCAACCCTTGCTTCAAATAAACATTGATCCACTTTAGCTCTTGTCTGGTTTGCATATTCAACAATCCAAGACTTTTCCATGTAGCCAACTCTTCTAGAAAATTTACTAGCTATACTAGGAGAAACAAAAAAATTTGTGGCACCAATATCTATTAAAATTGAGATGGGTGTACCAAACAAAGTACCTAAAATTTCTACTGAAGTAATTTGGTACTCTGCTTGCCAATTGTCTAATACTACATGAATACTTTGTTGGAATGTAGCTCGTTGAGGAGGAAGAGGGTTCACATGTGGTTGTGACCCTGATGGTTTGTTGGGACACCTATTTGCAAAGTGATCTCCACCACACATAAAACATCCTTTCAATGGACCCTTCCTTTTTATAGGCCTTCCAAAATTTTCTTCATTCCCACCAACATTGTTGTTGTAGTTGTTTTCGTTGTTCCCCTACAATCCCTTCTTGGTTCATTATGGGGTCCCTTGTCCCCTTGCCTTTGAAAACCTTTCCCTTCACTAGGCTTCTTCGAAGCTTGATTGGCTTATGATCAATTGAACTTCTTTCGATTATTTTCATGATAGTTCAGGATATATTTAAGCCTTTGCTCTTACTTAAGGGCTTTCTCATATACTAGGTCCATGGTAGTAGGACCGTGTACATCTACCTCTCCACCTATTTTATTATTGAGACCCATGATGAACTTCCTTATGTGAAACCACTCATCCTTTTGGTACATGGGTACGTACCCCAGGAGACGAGTGAATTTCTCCCAATATTCGTTCACCGAGGAATCTCCTTGCTTCAAGTTTTGAAAGTTAGTGAGCTTTTGATCGTAGAATAATTGATGCAATCACTATTTCTGAAAAAATCTCCACAAATTCACTCCAAGTAATCTTTAAGGAACTAATCCCAAGCTCCATCTTTTTATTCATCCATCAATTGGATGCTTCTCCAGCCAACTGAAAAGCTCCCCAAACAACTTTAGTGAACTCAGAGTAATTCCTAATTTCAAAATACTTTTCCATATATGTGAGCCATGCCTCAGTCGCATCCCCACTAGTATTACCTTCAAATTTTGGAGGTGTGATCTTTCTCATATCTCAAGATAACTCACTTTTTAGTCACTTCCTTTTGGTTCCCTCCAACTTAGACTGTGACTCATCATCCTCATGTTCACTTGATTGAGTATGATCATGGGAATTTTCCCCTTCTTCATTGTTAGGAACTTCTTATTCCTCCCTTTCTTTTCCTCTTACCTCCTGCTTGAGGTTCCTAATTCTTTCTCTTGTTTCATCCACCATAGCCAAAATACGATCCAATTTATATTTGACATTTTCAACACCTTGGCCTACTTCTTGACTTTCCCCAAGGTTAGTTCTTGTTCTAACCATTTTTCACAAGAAAATTTACACCTAGAGGTTTCATTTTAATTAGATCCTAGGAAAGTTTACTTATCATTCTAAAAAATATTCCAAAAGAACAAACATTCACATAAGAAATTTCATAAAGAAACTCATACACAAGGTTTTACCAAAACATGCTTTTCATTAAGATAAAAAAGGATTTTAATATCCTTGTGTTTACATGGAATGACTATTCAGATAGTCTAAGGGAAAGTATCCCTCAGATTCACTCTTTGATACATAACTAAGTGGGGTATACCCCTTAGATTTTTGTTCCCATTCATTGTCAAAAGGGTAAAACCCTCAGACCTATCCTCAGATACATAGTTTCGGGGAACATATTCCTCTGATTCACCACTTGAGGCTAATACAATAACTTCCAACATTGGAAGAACTCGAGGTTCCCTAAATATCATGGCAAAACTAACACTACATTCTGAGGGCATATCCTTGGAAATGGTAAAGAATCTGACTTAGCCAGAGAGATAGGAGGTACATAGTTGACAGCCTCACGCATCCTTTTTCTCTCTTGATTGATTCATGATAGGGCATGATTGAAATTTTCAGTGTCACTCAGCGAAATTGCATTTTCATAATTGGTCCCCTCTATGGTTTGAACAATTGCTTCCTTTTCCTTCTTGGCCCTTAGGTAGTGCTCATTACTGATTATTGAATTCCTTGCAGTCATCTTAAGACACACCATCTTGGAACAAGAATTGCAAACATTAGACTCATATAATGTTGGATGGAAACACAACAAGCACATAGGTTCTAGAGCTGAACCTGGTAGCTTGATACCACGTGTAAAATGCTCATTGTTCTACCCATTGTTTTTACTATGTTTTACCCACAAGTGAACGGTTTATGCTACTAATAGTACATGAGAATTACAATTTTCCTTTTCATTTGAATAACAAGATGCACATTTGAAACATAACTATTCCAAGCTTTTCCATTGCATAACAAAGAATAATTTTAATAATACAGGTAATGATTTCACATTACATAATTTCAAGATGATATTTCCCATTTACAATTTCCACAGAGATGGTTACATGAGTACATACATAGCTTCTACAAGCTTACTGAAATAGAGATACAAAGGGTCCAGATGTCCTTCCTCGAATCTTGGCCACCAACTACATGAGGGAAAGCATCACTCAAGTGCTTTTCCGCCAACCATAGACTTACTATGGTTCCCCGCACATCTACCTAACTAGTAAGATGGCCCTACCCTTCGATGAAGAGATTGGTTTGGTAACCTCATAATACTAGCCTTCTCAGAGCATGGTGTTGTGTCCTACATAACTAGAGATTCCATACAATGACTACAACCTATATGTATGACATTCCATACCTAGTATGCAAACCTAAATCATAGTGAATTGATAGTGTAAACAATGGCTACTCACACTACTTTGGCCAAAGTATTCATCACCTAGAATTTAGAGTGGAGATCATAAGCTCACCCACCCTTCTAGCTCGATTTGGTTTTCACCATTCATACTCTTTACATACATCCCAAAAAGAAGAAAGTGATGACATGATAACTTGACTATAACTAGGTTATATTATATTTTATATTTGATTATAACTTTAGTTATATCTTTAGTTAGGAGTGATGTCTCCAAGTGGGAAGAGGAAAGGGGCTCCAAATTTGAATTCCTCTGGAGATTCTGAAGGCAATGGGTTTGCTTTAGAAGATGGCGATGATGATGCATGGAGGGAGATGTGCTTGCAACCTTTCCCTTTGGCATTGGGCCTACTCTTGGTGCGTTGGGTGCAGTTTGTTTGGGTTGTGGTTCTGGTGGGGGAATTTCTTTTTGTCTTCCCTTGGTTTCTTGCTTCTTCAGTGCATTTTGTGGTCTCCCTACTATTGGTTGCAGGCTCTTTTGTCTTCCTTTTTGTTTCATCTTGTTGTGAGTGGTGGCTTTTGATTTGTGCCACTTGTTGGGGGTTTTTTATCGAGCCCTTTCTCTGTTCTTTTTTGGGAGCCAGTTTTCTATTTCCTAACTCATTGGGGACGTTGGGTGAGTCTCTTTCCTTCCTCCTTGGGTGCTTCTTCTAAGCTGCTCCCTATCATGGGATTTTTGGGTCTCAAGAGGGTTGATCTTATTATGTATTTTTCTACTAAGACCCTTGTGGAGTGGTGGCATGCTCTCCATTTTGCTACTTTGGATTTGTGCCTAGGTTTGGAAGGGGTTGGCCTCTTTTCAATTGTCCTCCATGATGTCTCTATTGCTCCTATCTTGATGTTTTTCTTGGTGTTGGGGGTGCACCTTGAGTTTCTTATTTGGATGGGTTATGGTCCTTCTTGTTCCTAGTGTTCTTGGAGCAATCAGGTGTTTTTGGGGCTCTGCTCTTGGGTTTGAAGTTGTTGTTTAGGCTTTGCTTTAAGTTTTTTCTCTCGTCCCAGTTGTTCTTTTGGCTTGTAAAAACACTAGTTGCCCTCTTCTTTGGAGAGGTGTCATCTTGTGAGATGATTATGGAGCTTCTATTGTTTTCTCTTGGGGCTAACTTCCTGTGTGGGTTGGCTCAAAATGGTATTATGATGCCTATGGATTCTAAGTTCACTATTTTTGTAGGAGCCTCTACTTCTTCCTTGGACCTTGAGTTTCCTTTAGAGGTGGAGACTTCTCCTATCGAGGTGGATGCATCTTCTTTTGAGGTGGATGCCATTCCTATGGAGGTGGAGTGTGCATTTGTTGGAGTGTGGCTACTATTGTGAAAGCATTGTTCTTAGTTTCTTCTCCTTTAGAGGTGGAGAGGCAGGTTTGAAGAGTTGGGTGGTGAGTTTCATCAATATGGATGTTGTTGTTGGCTCTTTAAGTTGGTTTCTTAAGTAGTGTACCTTTTGTAGCCTGAATAATTCAGGTTGTATTGGCTCAACAATGTTTTATATGTGTGTTTGGTTTGTTGCTACCTGGTTGTTGCAGGTAGGGTTTAGTGGGTTTAAAGTCCACGTTAAAACCTGGTGTGTGGTGACGGATTATGATCCTTGTAATATGGATGTAAGTGGGAACTTTTAGGTTGTCGTCTAAACCTATTTTTGATTCAATGTCCCTTGTAAAACTTGGTTGTTTTGGGTTTAAGGTTCCCTTTAAAACCTTTTCTATAGGTGCAGATTTGGGTTGCCATGTTGTTCATTTGGTGGTCTATTATTAGTTTGTTGTTGGTTTTTTATGTTGTATTCGTGTGCAACTTGTTCTTCTTTGAGTGGGTTTTAGGTCCTTGTCAAAACCTTTTTGTAAATGGTTTCGGGTCCATTCAAAACCTATTGTAAATGGTTTCAGGTCCATTCAAAACCTGCTTTTCCCATATAATCAAAACTTGACTAACCAGGTTACACCCTTTCCCATGGATTATTCTAACCCTAGGAATAACCAAGATAACCACCTATTCCAACTAACATTTCCATCTAAAGTACTTCAATACATCGATACATAGCACATTTCACATTTCATTCTAAATACACATAGTATTGACAAACTACGTATAGTATTGACAAACTACGTAAAGTATAAATAGAAACACAATCATATAAAATTCCAATATAGAATATATAAGTATAATCCAAATAGAAAGGTTTCACCAAAAGAAGAATCAACCAAGAAACATGCAAGCTTATCCAAAGCATCTTAATACATATTTAAATCAATCCTTTCCAACAAAGCATAATTCATGTCAAATAACCTTTCAAACATAAATAATAAAGGAATAAAAATCAACGTGCTTGTATTAAAATATCCAACTGATATTACTTTCTCCCTAGCTCAATTCCTCAAGCTTGCTTGCTACTTCTTCTAAGTTCAACCTATCTTCCACTTCTAGCCTCTTACAAATTCTCAACAAATACAATTGCAAAATCAAAAAGCAACTCTCTAACTCTCAAGCTCTCAAAATACTCTTGCACAAAAAAATCAACAAAATAACAATGGAGAAATCAAAATGAAAATTGTAACAAATGGTAGAGAGAGCACTTCTATATATACTAAAATTTGAGCATCTTAATGCTACAAACTAGCTAACAAATCTGTCACCTTCATATTCAAGTGCATCGACTCAGCTAATTTAAGCTCTTAGATTGCAACACATAATAGTCCTCTTATTTCCAATTTCATAAAATGCATGGTTCGACTTCCTTTTTATGAAAACATGACTCTTTTACCAAGTCAAGGAACAACAACGCATTTGTACAGGTTTCCTATTTGATTTGTAAGTCGACTACCCTTACATTTTTTTGTCATCTTTGCATTGACTGAGTTTTATGTTTATCAAATGGCTAAATACCTGGATATGGCATAGGTACTAGAATTCTATTGGTTTCCACTTTCTATAGATTTTGGCACCACCTTTCATACTTTAGTGCCCTTTCTCATATATGGTTTAAGACTAAGTCAACAATGTTTAAAACTACATTTATTTTTACTTGAAATGTTTGAATAGTATTTACCTTCACTTATGCACTACGCATAAGTCTCTTGTAACATATATGGTAGTGCTATGATAATGCACTATACTCATTCAATGCGCTTTTAATATATATCAAACAATATATATATTATTAATATATATTATATCTTTTAATATATACATATATATATATATATATATAATTATATCCACATGATTACTAAATGCATTACTTGCCAATTAAATATATATATATATAAACATATATCAAAATAATTATATATATACATACATATATATGCATATTAATATATATGTATATATGTTTACATTGACATAATTATATACATATATATACATATATATATATATATATATATATATATATTACGTATATATATAACATTATTTTAATATCCTTACATAAACACATATATTCCATATTCATCGATCGATGTATATACATGAAGTGTATATATATATGTCACATTCGTCCAATTGATATTCCCATGCATATGGGTAATAAGTTCATGAGCATGCGTAGATACATCTACCTACGTATATTCATGCACATATTTACTCACATGTATGAGTTATTGTAGACATGTACATATATACACATATATATACTTCATCGATTAATATATAAATATGAACACACAAGGAAGGAATTTCACTCGACATAAATTATCAATAACATTTTCCCAATCAAGAACATTCAAAGACTGAAACCATAAAATAATACAAAACATTCCCAAACCAAAATTGAAGATCACTTATCAATTCCCTAAACTAACTTGACTCAACTTAGACCAACTAGGATGTGAGTGTGTGTATGCTCAGTTAGGCTCATTAAGGGTTACGAGACCAAGTTCTTCTCCTGAGTGATACTCCCCCTCTCCTTCAGAGGTATGAATCTATTCCTGCATCCAGCTTAGTACATCACAACAATAGCTAACCGATAATAGTACATTCATATGCATCATATATTTTCACCCTCAAAACATTATAAAATATCAAATTGAATTTATACATTCATTCATCACATTATACATCAATATTCATATACAAAACACATTCATGTATTAAAGCATTTTAACCTAACAAGGTAATAGTAAATAGGTAATAACACAATGAGGTGTAACAGGTAGTGGTATTTAGGGCAATGGGGTGGATAGGTTACACTAGATAACAAATCATTTATCTTTTGTACATGATTAAATCTCTCAATAAAATTTAATTTTGGGGGATAAAGCTCTCACAATATATGCCAAATAGAAATTTTGAGGATGCTCACAAGACATTGAATGGAATTTGATTTGAATTCACCTAATGATAAATTTAACATAGATACAAAAGATAAATGAATTGTTGTCCACTATAACCCTATATTCTCCACTTGCCTAAATCCTACTACCTCTCCCATTATCAAAAGTGTAAATAAAGAAACTCCAATTTAATTGTTCTACATAGTATTTATTCCATTCCAACATTAGTTCCTCATTAAAAGTCTAAATCCAACAATCATAAGTATTTCAAGCACCCAAAGTAAGAACACTAAGAAAGGGCCTTTGAAATGATTCTTGTGAATAATAAAGGATGCCAAATTTGTAAGAGTGCATATGGTAGAAGTTAGATTTCTAGATATCAAAGTATTGGTGAGATTTATTTGAGTGACGATAAAAGCAAAGTCATAGCAAACTCTATTTCACTTACATGGATTGTTATGGGACTTATTCTAGTTAGAGAGTGTACCATGTTTGAAAATTCAATCCCTCTCCTTTATTTGAAAAATTGTTCTTCCTTCTTGAGAGATTTTAGAGCAATGGGACAAATAGACAGACATAAATGACATTCTAATGAGATTGTAAGCATATCTCTTACTAGAGTATCATTTCAACCACTACAAACTTTATAATGGATATATGAGTGGAATCTTTTCTATTTAAAAGGGAAATTCTCTTGAATTATCAAAAAATGAACATGGGGGTGTGATATCATCTAGATGAGTTGAGTGTAATAGCTTCTAGAAGAAGTGAGGCTAAGTCAAAATTGATTACAAACTAAGATTCATGGTCATTTGTTAAACACATAGATCATGCCATTTATTTTTGCTCATCATTAAATCATTATTATACTCCATCATAGTTTATAGAACTCCAAGGTCTTCTAAATATTTTCCACTTCCAATTGATTTAGTTTATAATCACTATTTTTTGTTGTTGCTTGGTAAAATTAGTCATAGGTTACATTTTTAAACAACACCAAGTCCAAAATGTTAGCTAATCCAATTATAACGTAGTGTATATATTGACTTATCTCAAGGCTTGTTTACCATAATACAATTTGTTTAATTTGTTTTTAAGTGATTGCCACTATTTTAGATTTTAGTGAAATAAAAATCTTTGAAGACATGTTTAGATCACAACATTTTGTTGTTGGATTTATTTTTAATAAATACATGAGGTACATGATTAAATCTAGAAAGTGATGACTAAGCATATGTGATTCTAGGTTTAAGGTGAACCAACAATACAAATCCTTCATTGTGCATAGTAATACCACCATTCTTAATTTTCTTGGAGTAATTTTGGGGCTAGAAGTGGCTATAGGCAAGGGAAATGCAATATATCTTAGGATGAGGAAATTCAACACAATTTTCACAAAGAAGGTTTTTTTTTTGTGATGTTGTAAAGGAAAGGGTATATGCTTTATCTTCTCATTACTTCTAGTTGATCCCACAATAGTGTCCCACTTGTGGGGAATCCTAATTTTTGCTTGAAATGACATATTTCTTAAAAAAAATGATTTAAGCCTAGAGGGGATCCATACAAGGGGGATTTATTGAAGGGGCTTAGATCAAACCCTTGGGAAGAAAAACCCTAACCCATGTTTAAATCAAACCTCTAATGGAATATCCTTCATAACAATCAAAATGCTAACAAAAAAGGTAAATTTTCTTTGTCTTTTGGAGTATTAAATGAAGTCATTTGGAAATACCATTTTATAAGTATGTATCTCTTAGTATTAGCTTTCCAAAAAATAGAATGTTTGCTATTTTTTGTAATATTATATCATTTTTAATTTTATAATGAATGTAAGTGCATTACAAAAGCCAATAGTGGCATAGCATGACGGTTAAGTTGTGATGTTCTTTCCATCAAGGTTTAAACCCCATTAGGGTATTGTTGTTGAATATTTATATTGGGGATGAGGTCCCCCATTTGTGATCTCATTGATTCATAGCTTTGAGTCAAGAGCACTTAACCCCTAAAAAAATTGCATCACAAAAATAATCATTCATTCAAGATACTAGAGAAAATAACAAACATTGTTAGAAAATTCTAAAAAAAAATACACTTTGTTCCACATCAATGTCCTTGTTTCAATGAAACAAATTTTTTTTTTTGATATATATATGCTAAGAGAAATATGTTATGAAATAATATAGGTTTGAAATTTTTGTTAGTACTAATTCAATGACTAATAATAAATAAAAAATTACAAAAATTATTCATGCACTGGATATTGGAGTTAATGATCTAATTCCAATAAATTGTGAAAAAAATATTTGTAGTTAAATTAATGTGACATGAAATAGTGTTACTCAATAAAATAATAAAATAATAAAAAATAAAAATGATACCTTGTAGGTCCATGCTTTGAGGCTTTTTAATAAAGAGATCAAGCTTCCACATATTTTTCTCTAAAAGGACTATGAATTTTCTTACTTGGCATAAAGCCAAAGATAATTTTTGTCTAGCAGCTAGCTAATCAAAACTTTGAAACTTTCTAGGTTGTTATCGAATCTATGCCTCTAGATACTATTCATAAAATTGAGGTTTGTTGTTTGAAGCCCTATTGGAAAGATTGATATGGTTTCCGAAAACACCATTTCAAAACTATGATCCTTGTAATTCCTACTCTTGGCTCTCTTTGTATTTGCATGTGATTCCTATTTTAAACAAAAAAATGGATGTTACAATCCTCTTTGGATGTCTAATAATGCATGTTTCAAACAGTTTGGTCTACTATCTTAGAGTTGAAACTTGCTCATTTTTCTTGGTGTATTCTTTTCCAAGGTATTCTTGTTGTTTCTAGATTAAATCATATTGGGATCGAGAGTCCTCAATACCCATTTTATGGTCATTAAGAGTCTCTCAAGCATCTTTTCTCATTTTGTCCCAAAGCTCAAGTTGTGTGGACTTAGATTTGTGATTTAATCAAACCTTTTTGGCCTAAGCCATTCTCATGGAACACAATTTATTAGGGGATTGACCTATGATCCCTTCTAATTAAACCCAAATTTGGTATGTTTTTAGGGTGGAAATTATTTTCAACAAATGAAAGGATAATTTTTTGATTTATTTTATGGTAATTTAATTAATCCTAATTTCTCACTTTACATTAAGACGATGATTTGTTCTAATGTAATTATGTAGATCCAATTGGAATCCAACAAGGTTGCACTTGCAATGGCACATATTCAAGTGATTTAGATCACTGGTCTAATGCCCTATGCACTATTATCAAAGTCCCTCTGACTCCTACCTCTAGCTGAGGCCATTCTCTACCCCATGAGCATCATTGGGAATGTAGTCAATCTACTTGTAGAGAACAAAATACCTATTCTTATGCTTTGTAACTTCTTGTGAGAAGAGTTAGAGACTGTTCTTATACATAGTGGTCACAACCTATTCGCTACCACTCTATTTCTTCCTAAGATCCCAGTCATGGGTTTAGTGGTTGACCTAACTTTGGAAAATTCCCTTGCCTCACTCGTGCTATATCGCTTACTTGTGGCACTCAATCACTTGATGAAGAAAAAATGCAATGATGATAATGATGGTTGTGAGCCCCCTAATGACCCTTAGGACCTCGTTGATGTACAAGATAAACTGGATGACTAAGACCCCCCTCCTCCTTCAACTATTGCTCTTACTATTTTGCATAGTGGCATATTTATTTGTTTTATTCCAAGTTTTTCCCTATATGGACTTTAGGGTGTGAATTTTTTCCACCCACCTTTTTTTGAATATGTGTAGTATTATTTTATAATTAATAATAAAGACACTCATTAATATTAAAAAATGGTAAAAAATAATTCTTTAAATTTTAAAAAATTATAACTTGAATTTAAATTAAAAAAATGTCACAACTCATTAGTTTACAACATCCTTAATTTTTTCACTATTTTCTCTCTACAATTGGAACAAATTAGAAAATGCTAAAACCTTGATTTTGAATGTCTCACTTAGGCCAAAAAGTGGGACACATGTTGTGGGATTACCCTTCTATGAGGTTAGGCTCATGGGGTTACTCACACAAACCACATTAGTTCCTTTGATCACATAATCTTCCAACATTCATATTCATACATTTTCTAATTTTTATTGAAATAAAATTATATGATTTCTTAGTAGAGGCAACTATAAATTTTTGACATATTGAGTAGAGGTTTGCATATCCAAGTATAATACATCTACTATTGTTTATGAATGGGTCATGTTTAATTAGGAACTAATATGATATAGTAATATAGATATAGAAATGCATTATCAAATGGACAAGACATATAGGCACACACCCCAACCTCCACTTAAATATATAATAAAGGGAGGGGGCACAATTTGTCTCTATGAATCAATTCCCAACATAATGTCTATCCCAAGAACTACCTTAGTGCCCTATTGAAATTCAATCAACTAACATATCCCAAATTTCTATTCCTAATGTAGATACATGTCTAAGCCTCCCATCGAAAAGAATCTATAAGAGAGAGGACCCAATGTTGAAAAATTGTAGTCTAAGAAACACCCTATTTAGATCTATAAAAGGTGTATCCTCCACTTATAAGTTCAACAAGATCCATGAGATCTTTGTTTGCTTGTATCTTCAATATTCAAGTGAATGGTGTTTATTTCATTTTCAATACAATATTTTTTAATGACAAATTATAAGATGTATATTCAATGTACATAATATTTAAGTTGTGAATGATTTGATTCATGGATTTAAGTGATCAATCTTAGCTTGAAGATATGTTTTTAAAACCTATAAGTAAGTCTTAGTGAAGGCAAGGTGGTATACATAAGGTCAAATTTGATCACTAGAGAAAAGCTCCTTTGTCGTCAACAACACTTCCTTTGAACTCCCTTGCCCCTCCAAGACCACAAACATAACTTATACTAAAAAAATTAGATACATTGTAAATTGTTGCTCTCAAATCAATATAGCTTTTGTGTTTTCTATATACACATTAAAAATCATAAATTTTCATTTTCCATAGTATCACATTTATTTCTAATAGTATTTCAAATTTATAAGGCATTCAATTTATTGAAGAGGTTATATAATGTCAACTTTGGGATATGTGTGTTATTTTTTTAATGAGTACAACTAGACTACATAAATGTAACATCTCCAATACTTTATATTTAGGGGTAATTATTTGTTGTTGTTGGTAAACATGAGTTTTTAGCCTAGTCCAACACCAAAGAGACCACTTATAGAGGAATCTCTTCCCAATGACTTTATTGTTGAGACGACTATTGGGGGGCCTTAGCCACTAAGGTATTATCATCGTGTTCAAACCTATGAGTCCAACAACCTAATAAAGACACATATCTTGTGAGCAAAATTGTCCAATGAAGGCACACATCCTGCAAACACGCCTACCTAACAAAGGCACACATCCTATAAGCATATAAGCCTAGACACATGGCCTACAAGGACAACATCCTAAAGAGGTTTGAACCTTGATGGACACTATAACAATGTTGTGATTTAACCACTACATTGTGCCCATATTGACCATTTACGTGTAAATTTATATTTTTATATATTACTCTATATAAATTACAATCAACATAACCATTGCACCTCATTTTGATGCAAATGCTTGTATTACTTGATTTAGTCCACTTCACTCCAACAACTTAATTTAATGTAAATTCATTTGTGCTTTGATTATTATATTTAATTAACTTACACAAATTAACCTCTAAGAAAATTGTTTATCCCTTTTCAAAATTATAACTAATCCATTTACACGACAAAACTTCTATCTAAGAAACTCTTATTAAAACCCAATACTTTTTTAATAAAAAGCATATATTATAACCATTAATTAAAACATATAATCATAATCTGAAAAAACCATGAGTAAACTTCCACTTCAAAAACAAAACCAACAAAACTGAAAAACAAAAGATGACCCCCCAAAAAATCCAAAGACTTTAACTCCCCAACCATGGAAGAAATTGCCAATAGGAAGAAAGTGGGGGACCAATCAACCTAATATCCTATTATTTTCATTCTTGGAAAGAATAGATTTGTGAAAAGAGAGATCAAAAAGTGATTGGGAATATGCTTATCAGATCCAAATAATGCCATTATGCCAACCTTCTCTTTCATATTTATATTGTCAAAAACTATTAAAACTTGTGCAAAAGGTCAAATAAAGCTACCTACTTAAGTTACGTGAGTTGACACGCATTTATGAGGTGACGGTCCCGCTCCCCAACCAACTTGCCGTTAAATAACGGTGAAGTTGGTATAAAAATCTCCTATGCTTTTTCATTAAGGAATATTAATTAATTCTTAAGTCCGTATTCATCATTAACCCTTCGTAATTAATTCTTTATCCATTCTATAGATATGCACGAAATCATATCCTTTGCTTGGAATACTACTTTGTACAATTAGATAGATAAGCACGTTCACTTGGATGAGATTGGTAAACAAAAAGGCAAATGATTTGCATTCATATGCTACAAATACACTAACTTAAAAAGGAAAAAAATACATAATTATATGCTTTTTGAGGAGTTTAATTTTAAAAAAACTTTAAAAAGATGAGGAAGGAAAAAGACAACAATCAACATAAAATATTGCATATATGTAAAATATCATAAAAGTAAAAGTCAATGTTCCTAACTTCACTATGATATCAAAGAGATATAATGATAACAAGTTTGTTAAAAATGCTATGAATTGCATCATTTTCTTTTAGTTGAAAGCGACAATACATATGAAATATAACATCATATATTAATGACATGATTTGATCTTCAAGATTTGAAACAGAATATAAACTTCACAATACCATTTAATTAAGACAGTATAATCAAGATGGTGGTGGGGAAGGAGGGCTAAAATGTGGTAACCAATCTAGGTACTACCCCGCTTGAATATAACATCATATCTTAATGACATGATTTGATCTTTAAGGTTTGAAAGGGAATATAAACTTCACAATACCATTTAATTAAGACAATATATTCATGATATAGGGAGGGGGAGATGGGGGGCGTGGAGGTAGGGGCCAATCTAGGTACCACCCCCTTGAATATGCACTCGCCATATATAACACTATATTCATATTTTATTAATATTATAGTACTCAATTTGATATGTAACCCACTTCACCACTAGAGCTCTTTACAACAATAAAATTCTTGATTGAGTGTATCTAATCCAACTTTAGCTCATTCAAAAGATAAAAATGTACTATAATTTTCACATTTTATCTTCTTCAAGCTTTTTTAATCCATGTTCAACATATTGCTACTAAAATTAATTTTGTAACCTAAAATTGACATCTCTCTAACCTCCCATATTTTCTATAGAGCCTCTAACACCCCAAACTTTGCATGAGTAATATGCTAGTGAATTGATACCATATTGTTGCCCCCAAATATTACAATCTAAAAACCAATAAGATGTGTGACCTTTAGAATGTTTAGGGAGGTCAAAAACTACTCTAAGTCCCTCGTGGTCTATAAGATAATGTCTCATACCCCACTTTGCAAATTCTAGCTTTCAACTAAGCCCTCAATAATTAATTATAGACATTCACTTTGGGAGCTTATCATCATTTTCTCCCTTGATCAAATACTTTATCTAGCTATTAAGAGCTTTCTACATTGGATAATTTGATAGTTTCATCTATTAGTTATTTTGGTTTCAAGTAATCAACCAACCCTATATAGGAGGAATGCATGTCATTGAAGGAATAATTATAAATTATCTTCTCACTTTGCTATCTTATTCTTAAAGGTTATCTTCCCTTTAGAGGGTTTGGAATTCCTCTAGTTTGAGAGTTTTTGCCAATGTTCTTACCCTCGCCCTTACTCAAAGTAATCACCTTACAACCAAAACACTAAAAGAAAAGAAGCTTGGAGTAACACATTTTCAACCACTACTCCAACCTAGTATATTTGTTATTATTTTTATCATCTAAGTCACTATAATAAAGAAACTAGTGAAAAATTGTGAAGGCATTTTCTTCAAGTCAATTATTATTTAATTGCTACCAAAAAAGCATGGATTAGATATCTAATTGCTACCACAAAAGTATGGATTAGTGAAAATAATTATACTAAAACTCTGGCATGGTTTGTCTAACCAAAGCTCTTATAGAACATAACCAATGCAAAAAGAGGGATTTTATCAATTAATCACTACCAAAATGTACATACCAACCATCAACCTAGTTCAAAACAACTATTATGGAGACCAATATGAGGTAACATGAAAATAAATAACCAAATTCTTCATTAAGACTAGATTTATATGAGGTGTCGAGAGCTTACCTTCACTATGTGTGATTTGAACACAACCTTACATGTTAATTTTATAAATGCATTTGATATTGTGCAACTTTTATGTGCACAATACTAATGCACAACCATGCAACACTGCTCAAATACATCTGCACAACTAACTATGATATATTGTGCTAACACACATGCTCATACTCAACTAGACCATACATGCAACACATGAGGGCATCTACTTACAAAAAATTCCACCATGCATGCATACTAGATCTACCAACATCTTTGCCATAGGAACAACAAAATTTGGTTTTGACACTTAGTAGTTCATCCTATTCATGCATCCCATATATCCATACAAGTTTGAAACTTGAAACATCATTTCCACATGTCCCACACACAAATATACATTTGACGCATGTCAACATATATGTGGTCTAGTTGTATTTCATTTATAAATGCATCTTATATAGATAGATATGAGCTAACAAACATACATCCTAACCCTCTATAAAAACTTTGTTGATTATTTTATTTGAATTTAAATTGCACATATTTACTCGAATATTTCTATGCATAAAATATGTATGTGTTTTACTATTCTATTTTTCCATTGGCATATTCTATGGTCATATGTATTATTAGATAATAGATAAGATAGCCCCTTGGAGCACCTAGGATGTAGACCAATGTTAAATTGAAAGAGACCTTACTTTCTTGTTATGCAAGCATCTTTATACTAAAAGGTTTGTCAAAACATCATTCTTGGTGTATTTGGTACTACCTACTCATTAATGTTATGATATTTCAATTGGTAATTATGATGCATAAGCTTAGATAAATGGTCAATAATTTTGTTGATTTTTGCATTTACTAATATCAAAAAGTATTCAAATCCTTCACGTAATTGACATAATGTGGGATCTACTATGGCTAGTGTTCCAAGACCTTTCCTTTGTTATGCATTGTAAACATTGACATGAGTGTACTTCACATGGTGTTTCATTGATGCACTAGATCTTTCTATATAAGGGATATAAATAGGAGTATAAAAAATGAGATCCATAGGGCCTACCTACAATCCAAATGGTTAGAGCCTTAGAAACCTCTTTCCTCAAAGCTTCATCACTACTACAATACATATCTTTATTTGAGGATGGGATCAACCAACCTTCAAGTTATACTAAGTTTTGATTGCCCTATAGTTTAAGGGTCCCCTTGGCACAATTTAGAGTTTGTTCACACCCCCTTCACATAAAAGGTTGGTCACTATATTCCTTTGATGCATCATATTTATTAAGTTTTTTTCAATAGAGCTTAAAACTAAGGATCATTTTATTTTTTGATGCTCTCCTTACTATGAGATTAGGAGACAATTATTTTTCCTTTTCATAGACTCTAATAACTCTCTCTAGACTTTAATGGCTTACGAGGATCAAATATGCTTGACTCTTTTCTTTAAAGAGATGTTTGATCTTCACCTACGTCTAGCCAAAGATTTTGCTTCAATAATAATCTACATATTGTGGAGGATTATTTCTTTCATTCACCTCATGTTTTATTTATAATTAAGTAAGAAACAACCTCAATAGGGTTATAGATATGAGAAGATTTGTGAGAATTTAGTTTCAATTCTTTCTCATTAGTGCACACCCTTTACTTTTTGTTTGCTTTTGTGTTTGTTAAAACTTACATTTCATATTCTTTACTTTCAATTGTACTTTTATAGGTGTGGGCTAATTTTATCCTTTTGTAAATTCTAACATCATTATCTTATCTTAAAAGATACAAAGAGTCGCAAAGGATTCCACCTTAGGGTCAATCTTTCATGAGACTTTAATAATATTTCAATCTAATTATATTTCCAAAGGTTCAAAGAACACAAGAAAAAGTAGTAGATTATAATCTTACATCTCTTCAAAATTAATCTCTTATAAAAAATTTATTTCCCTAATATTTAATGTACCATATATTTGCTGCTTCGAAATGTAAATCCTATAACACATTATATATTTTTATTATTTTTTAATTCAAAATTTTACAATGTTTTACCATTAACCTTTCAAATCACACTTAATAAATCATGATCACACTTAAGAAGAATACCAAATTCATGGATGGTCTGCACGAAGAATGTTGCATGCCATCATTATTACCATTTATGGAAGTTGAATAAGATTTGCATTCTCCATGTCTGTAGTCACTGTCAAGACGAAGAAACCATGCAAAGGAGTCTTTTGGGTCAACGTTTTACTTTTGACACATTCTACGCCTATCAATGAGGCAAGAAATTTCCACCACGTAAACTCAGGGCCCCACCACACATGGGATTCTAATTGTATCTAGTAAACACGTCCGTAAAAGACGCTTTCGTGAACTTTCGAGTGGGAGCAATGAAAACCCCTCCACGTAAGGTTTGTGTCCCTTCCAAATAACAAACAAAAAGATAACTATCGTTTTTACATATGCGTACAAATTATTATGCCTCGAAAACAACAAAGGTATGGAAATTCTAAAACATCATCTCCCCTAAATTTTGGTGAATAAAAATATGATTTTTAAAAAATGTCAATCAATTATAGAGTTTAAGAATGTAAACAAAATATTAAATATGAAATTAAGTCTTTTTTAATTAGCAAGTCATTTTTAATTGCTAAAAAAATAAATATGATTTCTTTTTAATTATTTCAATCTTTTTATATTCTCTAATTTACAATGTAAATTATAGTATAATATTAAAGAATTTTTTAGACTTTAAATTAGGGAATCTAAGAAATAAAAAAATAAGAGAGTAAATATAAAATTAATAGTAGGAATTTGAAATCTGTATTTCGTTTTTGTCTTTTTTTTTTGTCTTTGTGTAAAAGGATGAATTTGTGTTATTTTAATTTATTTGGCATATGGTTGTTCTTATAGTTGTGATAACATTCTTATGTTCAAGTATAATGTATAACTATGATAGTGTCCTTTACAACTTCACAAGCTCGTACTTGTAGTTAAAATTAGACATCTAGACTAGGTGGTATAGTAGGCACCTTTGGAGGCTTGTCAAATCTTCCTAGATGATGATCGATCCTTGTATAGATTTGAAAATAAATGGAATAGAGGGTTGCTTTGGGAGTTGTGTATCGATGAAAATGCCATGATGTGTGTAAATGCAAGTAAGGATTGTTGTAGTGGCTTCTACTTGTTGTGTGGGATATATTGTGTGGTGTGATTTTTACCTACCACTTTGTATGCTTCTATCGCCTTCTATGTTTATGCAATTACCCCTTTATTTATTGAGTAGTTTTTTTTATTCATTTACTGTTGTTTAGGTGTGGGAAGAGATAGAGATGCGAACTAGAGTAAAAAGGTAGGGGTTAAAATGGACATAAATCAATATTTAAATGTTGTGGATGTTATGACAAGTGTTGTAGTGTCTATTGTGTCTAAATAATAAGGATTAAATGGAGTTGGTGTGTTTATGTTTAAAAAGGATAAGTGTTGGATATATTGTAGGATCGTTGGTTATTTATGCACCAAAAAATTGTAAGAGACCATCATAATATTTATTAAACAAAGAGACTAAGAGTGGATGCTCAACCAGAGGGAACATTGCTAAGTAGGCATTTTTTATCTCTATGATTTGCCCTTGCTTTAGTGTGTATGTAAGATTAAGTGGATTACTTATGCTAAATTAAAAATAAAAATTATAATCATTGTAACTTATTTGAAAGGGCATATAAGAATTCACACGGTGTTGTTTTCCTTGTCTCTGCTTAAGAATATCTTTAGACCTACAAAACACTTAGAGGGGGAAATCAATGTGTATACTAAAATTTCATCATAAAAAAATTATACAAGTCAAATAAATTATAGCTTATCTATCAAGTCTAGAAGGGAGACATTGAAATGTGATTGACTTTGCCTCCATGAAATACTAACAAAGAGGTTGGATAAACGCAAGGGATCATATTGTATATGACAACAATGAATTTTTCATGAAGTTGGCTTTGTGAAGGATATGAAAATATGATTGGTTGTAATTAGGTAGTACCCATAATTGAATTGATTTTAAACATTACATTGTATGACCCATAAAGGAGTTAAATTAACCATTGTGCAATGAAGAATCCATATCATAAAGTCACTTTGACTAAGGTGCATGAGGTAGGATATATGAAGGTGTTAATTTAACCATTGCATGATGTGTGTTTGTGTATGATATAGGTATAACATATGCTACCCTCAAATTGATTGCATATAAAGTGAGGTGATCAATTAAAGGTGAGGAGGGGAGTTTTTTTTTTAATGTGATGCCAAATAGAGTTGTGTTGGTAGGAAGTGTGCAAAAGATGTGCTAATTTGATTTCAAAGGGGTGCAAGAATCTTGTCCCCATTATTATCCTCGATGTGAGTGCATGTGTTGTACAAAATTTGTGCACTTAAATATCAACACTACAAATACGACACATGATAAAATATTAAATTATCACTAAAAGAAAAGGCTCATGTTAAAATTGTATTAAGAATGTTTTGTTTCAAACACAATATCATTATGATAAAATATTGAAATAAATTTTTATTTAAGAAGCGTGGCTTAAATTTTTTGTCATTCAATTTATCACTTCATGTATAAATATTTGTAATGTAAAAGATGTGACATGTCAAATCAATTGCAAAAAAGAGTTTTTTGGTATTTGTAATGTAAGAAGATGAAAACAAAGGCATATGCATAGTAACATAAACAAAGATAAGTCATGATAATCATTTATGCATTTTTGTTCCTTATATGCATTATAGTTTGTGTAGTATACACCAATATGAGGGGGGGAAATGTGTCTATAGTAAAGAAAGTATATTTTAAAAGTGGTTGGTAGAATTCATGATGTATAGAAACCGCCCTTCCTTGATGTATAAATTTTACATATTAATGTTGAATCTAAGGGATGGTTTAGAATTGGGAAATCCAAGGGTGATCAAGGAGGAGGCTGAAATAACTAGAATTAGGAATCATATGAAAGAGAACTAACTCTTCATGTTTACCTATACACACATGAAGAATATTGGATCCTAGGGTATTTTGGACAGCTCTATTAGAGAATTTTTAAGAGACACCTAAATTAGTATAGAAAGGTTGTTTATGATGGTCAATATACAAACATTCTTCTATGCAAATATTAAATCAGGAAGTAGATTCAAGCATAATACCCTAGGTGGGCTTATGAGAAACATAAAAAATAACATAAAGAGGCCCTTTGTATCCATTATTATGGATTTCATTAAGGGGGAAGTAATGGATTGGTTTTAGAGGAGAGAATTGGACCTCAAGAGCATTGGCAAGATCATTTAAAGAAGTGAATGGGATGGGGAGTGTGTCAAGATTATTCTCCTCAATAATAGATCAATGTGATTGGATTGAGTGTCTTGAGGAAAAGGAATAGTAGTAATTTTGTAGGTTTTTTTAAGAGGGGTAACATATTTATTATCCTTATCATTATACCTTTTGCATGAATCATATCATTATCTGCGAGGTCTTAGATTTTATGTTTGAAGCCAAGGGATTGTAAATAGTGTCATTGTTTCCAAAATGATCCGATATCCATAAAAGGCATTGATATCATAGTCACAAGGAACAAAAATAGATAATCTAGGGATTGGATAAGGGCTAGAGTGATCATTTAATATTGTAAGTTGTTTAAGAATAACATCTAAAGGATAAAAAAGGCAAGTGATTTTTCATAAGGATTGAGATTTGATAGAGATGACATTAGTAGACGAATCAAATGATCAATGTGGTTGACATTAGGCTTTTTATTGGGTTTAAATAAAGGAGAGGTCCAACACCCCCTTTGAATGAAGCTTTATTCCGGAACTTGGAAGGGTACATGTAGAAGAGGGAAAAGATGGTTGAGACAAGTAGATATTTTTGAGAAGGTTGTCATTAAGAAGTTTCAACTAGTACTCATATATTAGCACATAAATTATATTTTTTTAGCATAGAAGTAAAACATGACTTTGTTCTTGATTTGTGGCATTGGGTTATCAAAGAAAATGCATTTAAAGATCTCATTATCAAGGAGCCATTAATGCATCTTGGCAAGTAAATATTGGAAACATATACCATAGTTGTTAAACTATTTGACAATACCTTGCTTTCACTAGACCAAGTTGGAGAGGTAACTTTTAGGTTGACATTGACCTAAAAGTGTTGTATAAAGGAGTTGGCTAACCTAATATAAGAATAGATGGAGCTAAGAGGTAAATATTAAAACCAATCCAAGGAATAATATTATGATGTGTAGGGAAAGAGTTTAGCTAGTAAGTAGTCATTGTATAAGATGTCAAGACAAACACCATTAAAAAATAAATATGGCTCATTGGATCTTCCTTACTATTATACATTTTGAATTAGAGAGCCACAAAACCTATGGGGAAAGCATAAGATATAATTTCATAGGAAAGAATATTATGGCTAAGGTCCACATTAATGTCTTCATAGGAGGGCATGGGGATAACATTTAATTCACTTTACATGAAACCTAATTGTTGAAGGGTGTGTTAGATGGTGGAGTTATTAGAAATATTGACAAAAGAAATAATATGGTGCTCGTGATAGGAGTACAAGTAGGGGAAAGATGTGTAAACATAATTGGTGGGATGAATGGGGTGGCTTAGTACTTTAAGAGGTGTTTTCAGTGGGGTAATGAGACAAATAAAAGGAGGAAGAGTGCTATGGGGAAAGCATAAGATATAATTTCATAGGAAATAATATTATGGCTAAGGTCCACATTAATGTCTTCATAGGAGGGTGTGGGGATAACATTTAATTCACTTTACATGAAACCTAATTGTTGAAGGGTGTGTTAGATGGCGGAGTTATTAGAAATATTGACAAAAAGAAATAATATGGTGCTGGTGATAGGAGTACAAGTAGGGGAAAGATGTGTAAACATAATTGGTGGGATGAATGGGGTGGCTTAGTACTTTAAGAGGTGTTTTGAGTGGTTGATAGTGGGGTAATGAGACAAATAAAAGGAGGAAGAGTGAATGGAAGAGTGGGAGTAATAGGGATGGGGTAATTACTTATCTAGATTTAGAATGGGTCAAGGGAAATAATAAATACCTGGGAATTGGAAGGATGAGGTTGGGGACAAATAGAGGATGACAGGTTAGATATGTGAAGAGAAAGTGGTTGTGAGGGGACAAAGGAAGGGGATATAGTATGCAAGATAGGAGGAATAAAGGGGATGGTGGAAGAATGGGGACATGAGAGAATGGTTGAAGAAGTTTGGGTTTGAGGGTGAATGTACTTATTTACGAATTGATCAATCCCTCAGATGATATCCATACCATATAGTGTAGTCAAGGGAAGAGTTTAGAGGGCATCCAAAAGGGAGGAGGGATTAGTTCCACAAATTAGTTTGTTGACATTATCTCCAAGGAGTTGAATTTTGTTAGTGATATCAATTTTTTTTTTTTGTTCAATGTGTTCATAATGACCATTATGGTCTAAAGTTTCCTCATTGTTGAGATAAGGTAATTTATTCATTTTTTTTATAATGGGGATGTTGTTGTTTCCATGATGAGAGAAGGGTTGCGAGTAGGACTATGCCTAAGATGGAATATAGGTCACTAAAGATTTTTATCATACAATACAAAAGAATGTGTGAAAGGAAAACTATTGAATAACTAGGTTTGCCAAAATGAAAAGATAAAATAAATAAAGATTATTGTTTTTTCATCGTTTTTTATATTTTATATTCTTTATTCTAGATTCTAAACTAAAGTATAATAAAATATTTAAGCACACTTTTAGGTTGAAAACTAAGGAAATATAATTGCATAGAAAATTAAAAAAAATTATAGGAGAATAAACTTAGGATAGTTTAGTCATTCCAATTGTTGATGTAGCTCATTTGTTCATTGTTGAAATAGGAGCAAGATTTTGGAATATACATCCCATCTTTGTCTTTTATGTTCTCTATCTCTATGTCAAGAGGCCAAATCTATATGGAATTATATCTTCTTTAGCACAATGTTGTCTATATGATCATGGTCTTTTTGTTGTGGTGGTGTTCTCAATGGTTGTGACAACATCTTCTACGACTTGAAAACGTATTGCCTTAGTGGAAATGAGATACTTGGACTTGACACTATTATGGGCACCTTTGGGGGCTTGTCCTAAGGTAGTTGAATAATAAAACTTCCTTGATGATGATCAAATCCCACAAAGATTTGGAAATAATTAAATAAAAAGATTGTCATATGAATTGTTCAATGACAAAATACTATGATACATGTAAACCTAGCTAAAAAATATAGTAACAACTTTTATTATATGATGTGAAATATATTGCTACTTATGTGATTTTTACTTGTACTACCTTCTTTACTTGTACAATTAACTTTTTATTTAATAAACAATTTTGTAATCATTTATGAATATTTAAATATAAAGTGGACTTCTAAATATTGTGAATGCCACCAAAATATCATAACATCCTAATAATTACATGATAAAAAATTAAGGGAAACTTAAAATATTTAGATCCAAAGAGACCAAGTGAGACAAGTTCCAAATAAAAAAATTAAAGAAACAATTTTTTATATATATAAGGCGGGGGGTGTTTTCACGTGCATAGACATATACCTCGCGTGGATAGAAAAGTCGTCATAGCCGTTAAAGCAAGTCTTTTTTTCCTATATCCTTATGGACAACAGGATTATGTCATCTTTATGTATGGTGACATTTAACTAACTTACCTAGTTCTAATCTGCTCAACATATCAAACCACAATTCTAAATTACTATTAAACAATTATAATTAAATTTTAAAATTTATTTTTATCTTTAGACGTTCATATTGCTTCACCCCAAGCCATGAGAAGATTAGGCAAGTCTATCTCGTAGATAAAAGTGAACATATAACCTTTAAAATATTTTGAGGTTAATATATGGAATAGTTAAATATTTAATTGATTTAGATAAAACAATTAAGTTAAAAAGAAGTATTAAATTATATATGAAAACAAATATTAAAATTGTTAAAAGAGGAAAAAATATTTGTTTTTATATGTAATTATAGATATTTTGTTGAAATGTGAGCTTTTCTAATTTTATGTGTTTGTATAAGGTGACAAGGAAAATCATAGCTTTGTATTTGAATAGTTTTTCTAGCATGTAGTAAAGTGTTTATTGTTTGTTTTAAAATTTATGGTAAAAAAATGTCATAGAAGAAATTTCAAGATGTATATTTTATGGTATATTTGACTTGAGATAAATTATATCTTTTCAGAAGTTTATAGATGGGGATTTCATTTGAAAGATTGTCTTTTTTTGAAAATTTATAAATATTAAAAAAAATATATAGAAGAGGAGAGAGAATGACAAGCAATTGAATGATTCAGAAGATTTATTGTTCACAAATATTTCCTTTTTCTTTAGGTGTTCTTTTCCACAAGATCTTAATTTTTGGACAAGTCATATAGAGATGTTTTTAGGATGTTGATCTTGATTACATCCCTTTGACATGTTTTAGAAACTAGAGGTGTTCATGTGTTCTTTATAGAATTTAAGATTATATAGTCTTGTAAATTGAATATGTCACTGATAATGATAATGATATTACTATCCATGAAATGTTAAACTTGGCTGAACTAAAAAGATACAATGATAAATAAGGAATAGAAAGTGCAAGTGAAACTCTGGTAAATTGAGAAGAGAAAAAAATAAAAATTGTTGCACTAAATATAAAGTATATGAAAATAAATCACATTCTTCAAAGTATAACAAATCTTGTCATATCTATAAGTCTATTATGAGTTCACTTCCTACCTAGTCTTGAAGTAGAAACAAGGTTAATGAAAAATCAATCCTCTAAGTGTCTAGAATGTTGTAGACACAAAGTTTTTGGTCAAATATTAACAAAGATAAAACATCTCTTAGAAAGAAAAAGAGGTAAACACCTACTATCCACAAATCATGAAAGTCTAGGGAAAGTAATAAAGTCTTTAAAAATTAGGAGAAACTCTTTTATGTAGTCATTTTAGTTTCTCAATCTTATTACTTCAAGAATTGGTATTAGAATTTTATTTCTTTTTGAGGTTAAGTCTTATATTATGCTTTTGATCAAGATCAAAGACATGTTTACATCATATAACATGATTTTTTTGGATGAATGTCAATTATCCTTGTTTATGGTTTTTCCTAATTACCTCCTGCGAGATACATACCATTATATGCAAGTGTCTTCCATTCTATTGTCATGCTTAATTATAAAATTTGTTGAGTATGAAATTTTGTAGTCATACCAAATGTTTACTATGAATTTTTGTACTTTTATGTGTTTGTAGGCAACAATTAAATGAAAAAGCCTTGCCAATAACATTCCAAACACTCGTGATCTTCGACAAAGTTTTTTGTTAACACAATTATGGTTCATAACAACTTAGATTCAAATATAAATATAAACACATAATAGGAATGCAATTGCAACATATGGAGATTGTCAAGTACTTGTGAGTTGAATAAATATCTTAATGTGTGTCAAGGAGCATACAATATTAGGTGGATTCGTGCATTTATATGGTACAAATGATGTCATGCTCCACAATAAGATAATGTTACAATCAATGAACACACCAATAGCATGCCACATCTCTTCATATACCCAACATACATAATCACATGATGTAAATGATGATAATTTAGATATAGTAATTCTAATGTGTGAACTAACCATCACATTATATTGCAATTTATGAGTGGATGCTAGAGTAATTGATGGAGCACTTGATACTATAAAAATATAGTATATTATCAATGTACTTGATTACTAGAGTTGCCATTGTATGGTCATGATTTTTTATAACTAAGTAAGTATGTGTGGGAAATTATTAACTCAAAGTTTGTCTCCATTTTTCTTGTTACAATAAAAAAATTGTACACAAATTCATGTCAAAATTGTGTTGGATTTAACCATATAAAAGTCTTAAGGGCTAATGTTTGGGAAGGACCCTAATAGATACTAGCGCTACAAAGAGGGATGACTTGACATCCACTTTTATTTCTTGAGTTAAGTCTCTCAAGACATTAGAAATATCACCACCATTCCTATAGGGTATTGTCATGACATTCATGTATTCTCATATTGCTATAATACATGTCATGCTTATTATTTGAATGTTTTGGTAAAACATTTTTAGACCAAGTATTTGTATTCATCACAACACATTACAATTGTATAAAAATATTTCGTGATAAAAAATAAGCATTAAACATTCAAATGTATTCAAGAAGTATACATGTTTGTTTTGTATTAATGTGACTTTCTATTACATAATTTGCCCATTGTTTTGAACAACTATAGCTTTATTGGAAAGAGAATTATGAATTTGTCCTTCTTTGATTAATACATTTGTATCAATCTTGAGTATAATTAGAAATGATCATCAATAATAAATTACAATAATAAAATGTCTCTTAAATTAACACATATGTGAAATTTAAAAATAATAATAGTAATAACACCTCAAAGGTGCTACGAAATACCTGATAGGCACAAATATTTATAATCCTACACAAAATGGATCTACTGAGATAAATAATTTAATGTATAATGTTTGGCTACAATACTATAAATATTTGTGCCTATCCACCACTTGATAAAGGCATTGTTAATAGTTATATTAAGCTTAGAAGATGAAAAAAATTAAAAATGAAAATAAATGGAAAGTACTAATTCAAGAGCAATTGTTTGAAGGAAAAGATTACCATCCAAGATGAAAACTAAGAGCACCAAGAGCATGCACACCAAATATCCAAGAAGAGACACAAGATTTTGTGGGGAGGAAAAAGCAAAGAAAAAATCCCCAATATTATAAAGATGACATAAAGCCTAAGAATATTACAATGAGAGAATGAGAGAGAGAGCTCGAGCATAGAATGCTTCATGTGAAGAATGAGAGAAACACATCAACAAAGGTGAGAAAGGAGTTGCACAAGTAATTCCCATTTCTATGAATGCCACCTTTCATCTTATATGTGTGAAAGGTGTCAAGATCCTCATAAACAAGAGACTACGCCTAAGCCTTAATATTCCTTAAAAAAATTTATAAAAAATGAGTCATTCTCACACATGTGCGAGAATACTCAAATAAGACAAAAGACTTGTAGGGATTCCTTTGGAATATTTCTACAAGTATTTAAATTGAAAGCAAACCATTAAATTTGAAATGGATCTTTTTTGTCAATGAGACCTTAGTATACTAGTGAAGTTGAATGGTTCTCAATAAACCTACCAAAGATCAAGTCCTATTGAGTGCAAGGTCCCAACACCTTAAGGGACGAGGCTAGGATCATGCCTCATATGATTGGTGGAATGGATACTCCTCAATCTTTAGCTATCAATAAAAAAAGTTTCAACCTAAAACTGGGGCTCCCATATTGGGTAGCTAAACAATTATGTGGTTTGATATAAAACCATTTTACACAAAAAAAAAGAAAAAAAAGATCTTTTGAACCAACTTCAATTGACTAGATAACTAAAATTTGGAGTAGGTGGTATAAATACTTGTTCAATTGACATAATTTACCCTATTGACCTTCAAGTCATGTTTGAATTGTATAAATATTAAAGCTAAAAAAATACCATAGAATTGTAGTTCAATTGATTGAACACAATTGATAAGAATGATGCTATCCTCATTAACTACGCCATCCACCAAAATTTGAATCCCTTAAAAATAAAATAATTGAGAAATAACATTGAAATCATACCAACTTTAATATAAAACCTTTCAAATATAAAAAAATAAAAAATAAAAATTAATTAATCTGAAATGGAAAAAGATGGATTGAGAGATTCCTAATGTGCAAAATTTTCCGCCGCGAATTTTTTTGCATATGCCATTTTCATTAATTAACTCGGAGGCAAGTGAGTGGGAATTCTTATGGCCCGTATTTAAACGCCTTCCGACCTCCACTGTATTTGGAAGCCAAAAATGCCCTTAAAGGAGACAACAATAAAAGTAAAGACCATTCCAAGACAAATAATAATAATTATGGCTCTGCTAATCCTCGACCTTTTTAGCTTATCCACCCTGTCCGACGGAGACGGGCACCCGTTTTCGTCACACGTTAAGTTTTGGTAAAGCCCTCGGCAGTTCAGGTTGTGAAAAAAAGTGAAAAGAACACCCGCTCCCGCCACTGTGCTAACGAATTTTGTTGACCATGCGAGTCGATCGCGTGACCTCCAGCTGCCCACCTTAACAGCCAAAAAGTATGAAGCCCCAGCAGGTTTACAGAAATTTTTCTTGTTTCTATGTAAATTACAAGTTTTTCTGTGATCTGTAGCAGAGAGAACGAATAAGAAAGGCATGGCTGCTCTGGCGCCTCAATCTGGCTACGGTATAGCAGGTGTTTGTTTTATTTAACATTCTATATTTTTCCTTAATTATAATTATTGAGCCAATTAATGTTTTTATAGCTCTAAATATCGATGTATTTAGCACAGAAAAGAACGCATTATTTTTATTTTTATTGTCTGGTTCCCTGGCCTTCCCGTCCAGCTTGCATCTGATAAATACGACATAAAAGACAACGGAGTCTTATCTTTATTTTACTGTGATACATTTGATTCCTCAATCTGGAGTTTTCATTCATAGCAATAGAGAAAACAACGTTTTCTGCTTTCAAGATTTGTTTCAATACATTCAGTTAGCTCGGTGCAGCTACTGGAGTCAAATCGAAACAATTTTCAGACATGTTCCATCCGCGCAGTAGGATGAACGAAAAACTTTTAAAATCTTAGACTATTAGATGAGTTTTAAACGAGAAAAGGGGCAATAGCAGGCAATTTTTTCTTTTCTTTAGAAATAGTTGACGGGAAGTAGAGTAGTGCAATGATCTCAAAAATTGGAGTACAGTTTTGATCAACGGACGATTTATAAAGTAAAAGTTGGACACGAGTCATAACCGAGGGCTTACCATATGTATTAATCTAAGTTTCTAACCAATTTTTTTTCAGTTTACTTACCCCTACTCTATTGCAGTATAGGAATATTTGACTATACGATTTGTCCTGAGCATTTAGTAGGGAAAATTCAAATGGCTAATATTTGCCTATACATCTTGTTCTGAGCATTTAGCAGGGAAAATTCTTGTGGCAAATATTTGCCTATTAAAATCACTGTTCTTCTCAATTATTGTGAACAATATTGAATTTTCTAGGGAACCGGCTAGTGTTTGTAACATATACGATTTTTATCAATTTGAAAAATATTTAATTTTTTTATGAGAATTGGACAGAAAAAGATTTGTCAAAATTTTTGAACTTTGCAAAATGTATGTTTACTAAAATTTTTGCCGTCTGAAAGGGATGGATTTGGATAAACTATGTACAATTATACTTGGGAACTTGACTATTGCTTAAAAAATAGAAGTACAAATTTAGGCCTTTTAAAATCCAGAGAGATTTCAATTTTCTGAATATTGCCAGTCACAGAATTTGGTTGCTTGATCTTCAATGGGGACTTTTATCAGTCTAGAAGACATTTCAACAATTCCCATTTTCTGTTGGCAGCTGCCTGGTTAACCATTTGCTCTTTGTGAAAGTCTTGCTTGATAAACTCGCAACAGTTTTAGAGCTCGTTTTATCTGAGGAACAGCTATTATATTTTAAACTACAGGCAATCTTGTGGGTTATTTCCTGGAAAAAGAAAGATTTTAATGCCCCTATAAGGGACAAGAAAGAGGAAGCTGCTATACGATTGAAGAGTTTAACTTATACCAAGGCTCTTAAACCAACTGATTTTCTGATTCTGAGACTTTTCAAGCCAGAAAGAAATATGCTAACTTCTTTTAGATCTTTAATAAGAAATGAACATGGTGGAATTATTTGTTGTATGCACTAATGTAATATGGAATTCTATCCTACATGGTAACATGCTATGTCTCTTGCTACCTTGTAAATATCTTTGATAAGTATAATTCTTAAGAGCTTCGTCTTTGTCAAGTTATGCATTGATATTTTGTGGTCATGAGTGAGGTATTTTGTTCTAAATTCTGATCCGATTTACCACTTTGGTGTGTTGTGCAGTGGTGTCTAGAAGGAAAGCTCGATCTGGTCTTTCATCCATGAGCTCCTTTCTTCTGGAAGCATCTTCAGAACTTATGTTTTTCCAAATTTGGTTTGGCTATCTGTTGATATTGTCCTGGGCTGTCATCTCTAATGCTAGTGAAGGTTCCAGCTCTTCTGCATTGTTCTTGCATCACAATCCTACCGGAAGGTCACTGTCATCACGATCAACAACAGGACATGAACATGGAAATGTTCCAACTCCAATTCATTCACCAAGTATACACCCAGCAGCAATTCCTGTTAATTCTCCTCTTCCTGTGCATAAATTTCATCATGCTACTGCACAATCCCCGTCTTTGTTACACGTGGCTCATGGAGAAAATCTCATGGCACGCCATGTCAATTTGCGCTTTTCAGGACCACTATTGTCTCCTAAATCTGGGCCTGTGAAGGTTGATCCGCATGCTTCAGGAAGTTTAACCACACTATCTGGATACAGGAGAAGATTATTGGCACCTGTTTCTGATATCCTAAAACCTCCTGCAGGGGGAGTTGCCCCTCCTCCATCTATTTTTACATCCATTGCGTCAAATTCCACTCCACCATCCTTATCTCCACATGTCGGTGGTAAGAATATGCCCTCCTTTTGACTGGGAAATCTTTGAGATAACATTAACAGTCAGTGTGTAGATTTATGATTATATCATCCTGTTTTATTTGACATGTATGTGTAGAAGGTTAATGAAAAAGAAACAGACAGTTCATCAGAGGAAACACTGATCTTTGTAATTTGTTCATTGTTTATGTTAAAATACTACCATATTTTTTCATTACTATTTACATGCAAATTACTTTGAAGTTTTAAAGCATTTTTTTTCACCTTATTTCTCTGCTAATTGTTTAACCTTAAAGTTCTTCATTTTTTCTTATTAAATTCTTCAATAGGTTCCTTTACTTTCAAAAATGACTGTGAATTTTGGGGTAAATTTTTAAGTTGGCAGTCTAAATATTTTGTCCTTGTTTCTTTCTACAGATTGCTGTAAATCCGTTATGATAAGCAGGCCTGGAAGTAACAATTGCTCTTGTGTATATCCAATCAAATTACAGCTTCTGATTCTAAATCTTTCCACCAGTTCTACAAATTGGAGTGCTGAATTCCAGCAGGAACTTGCTTCCCAGCTTGGTCTGTCAGTTGTTCAGTTTGTCATTTCTTATTTTCACATTGACAACAATAACAAGTTGAATATGTCCATGGATATTGCTCCGTTGGATGGTCTAAGCTTTTCTTACCACGTGGCACATAAAATCAATTATACATTAGTCAGACATAAATTGCACCTCAATAGTTCCTTATATGGTGATTACAGGCTTCTGAATTTTACTTGGTTTGAGCAACCTGTTATACCTCCCGGTAATATGGATTCTTTTTTCCATTGTTTTCTATCATCCAATTATTTAAAATAGTTTCTTTATGTTTCAGAATGTTCAATTTATTAAATGGAATATGCCAAACTTGAATTCTGTCCAATTAGAGGATAAATATAATAGAATAATCAATTTTCTATGCAATCTATTTCAGAAGAAAAGAATGATAATATAAAACTAGAAGCTCTTCGGGGCAAGTTTTTTTTAACACAGAATGATTTTTAGAGGAACAAAAACTTGTGAGATTATATATTTAATTGTCTATTCTTTATGGATATTGATATCTATGGAAATTTTGTGTTCTCTTTGCAAAGTTTAATGGGTTTTTAAGAGCTGTTTCTGTGGGTAGTTTTTTTTTAATTGCAGTGAGTTGTTTTATATTCCTATTTGTGTTGTAAATAATGCCATCAATCAGGTACAATTCCCTCCACGTGTAATGGTGCAAAATAATTTATTTCCAAATTAGTTATTGAACTCATATTAAAATAGACCTCCATGTATAGTCATACAAACTGATTTATTTCCAAATTGGTTATTGAATTCGTGTTAAAAATAAAAGAGACACTTGTGTACAAATCCATGTTTGTGATTCAGTTTTCCCTGATCCATAAAATCTGGGGATGGCATTTTATGGCATCTGAGTTTGATTTCAGCTCTAGCCTGGTTATTGCTTTTCTGATGTGCATGTCCACGATCTCTTCTCATGGTGCAGTATGCTTGGAAATCATGGTTCAGACCGAAGTCATCAATAAGCTTTCCATAAAAGAGACACTTGTGTACAAATCCATGTTTGTGATTCAGTTTTCCCTGATCCATAAAATCTGGGGATGGCATTTTATGGCATCTGAGTTTGATTTCAGCTCTAGCCTGGTTATTGTTTTTCTGATGTGCATGTCCACGATCTCTTCTCATGGTGCAGTATGCTTGGAAATCATGGTTCAGACCGAAGTCATCAATAAGCTTTCCATAACCTTCGAATTGAGCATTGATTAAAATTTTCAATTTCTCTTATTGTATTCCTCTGTCTGGGAAGAGAAGGAGGCTGTCACACTGAAAAGAAAGATCTCTTCTGGATTAAGTGCTTGTCTAGCATTTTGAATAAGCAAAGAAAATACTACTATCATAAATCTAACCATACTTATAGAAAAGGAAGCTCTTTTCCATATTTAGACACACTCCTAAAGATAGGCTTTCTCCAAAAGATCCCCGTACATATTTTATCCTCCAAAAGCAATCTTTATCATTTTATGGATATAATTGCTTTATTCTTCCAATGATCTTTGGCCTTTGCATAGCTTAAGGTTCTTATTTTACTGTTATTTGTAGAATAAACCTTAAAATTTATTCTCTTTTCTTTTGGCTATGTGTAAGCACTGTTTATTTCATTTAACTGAGGAAGTCATGAGAGTTCAGTTGACTTTGAACATCATTTTTTGAGATCAAATTTCTCTTTTAGAGATATTGAGGCTCAAGCGCACCAGGGTTTGAACCTGGGATATTTTCCTGGTAATGCCGTATCTCAAGCAATCGACTCTGTCAAATAGAATTTTTGTTCTTTTCCTATTTCCCTAGAAATAACCTATGCTTTATTCTTTTTCTCTCTTTTTCTAAAATAATTTTATTCTTTGATAACATTCCTCTATATCAAGAGTCTTTCTGAATGAAATGTAGTATGTCCATTATAGGCTTTTAGTGAATTGATTTTATTTTTTGTTGTGGGACGCTTAAGGAGAATACTGGTTTTTTTGTTCTCAATAGATTTTCTCTTGGCTAAATTTCTTCACAAGTTGTACATTTTGAAGTCCCTGATAGTAGAACAGCTTATGGAAGTCAATGATGTTTGATCTGCTTGACTAATTGCATAACTTGTATTCTGCTAACAATTCCAGTTCCAGCTCCAGCCTTCTCTCCTAGGGTGCCATCAGCTACACCCCCTTCTGCGGTGCAGACTATAGCCCATGAAAGTCGGAGAAAGAGTCCAAGTTTGGTTCTTCTAGTCGGCTTAGCTGCTGGCATCATTGTGGTAGTTTTTATTTCTATACTTATTTCCTTCAAATGCATGTCAAGTCGAAACAAGGATTCTCATCAACACCTCAAAGAAAAAGGTATGAAGATTTACAATATTAATTTTTGCTTTGCTTGGCTAATTATAAGATTCATTGAGTAGATTGAATTAATCTTAATTCTAGGATTTTATTGTTTTCTCAATTATGAGAAATATGGTAGCTGAATATATTTCTTACTTTAATGAAATGGTGCTATTTGTAGGTCATTTTTATAAATAGCTTTATAATTTGAGTTCTTCTGATATCATTTGTGCAATAGCAATTCCAATATACTGGAAAATATCTTCTTATCTTGAAGTAGTGTTGGAGTGACTACAGTTAGAAGGGAGCAATTAATCGACACTTAAACTGGTGAAAGTATTTTGGGGGTTATAATTTATCTTTAGAATGGTTGCACATAGGCGTTTTCACATTTGATAAAAGTGGTAGCTGAATAGGTTTCTTACTTCAATGAAATGATGCAATTGGAGAACACATTAATAAGTAGATTTGTAACTTGAGTTCTTTTGATATCATTTTGTAAGAACAAGACCATGATGCACTGCAAAATATCTTCTTCTTGTGAAGTAGTGTTGGAGTGTCAAAAAACACAAGGAAGCAAGAAAATGACATCTAATCTGACAAAAGGTTTTCAGGTGTTATAATTAATGTTTGGAATCATTGCCCATAGGAATTTTCACATTTGGGTATTTCTTTATCCATCTGTCAACCATAGGCCATTGAATTCTGTTTCTGGGATATGAAAAGATTCCATAACTGTATCTTGCGCTACTTCCAAAGTATTTGTGTCCCATGGAAAAGGCTTCTCCTCGAAGACCGTCTAAATGTTTGTAGCTGTTAAAAAGTCTGTATGTGTTTAAAGGCAGCATAAATCGTTTGGGGAAAAAATCGGCAAACCAAAAAATCAGGATTTTTTGAAAAATCGTGAAAAAATTCTCGGATTTGATATGAAAAGATTCCATAACTGTATCTTGTGCTACTTCCAAAGTATTTGTGTCCCATGGAAAAGGCTTCTCCTTGAAGACCGTCTAAATGTTTGTAGCTGTTAAAAAGTCTGTATGTGTTTAAACACTGCTACACTTGAAAACTCATTTCCTTCACTCTTGAATGTTTTATGTACTTAGTGTAACTTGTCTGTTATAGGTTGCAATGAATAAATGCTAGATTCAGCAGGAAGGTCCTGTATGATGTTTTTTCTCCTTTCTATTCTGTTATAAATCAATTTAATCTCATTTGCATAAATTCGTGTTTCAGCTGGTGGGTTTTTCCTGCATGAAAGGACTCCTTCAACATTTCTATATGAGGTTAAGCTCAATTGTAAAGGCATGATGTAGGAAGCAAGTAGTTGATGAATTCAGTTGTTTGTAGAGCATGTGTAAAAGGTAGCAGAGGGTTGAGAGAGTGTAAAATGATATTGTTGTTCCACACTTCATTTGTGCTCTTTATAATCTCCTCAGGTTGGAGGAAGGAGAAGTGATCAGTTGACACTGCCAAGCTGGTATTCTGCATACTAGGGTTTCCAGGGTAAAATGTTTGTGCTATGTTCTTGTTCTTGCTTGAATTCTCTTATTACTGTTCATGTTTCATCTCTAACGACAAATTCATACTGATTCAAGGATAAACTAATTTCTCTTCACTTAAATTTAATTTTAATTCAAGCAATAGCAGCAATTTATATTTACAATTTTGCATTTACTATCCAATAAGTAAGAACATAAGAGATTATAAATAATGTTAGTATCAGAGTAGTTTAAGTTTTTGGTATTGTGGAAGTGGTTGGATTAGTTGTCTGACACTGAAAAATTATAAGGAAGAATTGCAGTATTACCAATCCCAGATTCCTTCAAGAAAGTGGAAACAAGAGGTTAGGAAGATGGCTAAAAGCCGATGGACTTGACAAAAAGGCCTTGGAGAGGGTCTCAATCTTGGAATCAAGTATAGAATTCATGATGAAGCAACATCTCAATGCCAATCAACAAGCATCCAAGGATATGGTGGTTTGTGCTATTGCCAAGAAACTTGGAATGGAAGAACAACAACTCCATGGAGAAAAAGAAAAGGTTGAATTATGGATGAGAAAAAGTATTTCAACTGAGCTAAAGGCAAAGCTATGGTAAAAGACTTTAACTATATCCACCTTTTGAAGTTGAAATGGAAATTGTAATTAAAGCTTTTGAAGGGCAAGTAGACCCTGAAATGTTAGATAAATGGTTGAAGCAAATAGAAGTATACTTTAATGTGCATGAAGCTAGTGAGGTACAAAAGATTCTTCTGCATGTCTCAAAATGGAGGGTCATGCACTAGTTTGGTGGGAAGGTTGTATAGGCTTTTTGGATTATAAAAATAGGCCAATGGTTGCTACAGGGTACGTTTAATGAACTGTTGAAAAAACAATTTTTCCAGTTGGCCATAAGACTGACCAAAAGATTAAGTGGCAATATTTTAGACAGTGTTATGGTCAAATCAAGATTTTACTATTTTGAAATCAAGCTATGCAGATGGGTTTGGACTTGGAAGAAGAAGACTTCTTGACTAAATACCATGGAGGTCTCCACCAAAACTTAAGGAGATGAGTGATGCTTTTCAAGCCACAAGACCTCAATGAAGCAAGCATTCAAGTACCTTTCACTGAGGAAGAGAAGAGACAAGGTAAGGATTATTCTTCCAAGCAAAGCCAGCCATGGAAAGAACAAAATCAGGCATCCAAATCCTTCACAAACAGTAAGTGGAAAGATAAGATAAACATCTCCACTTTACTTTCTTGCAAAGATAAAAGAAAACATTGTAGCAATTCTGTCATTGTGTTAGAGATGGTCATATGGATGTGAAATATTGGAATTTATATCATTGCATCCAAGGATGATGCTAAAATGTATTGTTACCCTTGGTAAAAGAGAGAGGTGGAGGTAGAGGACAACTCAGATGTAAAGGATAATATGGGTTGCACTGCTACCAGGAAAAAATGAGCTAGCATTTTTAAATCTGAATTGAACTCAAGAAGACAAAGGTAATTGGTTTTGTGACATTGTCTTAGTCAAATTTGATTCCAAATGAACTTGTAGAAACTTGAAAGGCTGAGTTTAGAGACTTTTGACCATCCACATTCATACCTACTAGGTTGGGTGAAAAGAGGGTAGAAATCAAGTAATCAATGTCGATTTAGGTTACATTAATTCAGATTATGTTGATGAGTTGGAACTTGGAAGTAGATGTGATTTCTGTAATATAAGACCCCAAATATTTTTTTTGAAAACTTCAACACTGCTGTTATAATTTTCTGAGTGTGTTTTCATGTGTTTTTCATAGTTTCAACATGCAAATGGATGGATAACATAGAATAGAAAATAACAAGAAGCTTGCTTGAAATAAGATACTTTCAACAACGAAATTAAAGCCTTAATGCTCAGGGTATTATCAGAAGTTTCCCCTTTCAATACTTAGAATTTAAATAACAGTTAGATTCAGATTTTACAATGATAAACACCAAACTGAAAGTGATTTTCAGACCTGGGCAAAGTATCATAACAGCAGATTTCAAGCTCCCCAAATACCTCAAAATGCAACAATGTTTATTGGCTTTAAACACCTTGCTTTCAAGCACCCAACTCACAGCAATCCGTCCTCAATGATCAACAACAGAAACCGATATATATGCAGGTCATAACATGAAGTTTTGTCACCAACAATGGCATCCCCAGCAGAAGTTTGATATCCCTTAATAAATCCAAAACCCATTCAAAAAATGCTTTCTAATACTTGTTGGAATCGCCACGAGGAGAGTCAGCCATTGAACCAATCCCCATTTGGAAAGCTTAATCCATCAAAGAGATATGAGCAAAAATGCAAGTTCAGGTCCAGAAATGATAGTGCCCAAAAATTGATTAGAAACACACCAAAACCTCAAGAAAACCACTCCAAACTGAAACTAAGCAAACCCACACCAAAACCAAACAGAAAACTCCTCAAAAGAACTGAAAAATCTTCATTTTCAAAGCTTGTATCAGCAAACTGAAGCCCAACTGTGATTCTTGAATGAAATCACCCTTCTAACAGCTAGGGCAGGTTTTGCACTGCCGAAACCAGCCTTAGATATCGAGGGTTTTCATCCTCAATTCAATCTATCTAACCTCCTGGCGAAAAACCAACAGCATCTCAATAAGCAGCCAAAACATCCATAAGCAAATAAGAGCCAAAAAGTCACTTTATAGAAGGTGAGAGGGAAATTAGGGCAACTTTAGGTTTTGAATCATTTTCCCTCCAAAAAATCTTTTAAAATTTTTACTTTATACTTTAAAACATTATCAAATAATCCTCAAAGAGGCGCCTTGCTCATAAGGAAACTATTTGCACTTTTGTAGCCTTCTAAAATGACTTAAAGTTATCACTTAGGTACCAAGGTACTTTTTTGATGACCACTTACCCCCTCACTTAAGTTATAAAGTTGTTTTATAAAATAACTTAAGTGAATGATTAAAAACAACTATTAAATAATTCAACCTTAGGCTCTCCAACACCACCTTATAAATAACGTTGTTGACGACACAATGGGCCTGAGACCAGTTTCCCGAAATAGACCTACTATAAATAGCAACTGCTAAATATACTAAGTACTCACCAAACATCAACTGTTACAAAACTGAAGATTACAGAGATGTGCTGTGGCTTGCTAAGAATAGTAAGCACTGTAAGCTGGCCATTGCTATAAATAGAAAATCCCATTGAAAGACTGAAATAACCCATAGAAAGGTTTGGCACAAAGCAATAAAGCTCATCGGACAACTTCCACACATTGCCCAAACAGGTAAACCTACATTGCTCTGCCTACCGGACCAGTTACTTAATATAGCACTTACTAAAAATAGTAAGTGTGTTAGAACTAGACTAATCCAAAGAGGACATAAAAAATGGGGACATTACAATTTCCCATGATGCATTTGATGTTGTGTCGGAACTCCTTGTATTTCAAGGATTTGTCTTAATAAGAAGGGAAATCAAATACAATTGAGTGAATGATAAGGTGGGCTATATTATCAAGGCACATCAAAGCAAGCCTAAGCTTTCCAAGGTAAGTGCCAACCAAGACAAAAGACACTTTTAAGCAAATAAGTGATTTTGTTTACTTATTTTGAAGTATAAGCAAGAAGATGGCTAGAATATTTTTTGAAATTCATTGTGCTCACAAAGGTTTGAAAATTTAAATGAGTTTTTGTATTCTTTTCATGAAGTTTTCCTAACTCAAGCATTTCCACCAAGAGGGAGGTGAAGCATGGGATTCATTTGCTGCTTGAATCTCCTTTACTCAATATTTGCTTGTACAAGCAATCACTTGTGGAGAGTAATAAACTAATAATGTGAAGAGGTAGTTTCAAGAGTTGTTAGATCATGGATATTTACTGTAATCCTTCAACATGTAGATCTCCTACGGTCATGGGGTATATAAGAAAGATGGTTTTTGTAGGGTGTGCATTGACTATAGAGTGTGTTGAATCTATATTCAACATGAAGAACATGTATCTACTTCCAATGGTAGATGACCCCTTAGAATAACTACAACATGCTAAGTATTTCACATATGTACCTTGAGACATGGGTGTCATTATGTGAACGAGGATGCATTTCAAATTAGAGTACATGAGTGAATGAATAAGAATACAACAATATTATATATAAATACATTCACTAGAATTTGTTGGTATGGAGATGGGTGTAATGTCCCAGCTTGGATTGAATGATATTTTACGAATTTTTCAGTTTGACATATGTGAACATTTTGTCAAACAGATGTCATGATACCGGTTGAGTTGTGCAGAGGTCCTCAATAAAGATGTTAATTTAAATGCAGTTGACACCAGCCAAGACATAAAGATTTACATTCACATTCAATCTATTCATTACATCATAAATTCTGGACTACTCAAATAACTTTACTCATGCAAAACTGTAACAGCAGTACAAATCAGAAATGTTGGAAGGCTGATAAAATACTTAGTGCACAACAGTTCACCATTCTAACCTGGAAATGATATTACAATAGTCACCCACATTGATAAAACTCTGGTTTCCATCTTGTAGAGGGATCGCAGCACTCCTACACAAGCCATGGCTCCCTCAATACTCCTGCAAACTGTCACGCGACCTCCTCTAGACTGGTGGATTTGCTTGCAAGGCCTCACGTCCCCTTCTTAGTTCATCACGACCATCCTCTCTGCATAGTGGCCATGGATACGAAGCGCTGGATTGGAGGCACCAGTCACACGTCCCTTTATCTCAATTGGTGGGGTCTTCTCCTTCACACAGCACAATAATCAATTCTGCCCCCATCAGCATTACCATGATTCAGCACCAAGGATATGAAACTTGATGCCAAGATCAATAATGGCGCTTCACACTAACTATTTCATAAACTCCACGCCTCTACCAAGAATGCAAACACTTCAATCATTTGATGCGGCTGCAGCTATGGAACACCAACCCTGAGTGGCTGTAGACTGAAATGCCAAAGTCTGAAAGTTACTTGGTATTATTGACCAGCAATATTAGACAACCAACATTCAATATAAAAAATGTATTTAATTGCTCGGCCTTGATTGAATGAGATAATCGATCAACCATGGGAATATAGCAATCAATATTCAATATATATCACTCAAATCTGCAAGTTATTTGATGTAGTCGCCAAAATTGGAGAGGAGACACAAAGCAATCGACCCCCTGGAATTGTTGACTGCATTTAATAATATTTTATTCTCTCAATCTATACCTCCTTCAGTATTTAATTTTGCAAACCTTCAAACCCTGAGTATTCTGGAATACTGGGAATTTTGTCTTCGAAGAAGACTTCACGAAATTCCCACAAATCGATCCTTGAACTTGAGGGTTTTCATCCAAACCTCTAATCCTGGAACTCGAGGGTTTCTGTCCTGAAGCCTCCTGTAAGCTAAGCACTCCAAATTTCGGACAATCTCCAAAAGATAATAATTTCACAAGATGCCAAATGATTTGCTTTCATCTCTTTTTAAAGGCTTAGCTCAACTTCTAGAAGATTCCTTTTAATTAATAAAGTGACTTTTGTATTATTTATTATTATTTTTTTATTTGAGTCACTTTATTATAAATGTCCCAAATATTAATTTTGGACAAAAATAATATTTAATTAATTAAATATTATGGTCGGAAATTGGGGACATTACAATGGGGATGTGGTCCTTGTTCCTATAATGGAGTTTCTTGTTGAGTATGGTATTTCACCGAGTTGGATCTCAAATCTAGTAATTGCCAAGTTTGCATGAATGAGTATGAAATATGGAAAGACAACATTCAAAACAATATAAGGTTTGCATTAGTGATTAATTCTTCCTTTTGACTTGTGTAATGCACCAACCACTTCTATGAGATGGGTGAATGATATTTTAAGGCCATTTGTAGATACATGTGTGATAGTGTAGCTCGATGATATATTGGTTTTTAGTGCTAATGTAATCCATTTGAAGCAAACTTTACTAGCGTTGAAGGACAATCAGCTTTTGTGCAATAGGAAGAAATGTTAGTTAAATGCAAAACAATTACTATTCTACTTGGGCGTGTGATTGGAGGAGGAGATTTGAGAGCAGATCCAACAAATTTTGAGACCATTAAAAATGGGCCCACACCAAAGAGTGCAACAGAAAGAAGGGGCTTTGATGGGACAGTTTAGTACATAAGGAAGTTCATTCCTTCATTCTTTATAATAGTGAAACCTCTATATGCCATTGCAGCAAGTGATAAGAATTTCCATTAATAGAAGATATTTTGATATTGAAGTATAAAATCAACCATGCACCAATTTTCCCTCTTCCTAACTTGCAACATCCATTTGAAGTTGAAATGGATGCAAGAATGTATTATTTGGGAGCAACTTTATTGCAAGGAGCTAAAACAGTGTGTTATCATTCAGAAGTATTTTATTAAGTTGTAGAAAGTTTCCCCATATATGATTAAAGAAATATATGTACTTGTTCAAGAAATAAGAAATGGAAGTGTTATTTGTTTGGCAAAGAAATAAATGTTCATACTGCCACAAACCTCTTAAATATTTACAAGCTCAAAATAAGTTGTAACAGGCAATGCGCTACATGTAGATGGGTTTTCTCCAACATTTTTATTTGGTGATCAAATACAAGTAAGAGAGCACAAATGTGGAGATTGATATGTGCAATCTAGGCCACCTCTTTCAAAGTAATATTATCTTTGAGCGCAATTTCACAACTTGACCCTTTCACACAAGAGGATTATAAGGAAGCATACACACGAGTTGTAGATTTTTGGAAGAAATACTTGAATATGAAGTCAAGAAATCATATTTAAAATTCAAGTGACATTTCTACATCAAAATGTGTAACTTAGTGCATACCAAAGGAAGAGAGACTTCTGCCCATAAGGGAAGCATGTGTTTCCAAAGTTTTGGATCACATTAGAGCGGGAAAAATTCAGCTTTATTGATACTTGTTCAAGCATAAACTAAATTCTATTTATTGCCACTTAAAGCTGAATTTTGGTAGCAACAACAATTGATATTTATAAATCTACAATTAATTTCCAACAAATAAGAACTTAGGAAATTACAAATCAAGAATATCAACCCATGAAGCAAATAATTGAAGAAATAAAATACTAGTGTCAACTCTATTAAAATAATATTTAGTAATTATTTAATTAATGCTCAGTATGTTGTATTATATTGTAATCTTCTAGATAAGATCGTTTCTTCGATCTTCTTCAGTTTCTTTTTAGAAACTTGCTGACTTTTGTAGCCTTGTAAAATCTATATGAAGCATTCATGCTTCTTGTAAATAATATTGATTTTTTTACCATCTCGTTTGTAATATGGTATCATAGCAAAATTCGATTCTAGCACCATTTGTATTTTTTTTAACTTGTGAAAATCGCGGATTTTAAAATTCATAGTTTTTTTTTTAAGAACAAAATAACGTTGTCTTCTACTAAGAAAAATCATGTGGGGATTTTCTGAAGGTGGCTTTCTGTTGGCGCGCGACCTTCTTCTGCTCTTTTGCAACCTTCTGGTGGCTTTCTAAAGAAACACAAAGTTTTTCAAGACTTTTTTGCGCCATTATGGAGCACGTTTGTGTGGCTTTTTGTTGCAAGGATTTTTCTGGGTGCGGCAAAGTTTTCTTTTTTGTCCTTTTTTTGCTCACCTTTGTCTACTTCCTGGTCGTATTTTTTCTCTGCACGACGTGATTCTTTTTTTGGCGCGTTTTGGTTGTGACTTGGTCATCTTTCTGGCCGCGATTTTGAATGTTCTTGAGGTGCACAACTTTCTTTTTTTCAGAGTGAATCTGTTTTTGGATTAGATTGTGTTAAAGCTTTTTTCAACATTTTGGATCACACTCCATGATCGCCGTATTTGGATTAGATTGTGTTAAAGCTTAACTTTGATGATGTATTTGGAGGAAACCTAGGGAAGATGGAAAAGCTTGTGCTAAAGAGATGAGTTTGGAATTTTTAAGGTAATTTACTTGATAAACATTAGATTGGGAATTAGTAATGAGGTAGAAGCCATGGGGCTCATGGAAGTCTTTACCATGGCTTCATCCCTCATATTTTGGACCTTAGATATTGAAGTGGCTCGTGAATCATATTTCAAGCTTTGAAAAAATGACAAATGTCAAATTGGAAATTAGTAACCTATCGATGAAGTTAGGACCTTACTAGTCTAGTCTAAAGGATTCTCTATTAACTTGTTGTAGAGAAGCTAGTAGGACTATGGTGATTGGTATTGCAAGGAATCCAAGGTTCAATGCTAGCTGCTCTATATCTAATTGAATAATTCAGTTTTGTTAGTCCCTGGAAACCCACAATCGTATATTTAACATCCTTTTATCCCATTTAAAAACATTAATATTCTAATCAATGCAAGATAGCCTACACTCATTATTTTCGGAGGTAGCAAACTTTGATATAACATCACAAGTGGCCTACCTTATGCAAACTAATGAATTGGGGGTGGCAAAATTGAGGCGTGATCACCATTTGTCATTTTTTTTTCATTCTTAGCCACTCTTGTCTTCGTTCTCATCTTTGCTATTGTTTGTTTTTTTCCCTCGTCCATGGCCACATTAACTAGCTACAAGAAGCGAAGTGTGTTATAATCAGGAAGAGGAGTTGTAACGTTTGAGTTCTCTCTATGATCTATTTTTAATAGAACTTCGATAGTGGTTTTTTGAGTTAAAAGATGAATTTGAAAAATTCGACAATGTTTCACAAGGAATCTAAATATTTAGATGGATATGAATATTGTATCCTAAACCTTGTATATTACAACTTTGTTGGAATTCCCTAGTTGACCATATTATGACCAAAAGAAAGACTTTAAACCCATTATTTTTGCCACAAGACCTTCTTACTAGCATTTACTACCAATACCAAGCTTTGGGGTGAATATGCCATGCAAGCAGCACATGGCATATTCCCACAAAAATAGATCCAAGATCAATCAAACAACAACAAAGTCTATATACCTTCGTTTTAAGAGACAACTACCATGTTAGAAAACATATTTGATTAGATAACTAGACAAGCTTCACCATACAATACTAAATACACATGAACATCAAGCTATTGGTGTTCACCATAAAATACTAAAGACACACGAACACCAAGATATTGGTGGTATGAGATGTACTTAGTTGCCATAAGAACAAATAATTCAAATTCAATGATTCATGAGGTATATACCTTAATGTATATGGTAGACATATGCCATGCCTAACCATTTACTTAGTATGTATCAAAGACACAGATTGATCTGAAAACTTTCAAACAATTATTCATAGATAGATGGACAAGAGATCCCTAGTGTTACCCTAAGTTTCTGGGATTGGGACGGCGGGACGAGTCCCCAAGTTTCTGATTTTTCAGGCCAAATTTGGGGATGGCGGGGGGACGGCTATATAAAATATAGAAAAATTTAAAATATAAAGGGAAACTTTAAATATTCATATGAAAACATGGATAAAGCATGCATATATACATTATAGAAACTTAGCATATAACATTTGTGTTAAGAATTCATTGTCAATACTCAATATGCATTCAAAATTCAGAAATCATTATGTGATATTAAACATAGTACACTGCTGCCATCCCCTGGCCATCCCCTGTCCCTAGGACGTTTCCGGTATGGGGATGGGTGGATTTAGACTTGGGGACGCGTCCCTGGGTAACACTGGAGATCCCAAATGCTGTGAGACAAATAAAACACGATAGAGCCAAGTTGAAATAGATTAAACAGTGAAAGAATGTCTACACCTTATTTTGACCATAGTCGAACTTGGTCATAATGGGACTGTGCAAAGTTGGCAGGTTCAATTGTAGTTGAACATGTCCTGTATGGGACAAAATGGCAGGACTTAAAGGTCATTTGGGGACTTGAAATGGTTCTTCTTGTTCCTTGGTGGAAGATGTTACTTTTCTTTGTTGTCGATCATGTAACCTTTACCAGCATAAATACACCCAATGGTGTATGTGCTAGTGGCTTCTTTCTCTTAGCAGTTCTTTCTCTTTGAAGCTTCTTCCTTCTTTGGTTGAGGAAGAAAGTAGTAGAGTGAGAGCTGCATTTGAATCATGCTAAGTCATAGGGTTATCGGCAATTAAAGGTAGTTCACTGCTATGTTTCTTGAGAAAGTGTGATTGCATGTGAACCACAAAGGAGCTCAGCCTTTTGAAGGCAAGGAAGGAATGTGGGAGATAGAATTCTATTTGCAGATTGCATTTTATTTATGCTATAAGTCTTTAGGATTATTGACAATTAAAGGCAGAAGTCCATTGCCATGTTGCTTGAGAGTGTGTGATTACATGTAGTCATTGGAGTTCACTAAATTAGGTGCAAGTGAGAATTCTAGTAGAGAGATGTCCTTGTAAGGTCCTTGAAGGGAGCAAGCTTGTATAAACTAATTTTATAATGGATTCTTGTTGCTGAGAGTTTTTCCCACCTTTAGAAAAAAATCTCTTGAGTTATCTTTTGCTTGTGTTTGCTGTTTTTCAAACTATTTGTCTAGGTCAAAATGGTACAAGTTTCTAACAACTAAGATACAATGGTTTTGGATGATGGGAATGTCTCTATCTCTATTGAGTCCAGTCATATATGTTGCTGAAGTTTTTCTTAGACTAGGGAGGATGATCCAATTGCCATGCACCCTAACTTTGCATCTCTCAAGCTTCTAAATGGTAACTCTAATTTCTGCAAAAAATTAATCACATCTCTTAGGTGAATTAAGAGCTTAGAGCTATTTTGTTTGTTGGGGGTTTGGGCATTAATGATGTAGACACACCGACTATGTCTTCACTGAATTATTCAAAAACAATAAAAAAAAAGTTAGATCAAAGCATGTGCTTCAAGGCATGTATTACCAATCACTTTATGTGCAACATATGATTGGTTGTTTCTTTGATGTGTCTTGTGAAAATGAATACATTTTGTCCATTTTTTAGGTACAAACATAATGGCTACTAGTGTTTAACTTTACAAGCAATGGGTAAAAGTAATAAAAAAAAGGACCCTTGTTGTGCAACACCATGGTGGCCATTAATGCATGGGCAGCTATTGGGTTCTTTCCCCTACTAAGCAACAATATAATGAGTAAAAGTTTCATATTGATGAAACAAGTTGTGAAATATCCACCTTGATTATAGGTCACTCATGCCATGTATATTCATCCGAATAAGAATTACAAGGTAAGTCCATACCAAGTTACACAATGTTGGTCAAATTGGATCACAATGATACCGCATCACAATAACCCATGCTGTCCTTAAGTAATAACTTTAATGATAACCACAATCTTGTATCTCAAGTGGACTGGTGCAAACAACTATAATGAAGCAAATTGCCACATTTTGAATAATTTTCAAAGAGAAAATCAAGAAACACTTTTATCTCCACAAATCCATAGAAAGGCTATTGTTATGTTGCATCCATCTCATCACACTACTCGATGCTTGGTCCAGCAATAGTAATACACTGACTAATTTTCAACATTTTAGTTCTATTGAAGAGCAAGGAATTATTTACATACCAAAGTTTCACGATTAATTCCAAATATGGGGAAAGTGGAATTCCCCATACACAATGCTCTGTTCAAAATTGGGCAATGGCTCATCCTAAAGCCTTCGCAACCAAGATAAATCAGAAGGGTGATAATGAATCTCCTTGTCACAAGCCTTGAGGTGTGGTAAATTGCAATCTTGGAGATTTATTAATCAGGACACAAAACATAGGTGTCATAATGCAATTAATATTCTCTTTTATTCATCTTGCTGCAAAACCAAAGTGTTGTAAGAGTTGTGACAAGTATGACAATGTTTGCATTATAGAGGTCTCATATAAGGAGAAACTATGATTGTTTTGTGAAATTAAGAAAGGTAGAATATTGGCAAGCCTCAAATATTAGACATGAACACAAGGTAGAAGGTTCTTGTATTTTCATAAATTTTTATAACTAGAATTGCTCTCTCATTGTCACATGCTCTGAAGGGGCAATAAATGGTTAGCTTTGCAGGTGCATGTTGACATGTGGCCCATAGAACTAGAGCTTGCTCCCTTTGCTTGTTGAAAAATGATAAAAGCATTAACCATGGAAAAAGAAAACAAAAGCCTATTGAAGAAAAAAAGACAAGCTTTAAAAACAATCACAAAAACTTACCTAAAATGAAAGATTCTTCCTTGTTGCAAGCTCCTCAACCTCTTTGGCAGAAAATAAGCACTTGTGGTTGAGGAATAGCAAAGCAATGAAGTCTAAACACCAGCTTGACAAGCTTTCAGCCTTGACCATTGACGGAGGGTGATTGTGGGATGGGAGGTAAATTTTTCTTTACTATTTTGTTTTAAACCTTTATAGCCATTTTAGGGTTTAGGGTTGTTACTTTATGTTTTTAGATTTTATTATATATCTTTTTATTGTTTCTTTTGATTACTTTGATTTAAAAAACTATTTGAAGAAAACATGTTATGAAACTGGGTTCGAGCAAGGCATAATGTACTTTGCTTAAGGTTTGGAACTTGTCAGCTTAGATTTTTTCTTGTTTAAGACTAGCACATTCTGTTCCCTTTTATTGTTTGTTTATTTCAATAGTTTAATTGGGGTGTTTAAAAGGGGCATGTTATCACGAAACCTAGCAGCGCTCGTTCCACGGATAACCCCCTACGAAACTTGTCTGTTTCCTAAGTTCGTGACGTTCAAACACGCAAAACAAGGTGATTTTCAATCCACCTCGAAGTGTGTTTCAGAGCCTCAAACAGTCAATTTGAGCATCCCCCTACGTTCGCCTCGCGAAGACCTTCGAAACAAGTATCTTTGTGAGCTCTTAGTGTTGATACTTAGTGAAATTGGGAAAAGTGCAGTTGTCTCAAAAAACAGCGCTCCAACCCTTTTTGAAAAAAATGACTAAGTGTAAAAAGTGCAAGGGCGCTAAAATTCAGCGCCCCTGCACTTAAGTGAGTTTTGTAAAGTGCAATGGTGCTGAATTTTAGCACCTTTGCACTTTTTCCAGACTTAAGTCATTTTTTGTGCAATGGTGCTAAATTTTAGCACCTTTGCATTTTTTCTAGACTTAGTCATTTTTTGTGCAATGGTACTGAATTTTAGCACCTTTGCATTTTTTCCAGACTTAGTCATTTTCTGTGCAATGGTGCTGAATTTTAGCACCTTTGCACTTTTTCCAGACTTAGTCATTTTTTTGTTCAATGGTGCTGAATTTTAGCACCTTTGCACTTTTTCCAGACTTAGTCATTTTTTGTGCAATGGTGCTGAATTTTAGCACCTTTGCACTTTTTCCAAACTTAAGTCATTTTTTGTGCAATGGTGTTGAATTTCAGCACCTTTGCAATTTTTCTAGACTTAGTCATTTTTTTGTGCAATGGTGCTAAATTTTAGCACCTTTGCACTTTTTCTAGACCTAGTCATTTTTTGTGCAATGGTGTTCAATTTTAGCACCTTTGCACTTTTTCCAAACTTAGTCACTTTTTGTGCAATGGTGCTGAATTTTAGCACCTTTGCACTTTTTCCAAACTTAGTCATTTTTTGTGCATTAGTGCTGAATTTTAGCACCTTTACACTTTTCGCAGTTTTTAACTTAGTCTCTTTAAACTAGCTCTATTTCCATTCCGGACCCCATTTCTTCGCTCTCGCATTGTTTTCCGTGCCTAGTTGCTCGTTTCACGCTTGCTCAACATCGTTTCTTGCTTCACACTTCCCAATGCTACTTTTTCTTTTAATGCCTATTGATTCACCATCCTTGCAGTTTCTCTCCAGATTTCATCAAGTGATCTTAAAGGTGACATCTTCTGATCCAATGAACTATCCCAGATCTACAAAGAAGCCGTTATGCAGCAAGTTGAGGATGATAGTTTTCCCAAAGCCTCAATACATATCATTTGCGATATATGGTTGACACTTGATAATCTCAAGACGCATCTTTGCGGGTGCAAGAAAAGCCATTCATTTGCCAGAAGGTCGATCACAAGAGCTCACACCCTTGTAGATTACACAGTCAGCCCAGATGATGTGTTCATACAGGAGACCAAGAAGAAGTATGAAGACTCCGCGCCCAAAGCAAGGAACCATGAAGATTCTTGATCTCCGATGTTGAACATTTTGATGCTTCCCTTTATGCATCTTGTAAATAGTTTTTGACATCTTAAATGTCTTTTCTCGAAGTGTAATTGCACCAAAATTCTGAGATGTAATTTCTTGAAGACAAATTACAGTTTGACTTAGTCAAAATTTAGGTGAGATTTTCCTAAATTAACTCACCTAACTTTCCTAGATTTACTCTTTCCTCTCTTTTATAAATATGAGGGATTTCTATTGTAAAGTTTATCCTTTAGTTTTTGCAACGAAGTGTTGCTCAATTTGCAACAAATTGTGAAACTTTGTGTTCATGTTTTGTGAATCTAAATCTGATCAATAAAGGAAGAAGTTGGATACCAAACTTTGCGTTGGATCAATTGTCTCTTGAATTTGATTGAGATTGGTGGTGATTAGTTTATGAAATCTGAAGGACTTCAAGTGATTCTTGTGGACTTTGTGTCACATTTCTAACTTGAATTTGTGTTTATGTTTTAATGCTTTTGGTTGAAGGATCTACAAGACTTTGAGCTTGTAATCTCTCATGTTGTTCGAATGAATTGCTGCATATAAGAAGACTTTGTGCTTCTAATGCGACAAACTCTATTGTTCTCACAGATTTGCAGTTGAAAAGACTACAAAATGACTTTGTGCCTTCGTGAGCCTTACTTGTTTCCATTTTGCTTTTGTTATAATCTTATCTGATATCTCTAAGCTGTGCTTTGTCAAGATAGGGAATCAATTGTACTGCTTTTGGTAAGTTTCTAGTATTGTGAATCAAGAACGTTTTCAGCTGTGAAGCGTTACACACATCTTCTCTAAAAAAAGAGAGAATGATGAATGCGACACGCACCCCCCACTTCGTAAATACTGTGAATATTCTGTAAATACTCTAGTTGGTTTCTAATTGTAAGAAGGGCGCCTCCCCTTGCTGAGAGGAGAGATTGAATCTCACATAGCTGTGGCTGAAGTCCTAGTTGTGTAATCTGTTGAAAAGTTGATTATACGATTTTCACCCAACAGGGCAATTTCTTATTTAGTTTCTATGTTTAGAGTACTATGTCCTGAATAAGCCTTGTCCCACCATTTTTTGATATTTCCTTAGAGCATAGGGTGGGAAATTCACATTAATTCAAATCTGCATTGAAGATTTTGTGGTTTATTGTTCCCTCCAATGGAAAATAATATGGGATAGCGATCAAACCCAAGCATCTTGGTTAGGTTGGAAGTAGTTACTTTTGGGTTATTAGGTTTTCACTAAGTAGGAAGCTATCTAGCCTTTTGACCATGAAAGTTGAACCCTGTCTTTGATTAGTCCAAGAATAAACTCCATCAAGAGCTTTGATATTTACTAACCTTTGGATAAACAATTTGAGGATAGCACCTTGGAGTATGTGTCAATTTAAGCTCTTCTTTTTTGATAATGCACAAATTTTGTCCATATATTGATCTATGGTGTACAAGAATTTGTTTGCTTCCACAAGCATTTGAAAACATTTGCTATAGCTGAATGCATCATTGTTTTGTATAGTGTCTGTATGTATTCACTATGCCCCAAATATGGTCTGTCCTTGTGATGACTGAACCTTGTTATCCAATGTTGGCTTCCTACCATGGGGCTGAGGTCAAAGTGCCTTCTTGTGCATTGATAGGGTTGAAATCATAAGGTCACCAAGTTGGGGTGTACAGTAGTGAAAGTTGTCATTATCTATTTTAGTATCTCATAAAAGGATCTGATTTGTTTTATTTATTTTGATATGCATGTATAATGATCTGCATTGAGGATTTTTCTTGAGTTTTAGCACATTCTAGGAGAATATTTACATGCAGAAATTGGTGGCAGTTTGAGGTTTTACTCTTGGAAGTTGCGTCTATAATAATGTGTGATGTAGCATTAGATTTGGTTTGTAACCCATTTTAAAACTCTAACTTAGGTTTTATGGGATAGTATTTGGGCTCCTTGAGCCAGATTTGTTGCTTCTCTTGTTGGATTTGTTGCGCTTGTAATCACTCATTCCTTCTAACTTAGGTTTTATGGGATAGTATTTGGGCTCCTTGAGCCAGATTTGTTGCTTCTCTTGTGGGATTTGTTGCGCTTGTAATCACTCATTCCTAAGCCTCTATAAATGGATTGTCTTTTCCCATCGTTCGGGGTTCTTTTGCTCGTATCGTATATATCTATGCCATCAAGGATGATATTGAGAGTGATTTGGAGTCTGGACCATGCCTTGGACTGGTGCATAGGGTTCACTGATTTCCATTATTTCTAAGATCTGAGTGGAGTTTCAATTAAGACAAATTTTATATGCTTGTTAGGATTTTTTCATTTCTGGTTCCTTAGCACTTTAAAGCTCAAATTTTAATCCCATCCAATTTCTGTTAGCTCCAAGCTGCAAGTTCCTTGGGATTTCAGCCTTAGACATATTTGTTGTGGGGCATTGTCATACCAGATGATCATGTATGTGGCATAGGTGACATGTGAATTGAAGGTTCTGTAAGTACAATAGTCATTCCCATAGCATGATTTTTCCGAAGAGTGATTTGATATATCCATCACTGCAAAAAATCTTGCATATCTTATATTTACCACTTTGAAGGTTAACTGAGTTGTAACATACTCACCCATCTAGTTGCAGCCCTACAGCACGTGAACGGTCCCATGTTATTGCAGAAGTATGGTCTATACTTAATCACTTGTTGCTGATTTACTAAAAAGGAAGAAGAGATGATAAACTATTCTTTAGGGTCTACCATAATCTAAATGACTAAATCTATCTTGTGATACCTGGGTTTGAGAGATTCACATTTGAATAGTTACAGGTTTTAACATTAGCCCATGGAAACTAATAGTAATATTTGATCCCTATAGCATGTCTCATGATCCATGATTTGATATTCTATTTGCAGCTCAATGATTGGATGTGATGAGGATCTTGGATCTGGTTGTTGCAAGGAACAATAAGGATTTGGGGATGCCATAGGTTTGTTTCTCTCTTTTTCCTTTCCTATGGTTGCCAATCTTTAGGATTGTATTGCAGGAGTTTAAAGGGGCCATAGATGTAGAACAAAGGTCAACCATGTAATACAGTCTCTTGAGTCTCCTCTATTGAGGATTGGTCTATGTGTGAGTTCTGATAGGCATTAGGCATGAAAGGTATTAAAGGATGATCTCATTAAAAACAAAGAAGTTAAAAACACTGCCCTACATTAAGGGTCATTACCAGAAAATTATAAATTTGATAAAAACTCAGAACTTAAGGGAAAAAAATGTTTTTTTGTGTGGAGGATGATAGTGGATGTTAGGTATAAATCCACAGGCAATCTGTCTGCTAGTGAATGGATCTCGGGCATGTGGGGGCCCTTCTACTGTTTAAAAGAACTGACACTCCACATGGGACTCCTCAATCCATGATTTGAGATTTGAACAACTAACAATTAAGTTGAGAAAAGCAGGAATTTCACCCACAAACAATAGGAAAGGTTGAACACAATATCAAAGTTGCACAGTCTAAGATTAAGCAATAGAGCCTTTGGAAATGGTCTACTGACAACAAACGGAAGAGTGGATTTGAGACAGTGCTTAGCACGGTAAAAGGATCTGAGTAGAAACGGCTGAGCTGCTGATGGATGGGTAAGATCTTTGAGGGACGTCATGTCATGACTATTTGAGAAACACAAAATGACTGGAACAATGAACAAAAATATGAGAGTGCCCCCCGGCCCGCCGCACCCCTAACCCTAAATTGGGAGTAGGGACAATTAGCTGAGATTTAATCTTCAATGAAGGGAGGTAAAACTGGCAGATTCTATAATCTCAGCCAAGGGATGGAATAGAACTAGGTTCTCATATCAATTGATAGCACTTTACGTGAAGAATGGAAACTAATAAAGAGTAGAACATTGAAGAATTGGCTGCCAAAGCTTGTACTTGACAATCTTAATAACTGGATTAAATGGATGTACATTGGACAATGGTAAGGGTGTGTGCTGGCTAAATAAGGCCTAACTTTAGATAGATAGAGATTTATGAGGTGAATCTTAATTAATGATATCAAATTCCACAATCCATATCAATTGTTATTGCAGCAGTTTCTGGATTAGATTGCATGAGAGTTTTTTGCATCAACGTTTCAGATCACACTCCGTGATCCATCATCAGGATGAAAGAGCTCAAGGTCCCAAAATTAGTTAGTTGCAGACCAAGAACAACCTAAACAGAAAACATGGGGGGCAGGGAGGAGGGGAGAGCAGGCTACACAAGGATCAATGAAGACAAGACAATTAAGAATTAAAAATAAAGAATATTGAATAAAAAAAGGATGAAGCAACACATTATTAAGACCAGCTAAAAGAAAGAATACAAATTAGAAAATACACAAGACTCAAAAAAAGGTTGAAATAAAAGAATAGAAATATAAACTAAAAATTCAACAAAGAAAAGTAAGAATTTACTTGCAAGTTTCTATTATAAAATTAAAAGATAAAAATGCTATAACAACACCATGAGATTAAAAAATAATAAAGAAGAAGAAACAAATTAAAACTCAAACCTTTGAAATTAAAAGAAAAACTTCAAAAGCCTTGAAGGAAGGGGGAAGAAACAAAACTGATTAATAAAATAAGCCAAGTACTTAATGAAAGAAAATTAAAATGCTAAAGATACAAAAAACTTATTAAACAAGAAAATCGTAAAAAAGAAGAATAGGAAGAGAGATTTAAAAATTAAAAATCAGATTATTCTTCAAAAAGAAATGACCCTTTAACTTAATTAGAAAAACTTAAAAGATTAGAAATATAAACTAAAATATAACGAAAAAAACATAAAAATCCACCATAAGATACAATTAAAAAAGCTTGCAAGTTTATACTTAAAAACCAAAAAATAAAAAGCTTTGACAATAAGGGGAGATAAAGCTATGAGAGAAAAATTGAAAGATGATAAAGACAAAAAAAAATACCTAATTCGAAAGACTTAAAAGAAAGAAGAAAAGCAAAACCAATGGATAAAAAGCCAAATACTAGATGAAAGAGAAAATTAAGAAACAATGAATAGAAAAAACTAAATTGACAAGAATTTGGGAAAAGAAGAGGAAATTAAGAAAGAAACCGAGGCAGAAATTAAAGAGCAAAAAAATACTATTTATAAACAACTATATATACTTAATATAAGAGCAAAAAAATATAGAAATACTATAAATATAAATATATATTAATATATATAAAGGTACACAAATAGCAAATATAAATATATGAATATAAAGAAATTACTTGCAAATTGGTTAATTATGGCAATTAAATAAACTTGCCAATAGAATATAAATATGAATAATTATATACATGTATATATACATACATATATCTATAAACAGCAAAAACAAATATAAGAAAACACAAACAAATACAAAAGCCATGAAAAATTAAAAGGCTTGAAGATAAATAAATCAGTAAAACGAAAAAATAAGAAAATATATATATATATATATATCAAAAGGAAGAAACTAGAACAAACAACAAGAAAGGAGAGGGGAAACAAAGAAAAACAATTAAAAACTAAGGGATTAAAGACATAAATGGAAGAGCCTCAAAACAAAATAAAGAAGAAAAGGAGAAGTTCAAGGAGAGAAAAGAACAAGCCACAACAAAGTTAAAAGAAACAAACAAAGGACCCCAATAAGGCAAAAGACCACCTACGAGCCCAGGAGACCGGAGACCAAAAGGAAGGCAATCCCCTTAAACAAAAAGAGAGGAAGGCAAGGAAAGAGGAGAAAGAAGGCGAAAAAGAATTAACATGAGGAAGGGAGATGGTGGGTTCTAATGTTGGTTAACAAGGGATGTCAAGCCTGACTCAACCTCCACCCCTCGTCGCAATTAAGGTTCAAGGGGTGATTGCTGATTTCAATGGCTTCTTTGAGTTTCCTTTTGAAGAAATTGTCTTCTTTGAATAGGATTTGAGTGTTTTCTAGACAAATGTGGTGTTTGGTAGAAGAGTGGTCGGCTAGAGCAGATTTGAGAATCCGTTCATGTCTGAGGTGAATCTTATCATATTATGTGGCTAACCCAAGGGAACTAGAGTAATAGGGGGGGAGGACAAAAAATGGCAAGGAGCAGAAACAACAACTATTATGTGTTATAATGAAACTCTTAGGACTGGGTAGCTGGAACATGATTCTTACTTGGATTTCAACCTGGATTGTCTTGTTTCTTACAAAAACTCTGGAATACTTGTAAATTGGTTAAAAGACTAGACATTGCACATAAATGATAGTTCACAAACTCAGACTCGGCAGACCCCAAATTTAAAAACCGGGCAAAACTTGACAACTTAAAAAAATACTAAAGGCAAAAAATGGAAGTTCTTCATGATAAGTCATGTTTTTCAGTTGACAGTTGCATCTTAGGGCACCTTTTTTTTTAGGGCATTTTTTTCAGTATATAGGAATTTTTAGGGCACATGACAGGGACAACAACTGTGAGATGATTCGGACTGGGAGTGTTTTTTCACAGCTAAAATCCTAAATCTAGGCTAATGGAAATGACATCAATGACAAAACTAGCTGCTGTCTATCTTTTTGAAATTGAGAGGATTTATTTCTTCAAGAAGACATTGTTGTCTGATTAATGGAAAGAAAATCACCTACAAATTGCAAGAAAACCTAAAGAGGGACAACCAAAGAGTTGGAATGATTAATGCACATAAAGTCTAACCTGAATAGCATACAAGATTAACCACAATACAAATTGGCAATTACTGCTCATGCTTGAACACCTTCATAATACTTAGTGTTTGCATAATGTAAATTAAGTCAGTGTTTCTCTGAGTTTCAAGGATGGCAGACATGGGGATGGGGTAAAAAGTTTTAGGGATGGTGAGGGGATGGCAGGGTGGCTATTTAAATAATATATAAAATTAATATTTTAATTTTCAAAGGACAGGGAGAGAAAAAATACATACAAATAACATAAACCAACCAAAAGAAGTTGAAATTCTAAAGAGTAAGTACAATAACAATTCATTGATTCCATAATCCATCTAATTTTATCAACAAACTTAGAAATTGGAGTCATCATCCAATTGATATCTCATAAATTTCTTCTCATTTGCTTCTGCTATACAGAATGTCAAAGTCAAGTGTCCCTTTCACATATCTCAGTACCCACTTTGCTGCAACCCAATGTTCTACCTTTGGGGCTGTCATGAAACGGGAAATGTAACTCACAACATAACTCAAATCAGGTCTAGTGGCGGTAAGATAGATAAGACTGCCAACTAGTTGCCAGAATGTTGACTCATTGATCACCTTTGAGTCTGTTTTGGTTGAAAGCTTCAGCCCTTTCTCCATAGGTGTAGATGAGTTTTTGCAATCTTGCATTCTGAATTTGTCTAGCAATCTCTTGGCATATTTTGACTGAGAAACAAAGATACCGCCACGTGTCTACCAAACCTCTATACCTAGGCAATAATGTAGTAGGCCTAGGTTTGTCATGTCAAAAGTTTTGCTCAAATTCCATTTGATTGGCTCAATCAAATGTGCCCTACTACTTGTAATGATAATATCATCCACATAAATGACTAGAAGGATGATATCATTGCCTATGCTTTTTACATATAAATTGGGATCTGAAGGACTTCTCTGAAACCCCCGCTCATCCAAATACTTGTCAATCTTATGTACCATGCCTTGGGTGCTTGTTTGAATCCATAAAGAGCCTTCATCAATCTGCATACCTGGTGCTCTTTTCCTGCAACCTAAAAACCTAGAGGCTGTGTCATCTACACTTCTTCCTCCAAATCACCATCGGAAGGCACTCTTCACATCCATTTGATGGACTTTTCAGCCAAATTGTGCTCCCATGGCTAGGACTAGACGGATGGTGCTCATCTTTGTTGTAGGAGAAAAGGTTTCCTCATAGTCTATTCCTTCTTTTTGTGAGAATCCTTTAGCCACCACCCGTGCTTTGTATTTGTCAAGTGTACCATCAGATTTGTACTTGACTTTGTACACCCATTTGCAGCCAATGGGTTTCTTCCTTGGTGGAAGATTTGAAAGAACCCAAGTCTTATTTTTCATAAGACTTTGATGTTTGGATTCTATAGTCTTTTCCCATTCAGGTTTACCTTGTAGGTCTGCAAAATCTTGGGGTTCATAAACACACTAAATGTTAGCCATAAGAGCAAAATTAATTATGTTTTGCTTGCTCTTTCCTTTGGATGATTGACCCTCAATCATTTCATCATCCCAAACATCACCAATAAGTTTTTCCCACCACTTAGGTCTCATTGTAGAAACACCTTCATCCAAATCAACGTGGTCATCATGACTTGGGCTGCCTATTACTATATCATTTGGATGCTGATCTAGGTTTTCCTGAAGAAAATATTCTGGTATTGGTATTGGTATTTGCCTACGAGATTCCACATGTTTGGAATTGTCAGAATCCATCCTGTCAGGTGTAGCTAATGGAAGATGGACACCCAAATCTTTAGCCTTCAGAGGTTGATCTTTGCTACTCTGGACATTAGAAGAGGGCTGAAAAGGTCCAACTTCTTCATCAATCACTACATCTCGACTGAATGTTAAGTGGTTAGTGTTTACATCAATCAGCCTGTAGGCTTTATGATTGTCACTATAACTTGTGAGCATCAACTTCTAACTTTTGGAGTCTAGTTTGGTTCTCTTGGCATCTAGAATCCAAATGTACATAGTAGAACTAAAAACCTTAAGGTGGCTGATTCATGGTTTCCTCCTAGACCGTGCTTCCTCTAGGGTCTTCTCCTTCATTGCTTGTGTCAACGACCAGTTGAGAAGGTAAATTGCAGTGTAAACTGCCTCAGCCCAAAACTTTTTAGGAACACTTTAGCTCTCCATCATGCATTGGGCCATCTCTGTAATAGTATAGTTTCTCCTCTCAACTACACCATTCTGCTGAGGGGTATAGGGTGTTGTGAATTGGCGTTTAATACCGTGTTTAGTACAAAAGTCAATGAATTTGTTGGAACAAAATTCACCCCCATCCTAACTCTTTTTTACTAAGGATTTAAACTTTTGAAATTCTTTGAACACTTCTGATTTTGCTTTTAGGAAAAACACCCACATTTTCCTATTGTAATCATCTACAAACAAGAGAAAATACTTGGCACTAGTGATTGATGCAGTATTCATTGGTCCACATACGTCTGCATGATCCAGCTAAAGGATCCGTGATGCTCTCCAAGCTTGTCCTTTTGAAAATGGAGTTTTGTGTTGCTTCCCTGCTTGGCAAGCTCCGCAAACACCCTATATTTGCTGCTGGATCTCAGGAAAACCTTCTACCATATTCTTTCAAGCCAATTGAGAGATAAAATAGGTTGAGATGCTCATAGTGTTGATGCCAAAGAGTACTGATAGAAGATGAGCTCTTTGCAACCAATGCATGCTCCTGAACCTCTCTAATGTTAGCAAGTTGATGCAAACCATGATCCTCTATGCCAACTGTGATGGTTTTCTTGGACTCTTTGTCAACAATATGGCACTTGTGCATGCTGAAAATGACGTCCAACTTGGGACAGTGATGCATAATCTGACTCACTAAGAGCAAATTGAGCTCCATGCTTGAAACGTAGTGTACATTGAGGAAAATGAGATTTCTCCCTCCAAAGGTTATCTGAACATTGCCTTTGCCGACAATTGTATACTCTTCGCCACCACCAAAGATTATTGAATCTAAGTAAGCCGTATACTCGGTGAACCGATCCTTCTTGTGTGTAAAGTGTTGAGACACTCCAAAATCAATATACCATGCAAAAGACTTTGCATGATCTGTTGGTCGTTTGGCCATGAAAGCATAGAAGGCTGATTCCTTCTGCTAAGAATGCTTTGCAACATGAGCCTTTTGTTGAGATCCTCCTTGGTTGGATTTCTGATCAGCCAACTTTTGGTTGCCTTCCAACATGGTGTTGGGCAATGAAGCCATCCCTCTTGCAATTCAAAATCACAAAAAACGAGAAACTCGTTTTTGAAAATAATCGAAAATTTTAGGATTTTTTATCAAAACCCTAGCAACAATCAACACTGATGATTTGAGCAGAAAATTGCCCGAAACTTGCAATAATACAATTCTAGAAAATGCTAAAAAATGTTGAAAACCCTTGATACTGTTGTATCCACGATTTTTGTAAACAAAAAATTGCCAAAAATTGTTGTGAACTCGGCTAAAACCCTAGCCTCATTAGAAACCATGATTTTTGAAAAAAATCTCTAAAAAATTATCAAAAAATGTTGGAATGTTCAAATAAACCCTAGGCGTTTATAGAAAACATGAAAACATGCTAGAAATAGAGCCGTCGCAGCTCTAAAAACTAGAAAAACCCTTCTAAAATATGTTGGATAGAGTGGTGCGCTCAGAAAACCCTAGGGGTCACAATTTCAATCAAAATCCAACACAATTCTGTTGCAGTTTCTACCTAGGCCATCAAGCAGGTCTAAAAAAATCTCTGAAAAAATGCAACCAAAACTCTACAATCCCATCGGCTATTAAAAAATGCACAATCGTGCGGCTTCAATTTGCAAATAAAATCATTATTTTAAGAGAGAAAGGGCGATTTTATAGAAAAGAATGCTGCAATTTTTCTCAGACAAAAAATGTTGTGATTTCACAAAAATAGGATGCTATTTTTCTAGAAAAATTGCCACAATTTTTCCAGAAATTAAATCAGTATTTTATCAATACTAATTTCCACAATTTTATTAAAAAAATCAACCAAAAAATAAACCCACAATTTTCAAAAAGATCGCTCAAAAACAGTTATGACCATTTCATATGACAATCTTTTAGCACATTCTTTTGTGTTACGTGCTTGAGTCATCATTGCAATAGTCCATAGAGCTCACACATTCACCGATCCCAAGCTTTCTTCAAAACCCGAGCTCTGATAACATAAAATAATTAAGAACACAGAGAATGATTATCAAGATATTCGATATTACCAAAGGAGCGAAAGCCTCCTTAAATAGAGTTACAAATGATTTATCTCATAAGGATAGGGTCGACAACTAAGAAAAGCAAAAGACAATTGAAGAGAATAAGGAACGATTCTAAAGACTATACTAACGACTTAATTGACCATTATAACTAAATATTAAAATATTATTTTAATATCCTAAACATTAAGTTTAAACTTTAAAGTTACCTTGAGGTTCTCATTTGTGCTCTTGGCAAACATATCATCAAAAGCAATCGTTACAACCTATCCCCTTTCCCTTTCAGCCTTATTTGGGTATGGAAACTCTACCCACATAGTGCTCACAAACAATTGCTTAAGAGACATTAGTTAGCTTGAATTGCTTTTTAATGTGGCAAAGTTGGTGGTGAAGAGTGTGATTGAGAAGCTCCTTGTTAGTGTAGGTTTTTATTTTCCTAGTGGGATATTTGTTTTCCCTTAGTTCTAGGTTTTCTCTACAATTTATTAAGCTTTCCAAGTTTAATAAAGTGAGTTTAGTTAATTAATAACTAGTAGATAAGGTGTTGAGGTGTCATCATGCTAAAAGGGAGGACCATTTACTATTTTTAGATCCCTTGGTGGTCACTCCCTATTGGTTGGATTTGCCACCTCCATTCTCTCCCTAGTTTTATATAAATTCACTACCTAGCTTGTATTTTCACACAATCATTCATGTATTGTGATCGATTCTCGCAATCATTCCCTTGTAGCTTCTCGTTGAGCTCCTAATGCAATATTGTGATCTTCACATTTGCACATCTTTTGGAATCACGAGTTTGTAATCATGAGTTTAAACTTTAAACACGAGTTTAAACTTAATAGCTTAGTCCAAAAAAGGTCCACTCTAGTCAAATGGACTAGCTATCTTGAACCCTTTTCCAAAAATAGCCAATGCATTGACCAATGACCTGAATATGGGCTCCTTGCAACATGAAATAGTATGCTTTAATAATTAGGGTTATTAGACTCTGACTTAGTACAAACTTAGCAAGTTGATTTTGGCCTTTGGACTTGGACTCGACAAATAGACTTGGTACATATTTGACATAGACTCTATAGTTTGAAAAACATGATATATAGAAATTTTTAAAGAAATAAGTGTTTTTCTATGCATTCTTCTCTAACTAAATCAACTTTAGAAACATAAAAATCTAATCAATTACAAGCTACTTTGATCACATACACAAGTATACATAAAGCAAATGAGTATAAACACATATTTGAACTGAAGGAAATAATACTTTTAAATATATTAATATCCTAAGTGTTTTTGGTGTACAAAATTGAAGGATTATGATATTCATGGCAGCAAAAATAACAATCATGTCATGAAATCATGAACTATGGTAGAGAGGAGCTTGTATCACTTGACCCAACATCACTACATGTACAATTGGTGCAGCCACTTCGCAAATAGGTCCTCGATTCTATTGCAGCCACAATAGCATTACTTGAGATTGGGATTGACTTGACAAGAAAAGTATAATTGTAATTCAATTACTTAAGATTTGATAAGAAAAAACTTAGGAAATAAAAAAAGGTTGAAAGTTTCATAGAAATAGGGAAAACATTGGTTTTGGTGTTTCAAGTTCAATAAAGGAAAAAAACTCTACTTTTCCATCCAATGCAATCCAAAACAATTTTTTTATTTTTTACTTTCTAAAACTAGAGTGAAGTAGTGCCCCTCATGGGGATTGGGTTAAGGGGTAGAGCCAAATTAAGGCCTTTGAGGCGATAGGGATCTTTTTGGTGCATGCTATTTTTCATAATTTATTGCTTTTAACAAGTTCCAAGAGTCTAAACCCTTAAAAATTCGGGCATCAAGGCCATAGAGTAGTAACTAGGCTCTAATTACGGGTTAAGGTGTGCGATAATTGATCCAATGTTTTGGCTATTACTTTTGGTAAAATCTGAAACTTCTATGTTAAATTCTGAATCTTAAAACTTATTTTGTATTCTTTTGGGTTTTTTGAGGATCTATTGGCTAATCAAGTTTGATTGGTAGGACTTGCGAGTCTTTGCAAGTATGGTAGACTTGATGAGTCTATGATAAACATTCCAAGACTTGTGCGTGAGTTTGCAGGCCGTGTTTGGCTAGGCTTGCCTTGGTACTTAGTGAGTCTGTTGGGTACCCAATGAGTCTTGTAACTATGGTTTTCATATAAAAAATTAGCTCATGCCATCCTATTGTCATGATGGTTCTCTTGGTTCTAGACAATACCTTCAAACAAAGGTTGCACGTTAGGAGTATTATGAGGAACAATGAACCTCCTTGATTATGTGCGACTAGAACTATCTCCAATGGATGGGACCTGTGTTTGTGGGTCAAGACAAGAGCCCAGTACATAAGTCTCAATGTCACAAGGAGAATTCACAACAGCTGCAATTGCCTCAGCTGTCCTCTTCTTGTCTAATTTCTTCTCCTCATACAAAGCAAGGACAGCTGTCATATCTTGTGTAATCTTTGGTTCTATTAAATTAAATAGCTAGAAATATTTGTAGGGACTCGTGTAAGGTGATATTTGAGGCAATTGTTGCCTCCTCTCATCCAAAAGCCACAATAATTTCACACCGCCATTCTTGCCTCTACACTCAGTGTCCCATGTCTCCAAGTGGAGTCCTTGGTCTTGTCACTGCTAATGCTACTTGTGGATGCCATCTCTATCTACAAAGGCAAACCTAGAAAAAAGGAAAAAATCAAGTTTCAACTTAAAAAATTGTGAACCCTAGCTCTGAAAAAATTAAGAAAAGGAAAAAATGAAGCAAAACATGAAATATTAAAAGCCTAGAAGTGCTAGAAGTTAGAACACAACCAATAAAAGAACAAATATCAAAAACCAACATAAAAAATAAAAAATGAAAAAAGAGTTACATTGCTCTCAAACTCAGTAAATAAATCTGCTGAATCAGTTGAAGATAACTCAAAATGAGGAAAAATCAACTGAAAGCTGATGCAATGAAGTCAAGGAGACAAGGACACGAGCATAAACCATAGATGTGAAAAAAAGAAGGGTTTTCTGTTTTCAAGCCACACTCTGTTTTTCTGTGTCTCCGAGGGAGTTTTTATATTAGGACTGACAAGTCACCCAATGAGTTCTTGTCCAAAATTGCTTGCCAGCTCTGCCTATCTCATGACCGCTCTTGAGTCTGAGAAATTCAGAGAGTTTTGAAACCATGCAAGAAACTACTTGAAGCTGAGGGTTTTGGTTGCAGATCTGCATGTTTTCCTTAAATTTATAACTCTGATAATATATTTGCACCCTTAGGAAAAATTGCAGGTGCATTTGCTGAACATTTGATGAGGTTTTATATCTAGAGCTTTTTAGCCTTGGCTTTGATGTAATGCTGCGGTGAACAAAAAGGGTGTCATGCTGCTTAGGAGATTGGAACTCAATATGCTTTACAGTTTCAATTCTGGTAGCTGGTTGGAAATTTAATCAGTTTAATTTTCTTCTGTTTGAGAGTGATGGAATAGAATGTCCTGTCAGTCATTGTGATTGCATGTTGAGATCTGATGAGTTCTCCAGTGCTTACTCGATGAATAGTGGAAAAATCCTTCCAAAATATGCAAATCATCACTTGAATTTCTAATTTTCCCCTGGTCTAGACTGCTCATTATCTTTGATGCCTGTGAAATCTTAATCACCATTATTGAACTGCGGTGATCAAGTCATTCTTCCAGGAGTTGATTGGTGGGTAATATTGTCCTTTATATCTGGTGAAGCTTGAGGAAATTTCTGCATGGTTGGTGGATTTATTTATGACAATGTGCAGGGACCTTTTTCTTCTTTCTGTGCTGTGAAAGGTAGACAAAACTTTTCCAGCAGAGCCACAAGGCACAAGATTGGGACATAGAGGACTGTTTGGGCAGTGGGGGTGATATGGGTCATGATAGCATTTGCTGGTTGTTAGGTACTTTTGTGGGATTAAGAATATATAAATGCATGGTGTGAGGATTTTGGGGGCCATTAGGGTCACACCAGTTAGATAATTTAGTGTGAAAAAATAAATGTTGGATGCAATTAAGGATTCAAATCTAGGGTAGATATTTTCTGGTAGTACAGAAGGGGTGCATGTCAAAGTTAGGATTTCTCGTACAGTGGTAAATGTTAAAACTATTGTTAGAGGTAAAGGTTGTAAAGGGGCTCTAAGATTGGAAATGTGGGTGGGGAATATCGGTGCATTATTTGGTGAGCATTAATATGGATTTCAGCTGTAGGAGAATTGAGCTTTGCTAGCATTTAAATTTGTCTATTGTCAGACAACACAAAACATAATAGTATGTATAGTAGAACCATTCTTCAAATTGTAAGTGGAAGCTCCCTGAGATCTAAAGAAATAAAAAACTAACAAAACTTACAAGTATGCACACTATATAGGATTTCAAATTCATTAAATGTAAATACCTAATTGACTATTTTTTTGTCCCAATTGCAAGGTTTGACTTGCAAGCCTTGCAATGGGATTTTCAAATATTAGGAGAGTAAACTATCAAGCACAAATGAAGACAACTTCATACTGGTTAAAACAGAGACCAATATTCAGTTGCAACAAGATTTAAAGGAAAACACAGATTAATGTCAATTAGTAGCTAAATCAAGCACCAGTAAATCTACACAGTAGGAAAGAATTAAACAATTGAACACCACACGATTTCATGAAGGAAATAATTAAATTGCATTCAAAGGTACAATTTAAATAGACAAGTTTTGCCGATACAAAGTTTGATTCAAAGCAATCTACTTTTGATTCTCTTCAAGAAATTACGAACATGCAATCACAATCACTTTTGTTGAACAATAGCTTCTGCAGCATAAGTGTGACTTCCACCAACATTCATTAACTTTCACAAAAATACAATAACTTGACTGACAATTTTTGTGGCATAAGTTTAAAATCAATAATCATTGTAGATTGTGTGCTCAAGGCACTTATTTATACATTAGAGGCAGCTTTTAGGGATCAAATAATAATAAAATAATCTTAATAAAGCTCCCCTTTAAAGCAACCTCATTCTTATCCTTTGAAAAGAGGCAATAAATCATTCAAATAGCCTAAAATAGGCTCATCCCAACTTTAACTATGCTTTCTTTTTAATATATGTTTGTGAACTTGAGGTAGTGCCATCTTTTTCCTAAATTTTTCTTTAAAACACTTATCATAGGCATTTGGATTGGACTTAGCACTATTTTTAACATGGCAGAATCTTTGAATGGTATTGCTACCCAAAAATTACAATATACGAGTGACTTCTTCCTTAGGTGCAGTTTCCTTACATCATTGCCATTTAAGATGTGGATTTGTGTTGGGTGTCCCACTTCATAATGTGTGCCAAACTTTAATGTTTCTATTTTTAACCTTCTCTGCTTTGGTGCAATTCACTAAAACACTTGCCACACCCTTTGCACTAATGTTTAATGACTTTGCCATGTTTTCAGATTAAGGCGGAATTTCAGAGTGGCACTGCCATTGGAAAAGTGTGCCATTTTTATGTTATTTTTAACCTCCTTATCCATGATGTGGTTAACTTAAGCTCTTGCCACTTGGGCATGAATTCTAATTGGCTATGCTATCTCAAAATGATGCCTTGTTGTCTTTTGACTTAAACTATCTCATTCTTGACAGAATTTTGTTAGCTCTTTGCCATCCTTTGACCCTTGGCACTATTTTCCTCTAGCCTTGCCACCTCAAAGTGGTGGCTGTTAGTTTTATGATCAGATGTAATGCACAGAAAATTAATTCAAAATCAACACAATGACACAGCAGATACCCTGGGAAAACCCTCCTCTTGAGGGAGAAAAACCCAGCAACAATATATCACTTATTTCAACAACAATGATCTCCTTACAAGAGGCCGATATGAAGGCCAAAAATAAGAGCACCACAATATGATGCAACACAGATACAAGCAGATGTAACTTGATGATTATAACTCAGCCTTCAATCTGCACTTCTACAGAATATCAATCTGCACTTCCTCTCCTTGATGCGCACTTGAGAATAATCGAACTATAATGATATGGGATGATCAACAATGAGATATCATCGAATATATATACAATGTGAGGAGGAAAGGATGTGACCTTTCAAGGCAAGTCGGCCACCAAAGAAGAACATATCTCATCAATAAATTGCGACCCAATGAAGGAGAATGTCTCTTGAAAATCGTGTCTAAGAAGCATGAGGTCGGCCTCATCAAAAATTTCATCTCTTCATTAATTTGTGCCTCTTCAATAAATAATCATCATTTAATATTAATGATGTGCCTCTTCATCAAATTGATGACTCTATAAATTAAATAGCCCTTGGCTATTATTTAATTTATCATCATTTAAGGAGATCGGCTGGAAGGATAAAACCGACGTTGCTTATGAACATCAACACTCCCTCTCAGCTAGCGAGGATACTTCCAGTTGCATAAGACATGTCACCTCATCGTGATGTCAACCACAATTGCTACACCCATATGTGGAAAAGAAAGATATTACCTCATCGTGATATCAAATATCACCTCATCGTGATATCAACCATCATGGCTACACCCATGTATGGTATGTACAAGTGTTCATCACTTAACGTGATGTTGTCACCTCATCGTGACTTTCACCATGGCTCTCCCAGAGGGTGAACAACACAAGTACAAGAAAATCATCACGGACTCTCTCACGTGATGCTATCATGGAGTCACACACATGACATCCACCATGGCTCTTCTAGAGGGTGGAAACAAGGGCTTTCACCTTTAATCTCAAAAGAGAAATTCATTAACAAGGGCTTGCACCTCAAATCACTCTCAAAGAGAAATGCATTAATGAAGATCACTGATATTGAGACTCCTCAGCTAGGGCTAGATTCTCCACCATACCAAGCTTGTCTCGAAAGTACACAAACTTTATCCTAGAGAGAGGCTTGGTGAGAATGTCTGTCGTCTGCTCATTAGTGCTAATATACTTCAACTGTATTGCTTTCCTCAATAACATATCTCTGATATAATGGTATTTTATCTCAACATGCTTTGTTCTGTCATGAAACATAGGATTGACAGAAAGCTTCACACAACTCTGGTTATCACAATGAATGATAGTAGGCTCCATTGATTGTCCAAGCAATCCTGCAAGGAGCTTCCGAAGCCACACACTTCCCGAGCTGCCACACAAGCTGCAATATACTCTGCCTCTGCTGTACTCAATGCTACAGATGATTGCTTCCTGCTGCACCAGGATATCATAGCAGACCTCAAACTGAAGCAACATCCAGAGGTGCTCTTCCGATCAGTGACACACCTTGCCCAATCAGAATCAATATAACCATGCAACTTCAAATCCACACCTGAAGAATATCTCAACCCATATCCAACTGTGCCATGCAAGTATCTCAGGATATGTTTCGCTGCAACAAGATGTATCTGCCTTGGTTCACACATGAACTGACTGAGTGCACTCGCTGCATAGCAGATATTTGGTCTAGTGTTGACTAGATACATCAATGACCCAATCAATCGCTTGTACATCGTGGGATCCACAAGATCTGAACTAGCTGCAGCCTCCTTAAGCTTATGTAGGTTGGTCTCCATTGGCGTAGACATGGATTTGCAATCCATCATACCAAACCTCTTAAGTATATCAATAGTATACTTCCCTTGACTTAGAATCATCTCATCTGGCTTCTGCCAAACTTCTAAGCCAAGGAAGTAATGCATGAGCCCAAGGTCCTTCATTTCAAACTCAGAAGCCAACTCCTTCTTGCATTTGATAATGAGGTGTTCTTCTCCAATAAGAATCAAATCATCAACATACAAAACCAAAGTCAATGCTTCACCATCAATTACCTTGAAATACGAATTTGAGGCAACATCGTTCTTGGAGAAGCCCAAGCTTAACAGGTAATGATCAATTCTTTTGTAACATGCACGAGGAGCTTGCTTAAGACCATAGAAGGCCTTCTTCAGCCTACAAACATGAGACTCCTTCCCATGTACCTCGAATCCATCAGGTTGCTCAGTATAAACTTCTTCCTTGATTACACCATTCAGAAAAGTTGTCTTCACATCCATCTGGTGAATCTTCCAACCTCTAGATGCAGCAATGGCAATGATGGTTCTGACAGAAGTATAGCGAGCAACATGAGCAAATGTTTCTTCATAGTCAACTCCCTCTTTTTGTGAAAATTCTCTATCGACAAATCTTGCCTTGTACTTCTCAATGCTCCCATCAGTCGCATGCTTGATCTTGAAGAGCCATTTTGAAGATACCACAGATTTGCCTTTGGGTCTAGGAACGATGTCCCAAACATCATTCTTGAGAATGGATTGATACTCCTCTGTCTCTCCAAACCTATTGACTAGAAGCTTCCTCAACACTGGAAGGTTCGAACTCAATAATCTGACTCATCAAAGCAACATAACTGGAGAACTTATGAGGTCTCTTACTTTCTCTGAAGGTTCCTCTTGGTGCTGCAAACCTTTTTGCTTCCTGCATTGTTTTCCTAGCCCAGAGAGGTCTTTTTCTCCCAATTACAATATTGGTAGGCCCATCAATAGGTTCCAAGGGCTCAACTGGATCATCAACTTCTTTTGGTTTTGAAGTCTCCCTCTGAATCTCAGGAGTATGGTGAACTTCCATATCCTGAGGAGACTCTTCATTATCAATCTCCATATGAGTACCCTTGGATCTTCTGAATGCAACATCTTCCTCAAATGTGACATCTCTACTGATCTCGATCAACTTCTGACCTGGAATGTATATTTTGTAAGCTTTTGATGTCTCACTGTAACCTACGAATATCCCCTTCTTGCCAAAAGGCTCCAACTTTGTTCACTTTGCCTTCGGTACATGAACATACACCGGACATCCAAAGATCCTCAAATGACTCACTTTTGGCTTCTTCCCAGTAAAGGCTTCTTCAGGAGTCATATTCTCCAGGATGTGGTGAGGACTTCTATTTTGAACATAGACTGCTCTTTGTTCACTTTTCCTTCGGTACATGAACATACACTGGACATCCAAAGATCCTCAAATGACTCACTTCTGGCTTCTTCCCAGTAAAGGCTTCTTCAGGGGTCATATTCTCCAGGATGCGGTGAGGACTTCTATTTTGAACATAGACTGCTGTCCTAGATGCTTCTGCCCAAAGGAAGGTTTGCAGATCTTGGTCATGAATCATGGCTTTGGCTGCTTCCACAATCGATCTGTTCTTCCTCTCTGCAACACCGTTTTGTTGAGGATTATAAGGGACACAGAACTCCCTCTTAATCCCTGCTTCAATACAAAATTACGAAAGCTACCGGAAGTGTACTCTCCTCCATTGTCGGATCTGAGGACTTTGATCTTCTTCCCGAATAGGTTCTCTACCTGAGCTTTGAATTCCTTGAACCTTTCTAATACCTCCTCAGATTCTTTAGATTTCAAGAAATAAATCCAAGTCTTTCTAGAGTAGTCATCAATAAAAAGAATGTAATACAAGAAACCACTCGAAGAAGCAACAAACATTGGACCACATAAATCATAATGAATGAGATCTAGAATACATTTGGGTCTACTTTTTGTACTATGAAATGGACCTTTTGTATTCTTACCCAAAGCGTAGCCTCTGCAAGTACCTTCGTGCTCCTGGTTGAACTTTGGAAGGCCCGTGACCATCTTCTCCATGATGGGTAGAGCTCGGAAGTGAAGGTGAGCCAATCTTCGATGCCAAAGATCACACAAGCTTGAAGAATCATGTACTAATGCCTGAAGTGGACAAGTGCATAGCCTATAGAGGCTCTCATGTCTAACTCCTATCACCTGAGCAGTCTTGAAGTTGGAATTCTTCGTCCACACAAGAACCTTGCCTTTAGAGAATGCAACTTGGTAACCCTTGTCTTCCAAGGCTGAAATGGAAACAAGGTTTCGCTTGATGCCTGGAACATATAGAACATCACACAACTGTAGGGAGATGCCAAAATCCAAGTGGAGAGTGGAGGTCCCAATTCCTTTCACCAAGTAACTAGCATCATCTCCAATAATAACTTGTTCACTAGAGTCTCTCTCCACCAAATTTGTTAAATGCTCCCTAAATCCGATGATGTGGCGAGAGGCACCACTATCAATCAGCCAAGTGTTGGTGTCGGTAGGTACATTGCTTGACAATGCTGAATAGAACAAGTATTCACATGAGTCCTTCTGTGGAGAGACTTCATCAACATCTGCAATGGTGGCCTGTTGCTTAGGCCTGGCTGGACAATCTTTAGCAAAGTGATCATACTTGTCACACCTAAAGCATTGGACTTTGGATAGATCCCTCTTCTTCTTGAATGCGGGAGCACCATCAACACTTTTGTCTCGATTCCTCTTGAAATATCCTTTCTTCCCTTCTTTCCCTTTCTTCTTCGAAGATTGAGAGGCGAGAACATGAATGTCTTCATTAGTTGAGCTTTGACCAATTCCTCTAGCAGCCAACCTAGACTCCTCTTGAATGCAATCCGCCCTCAATCGATCAAACTTAGGAAGTTTCGATCTTGCATTGATTCCTTGAATGTAGGACTCCCAAGATGAAGGAAGACCATTAAGAGCAAGCATGGTCAAGTCTTTGTCATCTATCACATGACCAATTGTAGAGAGCTGATCTCTCAACTCCGAAATCTTCATGAAGTAAGCAATAACCGTTTCTCCTTTCGCCATCTTCACATGATGGAGTTGTTGCTTCAGTGCAAGTGCCCGGCTGGTGTTGTTGATTTCGTACATCTCCTCCAAGGTTTTGAACATGTCTCTTGCTGTCTTTAACTTGGAGACAATCGGAACAATATGATCCTTCACGGAATCAACTAACATCTTCTTCGCCTTGATATCTTCCTTCCTCCATTGAACTTTCTCTTCCTCATCCGTAGGTTCGGGGACTTTACTTTCCACGAACTCAGCCAATTCATTTTCTTCCAAGGTGAGCATAATTCTAAACCTCCATGATGTGAAATTTGATGCTCCCTTGAGTCTATCCTCAATCTTAAGACCGTTCACCATCTTGACAAGAGATAGAAGTAATCAACAATGAGAAAGAGAATAAAGAGTATCGCTGTAATAAGAAATCTGATCACGATCTTCTTCACACCCGCTCTGATACCATGTTAGTTTTATGATCAGATGTAATGCACAAAAAATTAATTCAAAATCAACACAATGGCACAGCAGATACCTTACAAGAGGCCGATATGAAGGCCAAAAATAAGAGCACCACAATATGATGCAACACAGATACAAGCAAATGTAACTTGATGATTACTATGTTACTGAATCGTCACCCTCTCCTGAGCGATTCCAGTTTGGAATCGTTTTGGGTACTGAAATGGAATCGAATCGCTTGAGAATTGGATTTTGGTGTGGAGTTTCATTAAAGATGCGGATTTTGGTGTGCGAGTTTCAGTGACTGCAAAAAACGCGAAGGCACAGAGTAAACACGAAACCACAGGCACAGAGGAAACATGAAACCACAAGCATAGAGAAGCCAGAGGCGCGGGAGGAGAAACCACAGGCGCGAGCAGAGAAAAAACACGAGGGCGCGTGACCATTCAACATTTATTTTTATTTTTAGTTTTTTTTTGGGATTGTTTTAAAAAGGAAAACCTATTTTATATTTATAGTATAACTTTTAAAAATTAAAATATAAATTTTAAAATTTATAATAGTTAATATATATATATATGTACAATATAATAATATTGATAATTTATTATTTAAAATATAATTTTATATATTAATATTTTGTAAGTTTGTCATATTTTAAAAATTTAACTTTTATAGTTTTAGAGTGTTTTATTTATAGTCTTATTTTTTTAATTCTTATATAAATAATTTATTAAATTATTAATAAATAATAATATAATAGTAATAGTAATAGTAATATATATATAATTTTTAAAATATAATATTTATATATTATTTTTAAAATATAGTATTCATATATTATAATTATATAAGTAAAAAAATTTATAATTATTTTATTGTTTAGAAATTAGAATCTATCATTTTTATTATTTTTAAATTTTACATTCAAGTTTGATCCTTTTGATATTGAAAACTGAATTTAAATTAGTATATTATGTTTCAAAAATTGAAATTTGTCATGGTTTTGTTTATCATATGTATTGGTATATGACATTCTAAACTTAATTTTGTTTTTAGGTTGCATATATATATATATATACAGACGTACCTGATTTCATACCCAACCCCCCAAAATTTTTTGCCGTACCCACTTACCCGTACCCGATTCGGCAACTTAGGATGATTATAACCCAGCCTTCAATCTGCACTTCTACAGAATATCAATCTGCACTTCCTCTCCTTGATGCGCACTTGAGAATAATCAAACTATAATGATATGGGATGATCAACAATGAGATATCATCGAATATATATACAATGTGATGAGGAAAGGATGTGACCTTTCAAGGCAAGTCGGCCACCAAAGAAGAACACATCTCATCAATAAATTGCGACCCAATGAAGGAGAATGTCTCTTGAAAATCGCGTCTAAGAAGCATGAGGTTGGCCTCATCAAAAATTTCGTCTCTTCATTAATTCGTGCCTCTTCAATAAATAATCATCATTTAATATTAATGACATGCCTCTTCATCAAATCGATGACTCTATAAATTAAATAGCCCTTGGCTATTATTTAATTTATCATCATTTAAGGAGATCGGCTGGAAGGATAAAACCGACGCTGCTTATGAACATCAACAGTGGCAACTGCCAAGCTTTATAACTTTCCCTCATCATAGATTATGTATGGTTTTATCATGATGTTACCACCTTGGGTGCCACTTCTCCTTGGCTTGGCCACTGAAAAAGTATGCCATTCTTTTATTTGATTTAAGTTCTTTGCTAGGCAGAGTTTAGCGGGGTGCTTGCAACTCCTAAGATATTGGCATGATTTTGGCCTGTTGTTGCTACCTTGAAATAGTACCATTTGCCCAAGTTCTCCCTTGGTGTTTTTATGATTGACTGTGCCATCTCTTATGCTTGCCTCTCTAGAATCCATGCCTTTGCTATATCTGCTATTGATTTGGAACTCCATTTTCTCATACATGCATGCTGTTCTTGGAAAGTCATCATTTGTTTGGTCAGACTTTTGATGATTATGGTACTTTTCCCCTACAAAAGTGTTAGAAGAAATGACCACACAAGGCAAACATTTGCAAGCTGAGTGGGAAGACTATAGTTATCTTGGCATTGACATCTGATTTGAGGATTTACTCAACGGCAAGAAACTTACAAAAAGAGGCTACAAGATCAAGCTTCATAGGGGTACTAACAAACTTGGATATAAGTTCATTTTGTTGCTTCTCCATTTATAGTATTATATGGCTATTAGAGACACTTGAAGTCTGGATCATAAGGTTGTTCACCAACTGCTTTAGGACATTAATTAATTTGGCCACCATGGGTTTTGATGGTTGACTATTAAAGTTAGTCATTAGTGTACATGTTTTCTTTTCTTTTGGCCTTTTCTTGAGCTCTTTGGGGAAGAGTCATGTATGCTCTCCCAAGTTTTCCCAACAATGAGCCTCTTGTTGGGATCTTGCTAAGTGGCCTCTGCCAAGATGTTTGCAGCTTCATTTTTGTGCCTTTTTTCATGTATAAAGCATGCTTCTCGGAGAATTGGCAATTCTGTGTGAAATCTTTGATGAAGGTTCTTGAAATATTCTTTTAAAAAAATATTCTAGCTCTTTTACTGGAATATTTTTATTTTCAATTTTTCGACAATTCTATTCTTTTGTTTTTGTTGTTGTTTCAATTGGAAAATATTAATAAATAAATGCTACAACTGTGAATAAAGTATTCACATGAAATTACGAGAAGCATTTAAATAATATTTAATAAATTCTAAATATCATAGAAAGGAACCTGATTAAATTTTTGGATCGCTGAATTGGATCTTTAGCTGTAGCTGGAATCACAAAGAGCTGAAAGATGTTGTACTCCAATCACCCTTCTCGATGGACTGTTGCACTGGTGTTTCCTTACAACTTCAATTGCCTTTCCTTATTTCAATTTGAATAATATTAAAAGGTGCGGCTGCTTTAATTCACACTCAATATAATAAATCGTCTGACATCTTCTAAACTGCTCCACATCACTTTCCCCCAAAGATATGATATCTCTTTTTGTCTTTTTCAAATGTCACATGGCTGCGGTTAGTTTTTTCCCCCCAGTCCCTCTCTATTCCCACGTATCTTTTCCACACCCCTTTCCTATTATGTTACGGCTATTTAGGAAGGAGCAGTTGATGGTAGAGGCTGCGGTTGGATACAGAAGGGATCCACATACTTCTTTGACCACACAACAATTTTATTTTGACTCCCTATTTCTTCCTCCCTATTGCTAGCTACCATTCAGTCCTGAGAATTTACACATTCCTAATTGCTAATAAAATGATACAATTGGATTTGTATTATTTGACCAGCTGATAAAATAAATAATTTTTTTGGGTTTTTCAAATAACATTGATGCCTGTATAAATATGGTGCCTGTATAAATATAGGAGAATATACTTTTTGTATTTTCAGATCTGCAATATTTGTAATTCCCTGCATGCCCAAATTTGACCTTTCAATGAAGCCAACAAAGAGAATCGGAAGGTTTTCATCTCCCAATTCCTCAATAATCCGAGATGGTTTTCATCCTCAGGGAAAGAAGTTGAACTAAAGCTCCCACGACAAGGGTTTCTAGAAATTGATAATGATAGCATCCATCTTTTTACCAATACTTCCCCTTTTTTATTCTTTTTTAAAATATTTACCTTTTTCCTCCAAACTTAATAAAATTGCCTTTTTTTAAATAGTTAAATATAAGTTGTCTTTTAATTTTCCACTTTTCAACAACTTAAATACTTAACCATTTAATAATTTATTTATTTTCTACACAACCACCAAAGTTATGAAAAATATTAAAAAGCCTAAACATGAATTCCGACCTCACCACTAATATCTTAAGTGCACAATAAGTCATTCTAGATGAAGATTGGTTCTCTCGCAAGATGACAAATTTCTCCAAGTAGTGTGGAGTGCTCTTAGAATGTCGGATCTACACATGGAAAACACCATTGTACTCATCTTGGCTCCAAGGACTATCCACAACTGTCAGACTACCTTCTCGATAAAACCGACACTCTCTAAGAAAGTTGGAGTTTCCAAAAATGTTGGAATGGGTTAGAAAAGGGACATTACAAGTCCTCCCTTCCCAAATTGTTTGTCCTCAAGCAATTGTGAACTCAATCCTCAGACTCTTCCCAACTAAACCCTCTTGCAAATACCAAGACCCCAAATCAATCTTAGGAACTCTTCACCATCCTTTCATTGCCCCAATTTGATGCAACCAAAAGTTGTAAATGTCAAGCAATCTTCTCCAAAATATACTATCAAACCCATATAGAATCAGCTCCTTACAAGTACCAATGTTAAGCGATGAGACTGAATTAGAATCAATACAAAAAGAGAAAATTGTTGCTTTCCCATTGAAATATGCTAACCAATTTTTTCGATAGATTTTTCACACACAATCAACACTTCGCCAATTGAATTAGCGTTAGCATCAAAAACTGAAATCCAAGCTTGAAAGAACTCAACGCCAAGAATGCACACTCAATCCCAAGGAAGGATAGGTGTTGTCATATGGCAGAGAAACTAAAAAACAATACTTGAAATGAGACAAACTCAATGTCAAGAATGTGCACTCAAGATCCCACTGAGGGCGAGGTGCTAACATATGACGGAGTTATTAATTGAACTGGAATAATTAGGCGGATAACCAACCATGAAGATACATCTATCTAATTCATCCGCTGCGGCGGGGATCCACTTAAGAGAGGGGATTCACCACTTGAGAGTGGGTACAAAGAGATATCAAATGTTCATTTTTCCACACTGGCGGTAAACCATCCAGGGGTAATTAATATGGAATAAATCAAGTAATTGCATAGACTTAAAACGGTTGGATTAGTACTACTAAAATCTCAACCTTACAATCACAAATCTGCAAATTACTAATTACAATGATAGAGAACATAGTTAAGAAGAGAAGAATGAATACTAGCAATGTTCTTTTGCTCTTCCAATGATAAAATAAAGACCAAAACTGAAATCATATGAATCTGATATAAAACAGTGTTTTCTGGAATTCTGATCAGCAAACTGAAACACCATAAAATGCTCATAACTTCATCAAATTACCTCCGTTTCGAATGAAATCGAGTGCAATGAACAACTGGAAGGTAGGCGACCAAGTTAGGATGAAGAAACAGCAACAAAGACCCTTTGTGAATTTAGCACGCATTCCAATGCACTTGCGAAAGGTATGACCCTCCTTGAAGGGGCGATTTTCCTTTAAAAATCAGATTCTCAACTAAAAAATCTCAAACTTGGCATGATGAATCGCCCAAGATCAACAAATCAAATGATGAAATACCTAGAATCATATTCAGACTGATACTAAAGCTATGAATCAAAATCACCTTCAGCTGTAGATGAATCAGCAATACCAAAATTGATAAATCTCCAAAATTCTTCAACATTCGAACTCAATCTGCTAGTCTGGATGAGAAGCAGTCCCAAAACCAACTAGGCGTTATCTTTCAAACACGAAATTGGATCAATGCTAAGAGGTAAGCATTCCTCGAAGCTAAATTCATGAAGTCATTCCGACACCATAACAATATGATAAGCATAATGGATACCAAGGCTGGAGCAAATCCTTCACTATATAGAAGCTCACAAAACTCTTCAATTTCTTGAGAAGGCACACCAAAAGACACAAGAGTCTTTTCAATTTCCAAAAACAATTAATTCTCAAGATGGCGTCCCTCTTGCACAATTATGAACTTCACTTTATTTTAAAAATATCTCCTTAAAAGAGGCGTCCACTTTTCCCAAGGCATTAAGACAATATTAAAAATAATAAACACCTAATGAAGGCGTCCCCCTTCCAAGTCCCTCTTTTTAAACACAACTTAAAGTTGTTCTCCTAGGCCAAGGGGTCAACTGCAAATTATAACATTAATGCCTTTATTCACCAAAATAAAACCTTTAGAAGCCAGACTTGAATTGCATTAAATGCTCCAACTGAAAATGAAGACCTGAAGACTGATAACTGCATACTGCCAAAAATATAATTTACTAAAAATAGTAAACTCCCTGAAATGCCATAGAACCTCTGAACATGGAAACCCTAATTTTACTTCAAACAAGCCTACAGGCTTCTGGAATAGGCTGATGAACGTCAGAACAGATCACTGATGAGAAGGGCACATTACACCCATCTAGCAAACTGCAATCCCTGGATGGAGGACAGCTCCTTGTTATTGAGAACAGATGTTCCAATGAAACTTTTGGGTCCCATATTCTTATGTGTAAATATTTTTGAATTCTTTCACCCTCCTTTTGACAATAAATTTGTGTAGCATGGAAGGACTATAAGGATAACAAACTTCTACAAACATCATTGCTTTCATGCCTTGAACTATAATCCAGAAGATAATCAAATGGCTTACCTTCAACTGCTGGTCTGAAAATTTCAGTGTGCTCAAAACCATCATTACCAACTAGTGAGTCAGCTTTCTCCTATGCATGCCTCTCAACAAGGTCATCCTGGAGCTCCACTTCAAAAAGCAGGCTATCATAAGATATCTCTGTATCTAACTCAAAAAGTCGGTTATCTGAAAAAGGTTGCAAATTAATTTTTTCTCTTGTTCTAACTAATCTTCTTGCTGATCCAACTCAATACAAGCAATTTCTGATTTCTTGGAAATGCTCTAATACAAAATATTCTTGAAGCCAATCAAACTCAACAATTACCTGCCTGCCCACAATAAACTGACTATCGACATGATAAAATCTCTTATCATTGGATGTAGATATATCTCCCATATAGCAATGAGCCTCCTCTACTTTTCCCTTATGGAAAACTTTCTCCATGTCCTTAGCTATAATTGAAGTAGGAATTCCATTGGTCATACCAAAATGCATAACCTTTTTACCTTTGTGTTGGAATTTCAGCTCCATGTTTTTTGTAATTTTGTGAGAATTCCCAAAGGGAATGGAACCATTGCACCCCTAAGACCATATTTGTTTCACCCATGCCCACTACATAGAAATCATCAGTAATTTTGTGTTTATCAAGAGTAATATCCAATTCTTTCACTCTCTTGGTGAATGGTGTAGTAAATCCATCTGACATAGTAAAATTAAATTCGTGAATGTCCTTTGTTGGTGGCCCTCTTTGTATTATCAAGCTTTCATCAATGAAGTTGTGGGTTGACCCACTATCCATCGATACTATCACATCATGTCCTTTCAACACTGCACAGACTCTAAATAGATGATACCAAGGTGTACCTGAGATTGTAGCAAGGATACTACTGGAATCTTCTCCCTTTCAATCACTTCTAATTTTGTTGCTTCTTCTCTTGATTCTTCATTTTCTTTCACTTCTTTCTCGTCTTCAGAAAATACCTCAATATAATGGACCTATCCTTTTGCAAGACACTTATGGCTTGGTTCCCAAGGCTCTTTGCATGTGAAGCAAAGTTTCTTTCTCCAAAGTTCATTCCTTGTTTGTAATGTCCCCTTTTTCATGAGCAATGGAGTTTAGAGGAATTAGCCTATTTGTGATCCCTGTAGGCTAATGGAGCTTGATAAGAGGGTCGTTTGGCAGATACCCAGTTGATTGGTTGGCTCGTTTCGTGATTCAATCTACATATGGGGGTGTTCTAATGATTTCTTAATATGTTTCTATTTTTAGAAACCTCATGTTATAAAGTAATGTTATGTTTGCACTTTATGTTATGAATAATTATTTTATTATAAAGTGCAAATGTAAATAATAAAATAATATTATAATATTCCTTCTAGAAGGTGACTTGGGAAAGTTCTAGAAGGAGGCCAACCTCTTGAGGAAAAAGTATAAATAGACGTCATGGGCTTCATTCTCATCAAGCAGATTTGTTGTTGTTGATGTTCATGTTTGATGGTTGTGGAGCCTAGGGTTTCTGCAGTTGTCTTTGGCCATTGAGAACGAAAACTCTCAATTGGTGAGCAATTTTGAGGGTGTGAAATATCACTTGAATTATTGCAAAGTTGAGGAAGTTGCTTCAGACTTTCTACTTGTACTTCAAAGCAAAATTTTATGGCCTTTGGCCAAATTTTGGTTGTATCGATTTGAGGAAATCTATTGCAGATTTTGGAGGCATTTTAGAGCTTTGGAACTTCATCATTTGGTTGATTTCATTTGTTGCACATTGCTGTTATAGTTACCAGTCATTTTCAGATTTTAATGGAGGACGATTTTGCATATCATATTCAGATTTTTGCTTGTATGGCCTCATTCGTGTATTGTTTCTTTGTTGGGTATTTGAGCATTCATCTTGGGAGAGCTTGGCAATCATTTTGGAGTATTTTGGAATAGCTATCAGGTTGCTGGTAAATAATTTCGGTGGTCTGATATTCTACAGCAAGGGCACCATTAGCAAGACATTTTTGTTCATATCTCATCATTGAAGCATCCTATGGTTCTGGGCATTGTTGCATTCTAATCCTTTGGTCCTACCAATCATTTTAAGTGCCAAGAAGTGGAGTTTAATTGCTGCATTTATTTATCTAAAGTATTGACAGGCAAGAATAGGGGCGGCACTTCAAGGGAGTCGATTTCTTCATTTGGAGGGGTCTTCATCATCAACAAGTGTTACAATCAAGTCTCCAGCTCTTCTACAATTTGTGTACCAGGTTTCTCAAGTCAATTGTTGCATATATTTTGCATTTTAGATTTCATACTAAGGCTGCATTTGTACTCAGAAAATTACATAGTTTGCATATGTTGTAATGCCAAGAGTCTTGGCCATTTCATACCAGCATTGTAGTTGACATTATATGTGCAATAAAGAAGATATAAGTTGCTGGTCTGATATAGTTGTAATTGAATATGTTTTTATCATTCATGATCAGCTTATTAGTTTGCATGCCAATTGTTTGACAAAATACCAGTTGGCTGTAGGTGATCATTTTTTATGATTAGAACTCATATATGCATTCAATATTGCCAAAATAAGTTCCACATTCTTGTTAGGACATTGTTTAGTCAATTAAGAGTCATAGAAGCATTCTGAAATTTTATATCAGTCAAATATACCTTATATGCAAAGTGTTTGACAAAATTCCCAAGGCCAAAAATTAGAAGTTTCCAATCAGATTTGAGCAGGGTCATTACATTGTTGATTTTAGGGAATTCTTTATTTTGATAACCCTATTGAGATGGCTTATTTTGCTGCCCAAACATTAGTAGTTTTTGGCTGCCCATAATTATCTATCATTGGCTGTCCATATGAAACTATTTTGGATGCCCATAGGGTGTTGATCTTTGCTGTCCGAAGGTGTAAATCTTCCCCTAGTGGCTGAAGTTTCAAGATCCAATGGATTCTTGTAGGGAGGTGGGGTTGAAAATCTTCACTAAGCCCTTAAGATGTTCAATTAAGCCTTCCATGAACAACACCACAAGTCTCCTCTGTGACACATTTGACACCATAACTGACAGCCTCTGAAAATCAACCACATATGCATCAACTGTGTGCATTTGTCTAAGTTGAGCTAATTCACGAAAATGAATTTCTGAATCAACTGTATCAAATCTCTCAATCAACCTGTCACTGAACTTGGCATATGTGTGTAGATGATTGTGTCCTTGAGTGATCAATCTCTGGTACCACCACTCGTGCTATACCTTCAAGGTGAAGTGTGGCAAATTTGATGGCTTCATCCTCCATCATAATTCTCAATGATAAAAAGGTATCCAATTTTTGTATCTAGGAACGCGTTGTACACTTATTGGATCCGTCATATGTAGAAAGTGTCAATTTCCCCAATGCATATTGGAGATCCCTTGGATTTGTTTGTTGCCATATTTTAGTTCTCTGACCACCCTTTTTTTTCTTTAAGCCCATAAAATTCATGAGTGATATTGCTTCCCTAATCTTAGCCATTAGGAGTCAATACTCCTCATAACTGGTTATGTCATTTGCTATGGATGTTTGGACCTTTGGCACAACAACTATGTAACAACCACATTACTTAGAACATAAAAACAATTAAGATTTCTCACTCAACTAGAGCATTTTTTTTTTTTTGAAAAACAACATAGCAAGATGCATCCATTGCTGCTATAATAACAAGTAAGATAGTATTCTACTTAAAGAACATGAACAAAACTTAATTCATAAATTCAATTACTATGATAAGAGTTACAAAGGTAAGAGGTTAGAAGTCCTCATCTGGATTCAGCATCTTCCAAGACTTAGCTCGCCATCTGCAAGTGAGGGAAAGCATCATCTGAGTGCTTTTCCGCCAACCACGGACTCGTGCGGTCCCCCCGCACACCTTCCTAATTGGAAGGGGCCCTTCCCTTCTTACGAAAGGCAATGTTGGAACCCTCAAGAACTGCCATCTGAGCTTTGGTGGTAAACCCTACCTATCTAACTCTTCTATGCTACTAAGGATACCTTCCTACTAAGCTAGCAATTCTGGTTAGTTAGGTCTCTGGGTTACTGTGAGTACTAAAGTGCAGTTAATCGCACCTGCACCTACTATGGCCATAGTTTTGTACTACTGTACAGACTCACCCACCCTGCTCAACTTGGAAAACTCTTCTAATCTAGGGCTTCTGAGAGACTTTCTCTCCGCCCTTTACTCTTACCAAGGACACCTGTCCTAGGGCAAACTCTCTTAACCTAGTTAAGGTTTTTCAAATAAGACACACTCCTCTTGGCTACCTGCCACGTGTGATCATTATACTTTAAACTAGGGTTTTAAGAAATCCTTCAATCTTCCATGGCTGACAATTTTCAGCTTAGAACATACACCCCCAATAGAGCAAATAACAGGGTTTTCAAACCATGAAGGAAAAACAGAAACCTTTTCAGCCCCTTAGACAATTTGGTGTTTACATTGCACTTAATGCATTCTAACCATCTAGATGGCATGCACAACAAGATACCGTGTAGTATGCAAACATAACCAGGAATTTATTTTTGCATCAAGCAGCAAACAGTTCTTTCTTCTGTTTTAATTCAAATCTCTTTCATTCATTATTAAACATCTGCATGTACATTCCAGTATTTAGACTCTTATCTTCTTTTATAATAGCATTGCTCTTGGTTAAACTACATGCTAACCTTCTTGATTTTCTTTTCATTTCAGATTAGAAAAGAACAAAAGCAAACTTAAGCATGCTATAGACTCGGCCTAAAAGCTCTTTCCAGAATAACCATTAAGGCGCCAAGAACTGTAGCTAGGGATTTCTATCAATCAAGACATAAACAACGAACTTGCTACTACAACTCACTCTAACCATGCTGTAGAGATCAGATTGTAAACAAGAAACAGTGATATCTGTTTAAAAGAATGACACGCATGGTGCATTTTCTCATAGGCTTATCTTGTATCAAGAAAACACTGATATTCCACAGAATAAATTACTCAAGAGCAATACGTGCCTGTCTAAAAATTCTGGAACTTGATAAGTCTGAAAATGAGCAACTGGAGACAAGAACTCCTAGTATTTCTTCAGCTCAGCCTATCTCCTGCTGTAGATGTCTCTGTTCCTTCTCTTTTTAAAAGCAATTCGAGCTCCAAATAGCTCTCCTAATTACAGTATTGATATTTTCCTCCTTACAATCCAAAACCATCGAATCCTCTCCTTCCTTCCCAGCCATGAATGTGTTTGTTGTATGAGAATTTTTCCCAACTAAAGGAGGTCAATTGAAAATTAGGTGGTTAAGATAACCACCTCCTCAATTTTCTCTAACTCCCTCCTCAAGAAGGTCGAGCATGATAAAGTATCAATGAAAAAAAAAAAAAAAAGTTTCCAAGGTGGCGGATATAGCCAGCAAAATCTTCTTAGATGCTACGCCACTTTTGTGGCTTAAAACAAGGAACCACTCAGCAAGAGTTTAGCCTACGCCAAAATTATGGCAATATGGTTTAATTTAAAATTTAATAAGGATGTAACGTATCCTGCCAACTCAAGATGGCCCTGCCTCCTCCATTCAAATGAGAGGGTTAAAATTACATATTTAATATTTGAATCTTTACCTCAACAAAATTTGGCGGTAAAACATTATAACTTACTCCTTTAAATTTAATAAATATTCACTTTTGAAAAATACTACCAAATTAAATATTTATAAATTAAACCTTGGTCTTCCAAACCTTAAGAAAGGTATAAAATTATTTAATTAATACCTCGAGGCAATGCCATGCATCATGGCTATACCTTTCTTGAAGAAGAATAAATAATGTTTATATATATATAGGCCATCTAGCATAATTTCAAACTCAATAGGTGATAATACCATACCAACGAGTTCAGGTGCCAAAAATTAGGTTTCCCATTAGGAAGAGAATAATTAAACTAAATAGTCATCCATGCACACGTTCAGGCCTGTATGCATCAATACGCGTATGCGCATATGCATGCATACACACGATCCCGGGCTCGTAAATTCGCCTGCCGTCATGTGGTTGCGTCCATATGCGTACACCCGCAATGGTGTATGTAGGTTCCTCCTACATGTGCATATATGCTTGTTTGGTTTAATTTCATTGACATAAAGAAGGTAGGGAAATTGGTTTTCAAAACCCTAAAACCACTTATGACAAAACCGCATCCAAGAATCACACAAAAGACTTACCTCAAAACAGGACTCCTATTACACTCTTCTAGGATTCCTAGACCCTTTTGACCTAACCCTAGCTCAAATGGCAATTTCTAGAGCATTCCAACACCACCTCTCTACTCAGATGATACTTTCCCTCCTCCGGAGATTGCGGTACGTGCTACCCTGCATCAAACTCCAAACAAACGGAAATTAGTCTGACATCTAGATATCATAAAATCTCCATTGTATATTCTCTATCTATGCATTTATTGAAAAATAAACTTTTCTTTCTCTAGGGCATCAAAACACAATTTATTCTTTCAGAAATAGATCATAGCTCATATCATAATGGCATAATTCTCATTGCTCTAACAAAACTCAATCACAAAAGATCTCATCATATCATGCATTAGTAAATCAAATTTGGATCATTCACTTGTCATAATTGCAAAAAGAAAAAGTGTTTTTATAAGCATCTAGGGTGGGTTGTAACAAACTACTTCCTCCCTATGGATGAAGTTGGGCTATAAAGGCCTTGCAGCAGAACCAACAATTGTTCTCTTAGTGTTTTGGTGAATGTTTGCCCTTGATGAACTACCTTCACCATTGTGTGACCTCAATATGTTGTTATTTTGTATAGTAGAGACCAATTGTGCCATCATATCAGCTAATTGTTCTTGTCCTTGAACAAGCCTCTCAAACTGAGCATCATTTGAGTCCCTATTATTGTGACGCATTGCCTCTTTGTCCTTTATGGAAATTTTTGTGCCTATTGCTTTGTAATAATTTCCGGCTGATGTTTTTGGCTCTTCTGTTGGATTATTTTTTTTTTTCAAATTTTCGACAATTCTATTCTTTTTTTGGGTTGTTGTTTCAATTGCTAAATTTTAATAAATGAATGCTACAACAGTGAATAAAATATTCACATGAAATTATGAGAAACATTTAAATAATATTTAATAAATCCTAAATATCATAGAAAGGAACCTGATTTAATTTTTGGATCGTTGAATTGGATCTTTAGCTATAATTAGAATCACAAAGAGCTAGAAAATGTTATACTCCAATCACCCCTCTTGATGGACTGCTGTGCTGGCCTTTCCTTTAACTGTGATTGCCTTATTTGAGTTTGAATAATATTAAAAGGTGTGGCTGCTTTGGTTCACACACTCAATATTTTAAATCATCTAGCATCTTCTGAACTCCTCCACATCAACTTCCCCAAAAGATATGTATATCTCTTATTGTCTTTTTCAAATGTCACATGGCTGCAGTTTATTTTTCCCCTTCGATCCCTTTCTATTCCGATGTATCTTTTCCACATCCCTTTCCTAGTATGTTACGGCTGTCTAGAAAGGAGTGGCTGATGGTAAAGGCTGCAGTTGGATACAAAAGGGACCCATGTCCTTCTCTGTCCACATAACAATTTTTATTTTGACTCTCGATTTCTTCCTCCCTGCTGGCTGCTACCATTTAGTCTCAGAATTCACACATTCTTGAGTACTTATTTGAATTTGGGACGTCCAACTAGTAAAATGGTACAGTTGGATTTGTATTATTTGACGAGCCAATAAAATAAATAAGTTTTTTGGATTTTTCAAATAATAGTGATACTTGTAAAAATATAGGAGAATATATTTTTGTATTTTCAAATCTGCAATACGTGCAATAACCTTAATTCCCTGCAAGCCCAAATTTGACCTCTGAGTGAAGCCAACAAAGAGAATCAGAAAGCTTTCATCTTCCAATTCTTGGATAATTTGAGAGGGTTTTTGTCCTTAGGGAAAGAAGCTAAACCAAAGCTCTGCAACAAGGGTGTCTGGAAATTGATAATGATAGCATCCTTTTTTCGAATACTTCTCCTTTTTTATTCTTTTCCATCAAACCCTTAAAGTACTTTTAATTAAATATTCTCCCTCCAAACTTAAATTAAGTGCCTTTTTAAAATAAGTAAATATAGATTGCCTTTTAATTTTCCACTTTTCGACAACTTAAATATGTAACCATTCAATAATTTAATTATTTTCTGCACAACCACCAAAATTACGAAAAATATTAAAAATCCGAAACATATTTCGACCACACTACTAATACCTTAAGTGCATATGATGTTAGTTTAGATGAAGATTGGTGCTCTCCCAAGATGACGGACTTCTCCAAGAAGTGTGGAGTGCTAGAATTTTTCAGATCCGCACGCTATTGTACTCATCTTGGCTCCAGGGACTATTTGCAACCATTTGACTACCTTCCCAATAAAGTTGGCACTCTCCAAGAAAGTTGGAGTTTTCAAAAATGTTGGAATGGACCAGAAAAAGGACATTACAGTTCCAGTTGCCTACAATAGCATATTGATTTTAGTCTATTTGGAATATTTTTTGATAATATTGATGATTAGCTAAGAGTCTCCTTCAATCTACAAACTAGCTACCTTCTGGTGTACAGCAATTTAATACTCTCGTAATAGTGTTCATTACTGTGCAAAATGTTCATCTGCTATCCTACATATTGGTGACAGCAGGCAATTACATCCTCTTGACTGTTTTGAATTATTCTTACACCTTGGCTAAACTTGGGTTTCCCATTGAGGTGCCATCAAAATTTAGCTTGTAGTATGGCAATTATGGGTGGTCCCACTTTTGATGTTCATTTACCCTGAAATAAGGTTATTTGTAGTGAAAATGATTTGTTTTTCCAGATTAGACACTTTACCAGCTCTTTGATATTTGACACTTGGTAGCAGTTTGGATTGTGACTATATTAGAAAATTTAGAGAGCCGATTTCTGGATTGAAACTGTGTAGTTTTTTGAATCAACGTTTCGGATCATACTCCATGATCCATCATCAGGATGTATAGCAGAAAGAGAACAGAATGTTATGGACTTACTACCAGGTATAGTTACAAAGGTCTTCTGGGGTGTGAGTTTGGTTCAGAAAGATTTATAGTTAATTAATCTCTCTAACAGATGTTAAAATGGGGAAATCCAGGTACCAGCCTATGTGAGTGTTTTAGTACCAAGGAGGTGGATTCTATTGGTTTCAATGAGTGGGCTGAAGGTCACCTGAGAAAATTCTTTTCTTCCTCTTGAAAGATAATGCCAAATTCCTTCATACCTTTTGTAGTGTATTTGCAATTTTTTATAAGTGTCTTGTTGATTTGGTGACTCCTTGGCAGATCGTGCACCTAGAGGGACCTAGCCATCCTTTTTAATAAATCATCAGCTGTGATGATTTCTCCATGCAAAGAAAAGTCAGATAAAGGTTTTGATGTTTGCCCAGGGTTGAAGTCTCTAGATTCAGATTGATATTTTATCTGCTGTATGATTTGTTATTTAGAAGAGTGACATTTGTATCTGTGACTGCACACATGATTGATGGATTGGGCAGGCCATATCCTCCTGCCTGCTATGTGACAGAAACATGTTTTTCCAATTGGACCCTTAATACCATTACTGCCTGGAGTATTTGGTCTCTTATCTTGGATATGAGTTCCTTGTTCCATCTGGTTTCTTCATCCTGAGAGTTGAGGTAGTCTGAAACAAAGCATAATCCATCATTGTGCAAGGCAGATTTAAGTTGGATGAGGCCTTTGTTTGTGTGCAAGCACGGTTTTCATTCCAAATATCTTTCCAAAGTCTGACCTAGGTACATTTGTTTATTTTAATGTTATTAGCCCTTCAAGCAACATTGCCTCCCTTATTTGCTTGAATAGAGCTGCACCTTGCATGGCCAAGTTAGGTCACCGTATTGTATTGAATTCCCAAACATTAAGACATACTTTCATTGGATTCTTTAACTCCATGGTGTAGATGGATCTGTATACATCTTCCATGTCAATTTCATGACCAAAGCCTGATTGAATAAATGGATTTTTTTTAAACTTTAACCCTCATGCTTTTTGAAGCCATGTGATTTTGGATCACAGTAAAAATCAAAATCTGTAACACTCTTCTACTGCTTTCCGTACATTCTTTTGCTGAATCTGTACCATCTTTGATTCTACTTTCCAGGGTAGGGTGAGTAGAGTTACAGATAAACTAGGATTTCCTGCAAAACTTACTATCTCAGATATATCCTTCGGACCTTTTTGCTGACAATAGCCATCCATTGGTCCACTAGATAGCTTTTCCTGCATCTTGCTGAATATAAGATCCCCTAGATTGGATGTATGCTAATGATCATGGACTGGGAAACCTAGATGTCATAGGAAATTTTCCCTCCCTGAAGTTTAACAAGTGCAGGATTTGCCTCTTTATGATTGCTGGAATATTGGTGATTTTTTAGTACTTTTGTCCTGGTACATTTTCAGATGTATTGAGAATAGATTTCATATTATTGAATTCCCCATGAAGCAGCGTGGATATGATGTGTATCGTAGTTGAATTAAAACTTGGAAAATAACTGCCCTTGACATGTTGCCTAGAGCAGATTTGCTGTCCTTTCATCTTTTTATTTGTGATGCCTCCATATTTATGGCGAATTGTCTCCCCACGAGTATATTGTTATATATAGTAATATACAGACAGAAATGGGGAAGTGGACCCTCTTGTCAGGTTAAAAGAGTCCCCATTAATTTTTACTATTGCCTTAGAAGTGAACCAAACCCAAATGCCATTGATACTTGATCTATGAAGCCTCAGTCACACTTTTCAAGAGCATTTGACATATCTAGTTTGATCAGAACTTCAGGCCTGTTTTGGGCCTTCTATAAGGGAATGACTTTCTGTACTGCACTAATACTACCCGTGATTTATCTTTGCTGGATGAGTGTTTGAGTTTGAGAATTTGACTTTGAGAGAAGTCATTTAATTCTGTTGGCAATAATTTTGGTTATTATTTTGAGTACCATGTTGGAAAGCTCAATGGGCCTGTATTGATCTATGGCTTCTGCTTTTGCCAGCTGTTGCAGAGCTTGGAAACAGAACTAGTCAATTTGCTTTGATGCCCTTTTGGCAGTGTTTTGTACCTTAATGAATTCTCCACCACCTCTTGTAACTCTTCCTTGAATATTTCCCAGTTGGTTTGGTAGAATTGTGTTGAGAAACCTTTTGGGCCCAGTGCCTTGTCTAGTGCAAAGGGGTAGATAATCTCTTCGTCTCAGGGGTAGAACCATTACCAATTTAGGAATGTTTACTAATAGTTTTTCCTTAGGTTGGTCTCTTCTGTGGTCATTCATTCTGCTCGGAACAACTGACTGAAAAAAATATGTTGCAAATTTGTGACTTTGTGCATTTCTTATTTCTTTGCACAGTATTCTGGAGTTGCCTATTGGTTTCTGACTTGTGGAAAAACATGGTGCTGAACATGCTTATACATTTTATAGCTGAAACCATTCTCTCTTGCTTTTGGTGTCTACTTATATGCTCGTGTATGCTTGTTATTTGGTTGAAACTGTTCTTTCATTTACTTATCAGACGGTGCAATTAAGCCACAATTTTGAACCTTGCACATCCCTGGACATGAGCAGCTTCTTTCCACCACTTCACAATACAGTTAGAAAATCAGAGTGCTTCATCCTCATATTTTCAAATTTGAATGTGTGGGTTGGTTTGAGATGTGCCATTTCTAGTTGTCAAGAGTGTAGAGTCCTGGACATTTTCTGTTACTTTCATTATGTTCGATAGCCAATTATGGGAAATAAGCCTATCAAATTTTTCCACCATGTACCTCTGCCCTATTATATTGTTACAACTTACACCATGTGTGAAGGTATTCTGCATATGGGACATCGATCAGTTCATTCCAGTCAAGAAGATCACATTATGCTTCATATGTTCTGAGATTGAAGTTTTGGCCTCCCATTTGCTTCTGGAGCCCTGATGTTCTTAAAATTGTCTTCTATAATGTCTTGTTGGATATATTTTGGATTCCAGTCTGAAATCTGCTTTGGGTATCCAATTCTAGTTTGCCCATATGGGGAATGCAGATAGAGATAATACAGCAAACTATTTGAAACTCAAATGAATGAAAATTATAATTCCCCAGTTAAAAAACTGGTGTGAAGATAGGTCATACTTGGTTGGATTCTATTAGATGGATGTTTTTCCTTGAGGGCTCATGATCATGTGCTTTCTTCTGCATTGTTCTGCATACTTGAGTTGTTGTGAGGAGGTTTTCCTCGTTACTTCTTGGAGCAAATCTATTCTATATTTTTGTTATATATTTTTTCTGACGAAAATGGTATTTATGGAGAATTTTCAAGTCACTAGTCTTCCATGATAAATTCGTCTTTTTCCATTGCAAGAGACCAAGATCTGCTGAATTATTTCCTTTGATGGCTTCTCATATCTGATCCAATCTTCCTAAACACCCAATTGCTTCCCTTGATTAGATTTCTTTAACAGCTTTCTATATTGGCTTTAATTTTTTCACAGTATGTATTGGTCTCATTCATCAAGCATCAAACTTTGGCCGAGCCTTTTGCTTTCCTTTGATATTGCTAGATTTGACTGTCAATGAAGCATCTGCAATTGTTTAAAAGTTCCTGCTCTGGGGTTGGCTAGGGAGGGTTATTTGTTTGGTGATTATCCTTTTTTTCATTTACATTAAGTTGAATTCATTAGTTTTTGGTTCTCCTTGTGGCTGTTCTATTTCGATGTCCTCTGCCTCAGTATCTTTTTGTGATGCTAGAGCATGAAAAGAGTGCTGTGTCTTGATTTGTTGGCATTGGGATTTGTGAGACTTTCCCTTGTGTGCATAAGCTAGTTGAACTTTTACTTTTTTTGAGTTGCTTTTTACTTCTTGTTGGCAAGTTAGTATTCCTTTAGGAGATCAATGGTGTTCTTTTGTTGTTCTTGGGTAGTTCCAGTCTCTAGTGGCTATGGCTGGATTCCCCTTTGAGGACTTGTTTCTTTTAGCTCTTGGGGTGGGGTGTTGAGTTGGCATGCCCTTTTTAGGTTGCCATACACATGGCATATCCTGCATATTAATTGGGTGTTCTTGTAGTCAATGTGTTACTCCCATTCTATCCTTCCTATTTTCAATAAGATTCTATCAAGCAATGTTTTTGTCATACCTAAATTTAGCATGGTTGAGGACTCTAGGTTTGTTGGTAAATTACAAGGCTATAATTACCCCATTTACATTCGTCCATCCTCTGAAGTGAGGATTCTTATCAGTATTTTATGGGGAGCAAAGGTAGTCTCACTCATGCTAGGATCATGCTCCAATTTCTGTAAAAAATATTCTCTCTGAAATCCTGGTCTTTCTCATATTTTGTAGAATATATTACCATGGAGTACCTTTTATTCAGGAGATGGTGTACACACACACACACACACATTATAGTATTAGAGAGAGAGAGAGAGAGAGAGAGAGAGAGAGAGAGAGATCACACGATTCCTTACAAGTTAACAGGGAGTACTTTTTAATTTGATTTTTGTGCAGTTGTTAATTCATATTTTGATTGGAACCCACTGCTGTCGGGTGACATAGTCTTCTTATAATGCTTTGAAAATTCCATTAGTAGCTTCGTTCCCATGTGTGTGAAAGTTGGATGTATAACAACCAAAATTGGTAACTTGATATTGATGATTGGCTAGATACAAAAATAATACCATCCAAGAGGCCATGACATATAAAAGAGAACATTACCGAGGAAGCTTAGGGTTTCAGGAAAAAATCTAGTTGGTTGATCTTTCTTGGAAAAAATGTACTGATCAAAACTTTGTTCTTTCCAATGTATTCTATGAATAATGATGTCAAGTATGAATTTTTGCTATGTTCCTAGGGACGCGTCCCTAGGTTTTTCTAGGTGTACCCATACCGGGGACGTTTCAGGGACTTGGGGACGGCTCAAGAATGTCCAATAGCCATCCCCATTTAATTTTTTTGCAGGAAACGTCCTGGGGATGTGGGGACGGGCAGGTGACGGCTGGGGACATTTCAAATGTCCCCTAACCATTCCAGGGACAACCAACTGTCCCCTACTGCTGTAGTTGAGTTTTATAAAAAGAAAACTACAAACTTAAAAAAATAACAATTTATTAAGCTGTCCCCTATTGATGTAGCTAAGTTTTATAAAAAAAACCCAAACTTAAAAAAATAATGATTTATTTCAAATCCTTGTTAAGATTTTATAGAGGAATCTGTTCCATGACGGTGCTTTCTTCATTTGGACAAAACCACAATATCTGAAGGAACCATGGGATAAAAGTAGTGGAAGAGTTTATATAAAGTTTAAACTTAACTGTGATATAGCCAGGAAAAAAGATACACCATAGACACATACAAAGGAAGAAGAAAAAACCATTGAGGTTCACCTCAAGTTTGAAGAAACCTCCTTTTATTTTCCGTTGTTAGGTGAAAGTTGCAGCAGCAGTTTTGCTGATGTTGTTGGCTCTTGGCTGCACTGCCATGTTTACAATTTCAGTCTTCATTATTTTAATCCCATGTTAAATTTAACTTTTTTAATGCCTATTTCAACTATTGAAAATTTGGTATCTAACTGTGTAAAGGTGTAGTGTATATCTATATACAATCTAGACATATTGTTTTGCTCTTTGTAAAGTCGGTCCTTGGACATTGTTTTTTTTATATCTGCAAGAGTGATATGTAAATAGAAGGAAAGCACTTCGTCAAAGTCAATTTGATTATCTATTTGAAATTTATGGTTTCTTTACTTTCCGAGCTTTTAATGTTGTTACTATTAAATTTAATTTGTTCAACTTTCATGTCAACTCTATTGTTTTGTATTAAGGATTCTATAATGTATATGTCAATATGATGAATGCCTTATCATTGTCATGATGTTATCAATGTTATCATATGAATATTTGAAATTTCCATATATTTTTAAAATTTTCCCTATTTTTTATATAGCTGACCCCTTTGATGTCCCCTGCCATCCCCAAAAATGGCCTAAAAAAAATCCGTCCCCGAAATGTGTCCCCCCATCCCAACATCCCTCTGTCCCGGAAACTTGGTGGAACATAGAATTTTTGTTAATAGTTAGAAAATATTGTCTTTCACCGTCAGAGTTGACCACTTTCTGTCAGAGTAATGTATCATATTGTTTTTCTTATAATACAAAGTTCCTTTGTTTCTTCCGCACTCAAAAAATGAGGTTTAGTAAAAATGTTTCCTCACATGGATTTGACTGCTCAGTTAAAGGATCTTTGTCCTCTGTGAATTTTCTGAGATTGTGTCAAATGAATTAACGATGTTGGTGACTGCGGAGTCATATAAACTTGTACCATGATTGTGATGAAAGAATCTGAAATTTCTGTGTACTTTCGAAACAATTATGAACAACCGATTGACATGTTCAAATAAAAGTATTATGAAACCACTTATATAATAAATTTATGTTGCTTTTGAGTGCTCATGTAAGTCTTAAATCATAACTAAAAGAGTTATTCACCACAAATCAACCCAATTTTTTTTTTTCTTTCAATCTTTGTGATCGTTTTCTATTACTTTTTTCAGCAGTATCAAGGCCAGCTGATACCATTCAAAATGAAGGATCTGTACTTCGTCCAAGCAGTACAAGATATTTTGCATATGAGGAGCTTAAAGAAGCAACAAATAACTTTGAAACTGCGAGTATACTTGGGGAAGGTGGCTTTGGACGAGTTTTCAAAGGTGTGCTTAAAGATGGAACCTTAGTGGCTATCAAGAAGCTTTCAAGCGGTGGCCAACAGGGAGATCGAGAATTTTTAGTTGAGGTTGAGATGCTAAGCCGACTTCATCACCGTAACCTTGTCAAACTTCTTGGTTATTATAGTAATCATGATTCATCCCAGCATCTACTTTGCTACGAACTTGTTCCAAATGGAAGCTTAGAAGCTTGGCTTCATGGTAAGTCATAGGTTTGTGCCAGCCTGCTGATACAATTTACTACCAAAGAGTTCGTAATTTTACTCTTATCTTATTCTTCAGTGTAGTCTACTGAATTGTTGAACTATATGATGTGTGACAAAACATAATGTAAGAGATTGCTAATCTACCCTGCTATAAGACTGGATTCTTGTATCCGGTGCTTGCATATTTTCATTTTGTGACTCATATGCATTGTGATCTGGATTAGCTTAAACAAAGTGTTCTCCCTGAAGTTCAGGAACTTCTATGTCATCCCACTTTGGTATTAATTTTTCTATGATAATGTTTTTCTTTAGGACCTTTAGGTGAAAATCGTCCATTGGATTGGGATATAAGGATGAAAATTGCTTTGGATGCTGCCCGGGGTCTTGCTTATCTGCATGAGGACTCTCAGCCTTGTGTCATTCATAGAGATTTCAAGGCATCCAATATTTTACTGGAGAATAATTTTCATGCAAAGGTAGCTGATTTTGGTCTTGCCAAGCAGGCACCTGAGGGTCGGGCCAACTATTTATCTACTCGTGTAATGGGCACTTTTGGGTAAGACTGCTTGTGTTCTGTAGAAATTCTTTTTCGTTTATGGATATGAAGTATTGCTTATATTCTTTGGCTACAAATAAAGAAAAAATCATATTTCTAATTTACTTCAACAGGTTCTAAGCCATTTGCCAGGGACTTTTGGCTTGTCTCAATCTGTTATTCATACCAGCTATTTATCTGATTCCTATTTAAATGGAAAGCTTGTTTCTTAATTCTAGTAGACACCTAAACATGCCCCAAAAAATATTTCTAACTTTGCTGTGGTCTTTTTTTTGCCAACTATTTATCCGAGTTCATTTACACAGAAGGCTGATTTCTGAATTCCAGTCTATGTCTAAATATGTAACCAAAAATGTTTTTAAAGTTGCTCGGTTTCTCATTACAGGTACGTAGCACCCGAATATGCTATGACTGGACATCTCCTGGTGAAGAGCGATGTATATAGCTATGGAGTTGTTTTATTGGAACTATTATCAGGAAGGAAACCTGTTGATATGTCTCAACCTTCTGGCCAGGAAAACCTGGTAACCTGGGTGAGGATCTTTTCTATGCTTCATTTATTTTTCATTCATGTTGTGTCAGAGTTCACAGTCAAGGATATGAAAATAAATCATCTTTGGAGATATTGTTATAAATCTCTGATTTGCTTTTTCTGGTGGTGAAGAAATTTCCTCATTTGTTCTTTCACACTCATTTCCTATATTTTGGTTGGCATGTTAAATAAGTTGATGCAAATCCTGCAAAAATAAGCCTTCACTCAAGAGTTAAAATGGTTTCTGTCCTTTGAAGAGAGGAATTCTTTTCTGGTTGACATATATATGATACTTAATTACAGTTTTCTGTTCTGCCTTTTTTTCAGGCTCGTCCAATTCTGAGGGACAAAGACCGGTTGGAAGAGCTTGTAGATCGTAGGCTTGGTGGAAAATATCCAAAGGAGGACTTTGTGCAAGTCTCTGCAATTGCAGCTGCTTGCGTAGCTCCTGAAGCAAGCCAGAGGCCAACTATGGGGGAGGTGGTTCAATCTCTAAAAATGGTTCAGCGTACAGGTGAAAGCCATCAGACTGGAGAAAGAGATGGGTTTGCTGACACTTTGAAAAACTCCAATAACCCTCATACAGCAAGTGGAAGAAATACCAGACATGTGTCAACCACATTTGAGTCAGATGTATCTTCATCAATATTTTCTTCTGGTCCTTTTTCTGGATTAAGTGGAATTGACAATGACAATATTTCACGCACTGCTGTTTTTTCAGAAGATCTCCAGGAAGGACGATAGCTCATGATTTCAGTTTAAAAGGTTTAGTAGATTTACAACAAGAATTGGGGCAGAAAATGTTTTTTTTCAAACTGGGATTCCCAGAATCTTATCAAGATCAAAAGCTCTAGGCATTATTGGTATTGATGCCTGCTTCAGAATGATTGTGAGCCAATTGAATTCCACCCAACTCTGGATTGGACAGTTGCATGTGATACAGATTGAATGAAGGTCCATTATTTCTTCTTGGAAACCCACAACATGGTCACCTTGGATGATGCAGGTTAAAGTGTTTATGAAGGTGGTCTTTTTTAAAATGAAGTTGATTCAGTATGTGTAAGTCAGCAGGATGAGGGTCATGAAAGGGCATGCACTTATTTGTGGTTAGTTACAGTTTCATCTGGAGTATTCAAACATGCTTCAGAAATTGTAGGATGAGGTCATTGGTTTATATTTGAAATTCATCCAAATTATGTTTCGGGGTAGCTTATCCCATATTTATGGAGAACGTGTAAGTAGAAACTGGCATTCCAGTTTTGCCTGCAATTTTGGCGGAAACAGACAATGGCATCTGGTTGTAAATTAAATTATTTGTATTGCCAATTTGTTATGTTACAAGTAGTTAAGATCAGTTACAACGAAATGTCATAAACACAATAGCTTTCTATATGTTGACATTTATTTATTATGAGTGGTGCCAACAATGCATTTTCCTAGCTTCTCTTGAAGATGTTTGGCCAATGCATGTAATGCAATAATGTGGATCAACAATAACCTATACTGTCACACAGCACTTTATTTTTCTAAATCTACGCTCTCAAACACCTAAGAAAGTTTGGAAGTGAGGATATGTCTAAAATGTAACATAAAAGCAATAGGAGCAAAGAAACTTTTCATCATAGAATGCCTTGCCTTCAATGACATATAGATCAGTAATATGGAGAGATTGAATTTGTTGGAGGAACTTTTTCAAGAATAGATTAAGCAAGCTTGGGAAAATTTCAATCCAGATGAATGAGGAAAGAACAGAGCTTTTCAAAGAAGCAACTCAAGTTGTAAGTTTTATACCCTTATTGTGGCTGAGTTGTAATTCTCTTGGCCCCACAGACCGTAAGGTCTTGTGGACTCAATTAAATTAAGTTTGTTTTCATTTCTTTTGTTTACGAAGAAAAGGAGCTATCAAAATAGAAGGGAATTTATCATAGCAGCACACAACGTGAGTTCCTCCTATGTTTTGTTAGAGAACATGTGTACTGAGAGTGTAACCTATGTATTCCAAAGCAAGCCAACCTACTTTCACTCAAATCATGAAACTGTCGATAAAGGATTGTATATAAATTCGAACTTGCTATATGTTCTTGCAAGTTTCTGTCCTAAAATTTGAACAATTTTATTGCCCGGACTAAAAAATTGGTTAGTTATGGCTGCTTGTACTAGAGTGATGAAATGGTTCCATCTTCAACTAACGATAGAACAAACTCTAGAAGAGTTTCATTTTGTGATAGAGAATGTTATTCAATCAATATATATCCAATTTAGAATGAGTTTTGATAGGATTGACACCTTGTCTTTTGTATTGTCTTGGGTGCATACCATCCACTATATACTATTAGAGTATCTTATGCGATGTTTTATCAAGTTCAACTATATAGTTTTTGAGCCAATCTTATTGACCCATATTTCATGAATAATTGTTCACAAGAATCCATCTCTAATGAGCACAAATGGTCTGCTTAGAACTTATTGTATCTAGGAAAACGCTGATAAGATTGAAGCATTAGGATTCCTTGGAGATCAACCATCCTAGTACTACTTCGACTGAAGGTGCTTAACAGTGGAGTTAACCCTAAGATCAAGTGCACTTCGCTTGCTACCCCACTTGCAAAAGCTTCAGCAAGTGTTGTGCCTTCAAACCATTCATTAGATAACTTCTGAATCTTTCGTTATCAAGCAGGCTGTGTTGTGCCTTCAAACCACTTGCAAAAGCTTCAGCAAGTATTGTGCCTTCAAACCATTCATTAGATAACTTCTGAATCTTTTGTTATCAAGCAGGTTGAAGCATTAGGACTCCTTGGAGATCATCCATCCTAGTACTACTTCGACTCAAGGTGCTTAACAATGGAGTTGACCCTAAGATCAAGTGCACTTCGCTAGCTACCCCACTTGCAAAAGCTTCAGCAAGTGTTGTGCCTTCAAACCATTCATTAGATAACTTCTGCATCTTTCGTTATCAAGCAGGTAGTGTTTTTTGTAGTGTGCCAAATTATGTGACATTCTATCAAGATTTAGCTGTAATTTAAAGCCAATCTCACTGACTCATATTTCATAAGCAGTGGTTCACACAAACCCATAACTCATGGACATCCTTTATTATGATATCTTTCAATATGTACTATCCATTATAATCCATCTCAGTTTCAGCCTTTTAGAATGGAATTCATCGTACATGCAGGGAGAGTATATCAATATATAAAAATATGTTTTAAAATACTTGTTAATTTTTATGACAATTCTGTGGCCAACTTTGCTCTGATAAATTTATTATAATAAATTGTTCAAGGAATATATGATAATCGATAAAGGAAAAGTTTTAAACTTTGGCTAATTAGAAGGGTGCAGTTCACATCCTTGGAGTAATGGCAACTGAATTAGCTCAAAAAAGGGATTTAGATAGGAAGTAGAATGCATTTAGATAGGCCACGTACTTTGGAAATGGCAAGACTTTGCATAGCCAAACAATGGAGCTAAGTAACATGGAGTAGTCGTCTCTTTTTTTTTTGGGTATAGGCTACGTATATTAACCCTCTTTATTTATATATATATATATGAATTGATTACTTATAGACAAAAATTTCTAGTTTGAAATTTTTGTCTATAAGTAATCAATTCAGGTTAATGGGATCGTAATAATAATATATTTGATATATGAAGTTTGATATAAATTTTCTTTTTATAGTTTATGTATATTATCCATCTTTTAATTTTTACATTTATTTTTTCTTTAGCTCTATATATATATATATATATATATATTATATTATATCTGAAGTTTGAAATTTATAAATTATTGTCTACAAGTAACCAAATTAGGTTAATACAACAGCAAGAAAAAACACATTTGATACAGAGGTTTGTAATAGAAAGAAAGAAAAAAATTATAAATCACAATGAGCATGTTTGCATGATTAAAATGGAATCTGAATGTAAACATCAAGATAGACTTGTGTTGGTAACACTACGAATGTGAACTCTATGTTGAGTCTACACATCTTTGATTCTCATCATGAATAAACTCAAATAGAGAGCCATTGATTCTCATTATGAATAAACTCACGTAGAGAGCCATGAATTTTTCCGAAGAGGAAGTAAAGCTTTCCATAGATATCATAGTACATTGGACAATTAAACACAAAATGTTTGTTTGGTTCTCGTGTATTGTTACAAAGCCTATAGATGCATTAATCTCTTAGGATAAATTGCATTGGCTCCACGTGAAGCTGATAAGAGCATACTCATATTGATCCAAAAGAAATCTCAAACCAAAGGCAAGCCTAGTATATTTGTGCAGAATATTGCATCAATCTTCTATGAACATCTATTTTCAACATGCGATAAGCATTAATGGAAAAGGTATTAGGAGGATGATATTGATATCAATGCCAATTCCCTCTAGGAAACACATGGATTGAGCATATCAAGCATCCTTCGTCCCTTGCTCACATAACTTTATATATGATTGAAGAGCCTTGATTGGATATCTATCATGTATAATTGTTGTATTTGCCATACATCTTAATCTACGAAGCAATGAGACTACATGAAATATAACTACAATATGTAAATGGATGCCAAATTCAACCAAAAATATTGCACATGGAACTAAATGCATTGCTCACATGTTTTTGGATAGCATGGAAATAAGATCAAACTAGGCCCAACGGGTATTGTGAAGTCCAATTTCCTACATCTCACCATACAAGATTGTTGGTGACACTAAAGTTAGAAAGATAAATAATTCTGTCTTGGCATCTTGAAATTGGAGTTGGACACACTCTCTCAAGTGTATTTAGTGCTTCATAACCCTTGCATAATCTTGCTTTTACAACATGGAGCATATTGAAAGGAGGTCTCGTGAAAGGCACACCGAGGTAAGGATAATAGGAAACCACTTCAACCAAATTTTGTTTGTAAATGATATTAGTTGCATGTGCTTCTTTCTTAGTTGTGTTGAAATCAATCTTTGTTTTACTTAAGTTCACTTGTAAAGCACGTGTACAACAAAATGAGTTCATTATATCAAGATGTAGGCTTGCAAAATCATATGACATGAGAATAATGTCATCTACGAATGATAAAACACTAATGATCATATCATAAAGAATACAACCACCATCCATTTTCCCTAGATTTGTAGTGATTTCTTGTTCATCTACGTAGACAAAAAAAAGTAAATGAAAGTGGACAACCTTTTTTAACAACAATGACACAATTAATATCTTTTCGTAAACTAATAAGAATTCAAACTTGGCCAACCACCCTCTCATAAAGTGTCATGACTAGAACAATCAAATGTTCTAGAATATAGAAGTCTAAAAGATGATGTATTAGAAGTTATATAGGAACAATGTTAAGCGCCTTTTGGAAATCAACCAAACAACAATAAACCTTACGTTTATGAGCTCTTGCTTCTTCGATTACAACTTTAAGCATCAATATTTTATCTATTTCTCAATGACTCTTTTCAACCCTACTTGTCCTTTTTCTTGAAGATTCTTTGAATCTACAAATCAAAAAATCAAATTATCCAACACTATAGCAAATAGCTTTCTATAATTGGTTGGTTCTTATTAATTTCTTGATTTAAATATGGGACACATGATATGAATTTTCCAAAAGGAAAGAATCAATGAGAAGCAACCATGTTGAGATAAACAATGTGTTGCTAGGCGAGTTGGATTCTAATGAAGAAATTATACTCTTAAGTTATCTATGTTAAATGCTTTAATGGAAGTTTGAAGATAACTTGCAATACAATACAATCTGTGAAGAAACACAACCTACAACTTATTGTCCATTGAAATTGAAACATGGTTCAAAATGTCATAAAGAGAAGATGCATAATTGTATCAAGTATCTTTGTTAGAAATGACACATGCAAATTTCCTTGGTAGGAAGGTTTTCTAAAAGGATTTAACATTAAACCTAAGCATTTCAAGTATCTCTCTTGTTTTCTTATTAATATATAACCTCTTGTTTTGTGTGGGAAACTACAATAGAATTTTTTAATAGACTTATGTTGCAATCTCAAAAGTGTAGCAACACGGTATAATTACACAATTAAAAATATAATACACAAATGAAAGAGATGAGAGTCAATTATTGGAAGAATAACATAATTGTAATAATAAACTCTAAATATGTTTCAAAATTTAGGTCCTCATCAACAAAGTGAGTGACAAATTACAAATTAGAGAGTGAAACCCATATATATATAAGTTTCATTTAAATGATTATGAAAGGTCACAACCAAAATGGATGGGTCGACCAAAATTAGAAATATCATTAAAATGTGATATAAAAGGACCACACAAAGAAAAACCCTTTAAAAGTGAAGATTACCCCACCTAGGTCGGTCTAGGTGGAAAAATACAATAAGATACAACTCATCAAAGTTCTAGAGGGTATCTAGGTGGGCCTAATAATAAGAATATAATTTATTCTTTCTGAGGAAGCTTTGTGAGGAGTGAAAATTTCTCAACACACAAATGGATGACTGATATGCTTTAACTTGGGATCTTACAATTTCTACGAGAGGTCTAAGAATGTGATGACCCATTCCAAAATCCTTGGAGAACTCATTGTTGTCCAACATAAGGACCATTAAGACCTTAGGAGGACCAATTTTCTTGGTCTTGGAGAGAACTTTCTAGTGCAAGGTGGGTTTGTCCTCAAAATCAACCTTCATGAAGATGGGAAGGATAAAATGAAACAAGTGTCGTCAAGCACAAAGGATATGGAAAAAATGTTCTTAATCTCATGGATATTTTTTTTGCAATTTTCTCAAACAAAGTACCTCCTTAACTCATTAAAAATAAAACCAATTTTTCAAGGAGAAAGTGGGTGGTTGGAGTTAAAGAGAAGATATTGGTAAACATTTAGAATTTTCTAGTAATGTTTGATATTGAAATGTTCCAAATAAGAGAAATTTTGACCATTCTAAAAGACAATGTCCAAAATGTTAACCTTGGAATTGAAACACATGTAAAGATCTTACTTTCTAGATAGACATAAGAATAATTGTTGAAAAAGAGCCACAAAATCTAATAAAAAGCATGCCAAATACTAAAGGAATCATCTATAAAATTCTTGTAGAAGAGTCATTGGTAAACATTAAGGTCACCTTCTACTTGCCATTTAAGAAAACAAAGAGACATGCACAAACAACAAAAAAGTTACTACCTGTAACGTTAAAAAATTGCATACCCTTGTAATTTCACACATTTTTTTTTGTTTCTAGTTTGGTTCCTATTCCCTTAATGTTTCCTTAGGCTCATTTTAGCCCACACATTAACCTTTCTCCTCAAGGTGCTTAGTACTTGTTTCCTATGCTCTCTTTTTGTCAATTTTATGTCACCTTTATGGTATCCTTGTGATTTTCTAGTGTCTTAACATTTTAGAGCCAAAATCGTCTAGACTCTAGCACAACAAATAGACCTTCATGTGATGCACTAGCATCCTACAACACTTTCTTGTTTGGTGGCTGTTTTTGAGTATTTTTCACTTGTCACATTCCCATGTAAGTGGAATCCACTTGGGATGAATCCAAATGATTCATCAACCTCTTCCTCTTGCCTCCTCTCATTTTATAATCAATATTTTCACTTTGAATAAGCTCTTGGCTCTCTATTGCAACTCTCTTGCACTCTCAATATTTACCAGTACTTTTTATAACTCTCTACAACATTGTCCTTCAAGCTCTCTTGATCTCTTTAACTTCCTCAAGCCCTTGCAAGTGATACCGTTCTTGTTATTAATATTATTGCAACATTTCTTTCTTGTTGTGCTCTTGAGCACCTTGGGATATCTACATCCCCTTCCTTCCCTTTTGGCTTACACTATTGCACATTCATTGTTCTGGCCATTCCCTATGCACTTAGGATATGAGCACTCTAACACACTATTTTCTTATCTATCTATCTTGTCTATTGTGGAGGTGGAACTATCAATGTAGGGGTTTGACCTAGACACAAACTCCCCAAAAACCTATTTTTTTCCCTTTTACTTGTCTGTGTAGGTATCTTGAGAGCGCTCAACCACATAGAGGTTTGTGAGTGCTCTTTTATTTGCAAAATTCCTTCCTATTCTTCATTTAAATAATATAAATATTGTTGTTTAGTTTGTTTATTTTATATTTTCCTTATCTAATATTTGTTGTTGCATTTTTAGTTTTGGTTTTGTAGACTAGGTGAAAATATGAGTTGAATTCATACATTTTTTGGAAGTTTCTCAATATTTTGATTGTATTGATGACAATGTGATGTGATAGCGTACACACAAGGGGTTGACATCCTGGATAGTGAGGTTCTTTGTTTAGCACCAAGTTCTTTTCTTCCTCTTTTCTTTGATTTTTATTATTTTATTTTCTAGTAAACAAAACTTTTGGGGATTGTATATTTAATTTGTTAAATAGTAGCATACTAGTCTCAATCCTAATGTAAAAGTATGGAAAATCATTTGGATAATACACTTTAGTTAAATGAAAAGCTTTCCTCTTTTATATTTTGGTGGACCCAACATTCCATGCCACCTCTTTGCTCTTGTGGTTCACCTATTACATTTTGGTGAACCCGCCACTCTTACACTTAAAATCCTTTTCTAAAGCAATAGTTTTTTTTCAAAAAAAACAACAAAGATTTTTTTTCTCAATTTTATTGGGGTGCTACCTTGAACCTTGTTCCATAGTTCTAAAAGAGAAATATAGTGGTCTTGGATCAACTTTGTCTATACCTCGTCTTCTTTCTTCCTATTCTTTCTAAATAAATTTCATATCTTCGTTTATTACATCAATTTCTAGATTTTCTCAAAAATTTCAAGATGTTCCACTTCATGCATATGATGGCGACTTAGCTCTCCCTATGTCACTCTATTCTTTTGATCTCTATCCTAAAATTCCTCTATTTTCTAGGATATTTTTTATGCAAGAAGATGTTTAATCATTAATTCTTTTCTTAACATTATTTTACCTTCTCTTGATGTCAATGCTCTCCTTTCTAGAGATGAAGCATTATTTAGTGAAGGTTCTCACCTTACATTGGATCCTCCATGGATAGATGTTGAGCCTACATCTCATGCTTCTTTTCCTATCAAATATTCTTCAAGAAGATAATTATGTTCTTAATTCAATTATTGTTAATCAATTTATTTGACTTGTTAAGGAGATGTTGAATAAGTCCATTAATGTTCTAAATCTTTCTTCTATTCCTAAAAAAAATATTCATGTAGGTCCTAATTCACCTCCACTTTCTCATCCCATGTTCACTATTCAGGATATTCCTAATAGTCCCCAACCTTCTACTTTTCTCTCTCATTTTGTTCAACATATGAAGTGTAATCTGCATGTGGATATTCATTACCATACAATAGCCCATACATATAACACTTTGTGAAACAAATAGGATACTCGTGTCCCTATTTTTCTTCCTCAATCAAATCCTATTCTTCCATCACCTCCTCATCCTTCTATCAAGAGTTCCAAAGAGTATGGTATTGTTAAATAACTTTAGACTACACAAACTAACATCTCTCTTTGGGACTTGATACAAGTTTCACCTTCTCATTATAGTTCCTTTCAACAAACCTTGCAGAAGATACCCATACAATCTTTCTTGAAGCCCATAGATGTGGCTACTATTTTAACAGGAATTCATTCTAATTCGACTAACATAAGTTTTGTTTCTCTAAACTTGATTTTGCTAAATTTTAGAAGCAAAATGATGCACTTATGAATATTGTTGCTATAAACTCAACTGAGACTAAGTGAACCCTTATTGATACTGGTTCTATTCTTAAAGTTTGTAGTTTAGCCCCCTCAATTATATTAATATTGATTATTCTTTTATTTCTTCTTCAAATCTATCCATTAGAGGTTTTGATAATGTGACTCACCGTACTCTAGGCACTATTGTATAGCCTATTACATTAGGCCCCATTGCATTACCTATTGAGGTTCATGTCATGTCCATGATTATTTCATATAATATTCTTCTTGGTAGACCATGGTGTTGGGAAATTGTGTCTCAACCTTGCAATTATATAAGGTTTATTGTTGATAGGATATAAATATTTCCTAGTTACACTAATAGGTGTAATATACAATGGGAGAATGGGGTGGAGGATTGGAGTGGGATGTGTGCTAATGTTAACAATTTTTGTTAACAAAAACTCCTAAATGGCCGACAAACATTAAATTAATGATATATTGTAAATTTGGACATTCATTATTAGGTTTTAGATCTGATGGTAGATATTTTGTTGGCTTATCTTGCTCTAGAAGCTAACCCTATTTTATGAGGGTGTTGTATTATGACTGCGGTATTGTGATGTATTTTAAGAGTCTAATATTTATGGTTGTGTTGTCTTTGGATCTCTAGTGGTGATACTCTTGTGAGAAGCTTTCTATGCAAGTATATTGTAATCTTTGTGATTTCTAAATAATATATTGGGTGGCTTTTGGAGTGTGGGGTTTTTCTCCTGAAAGGGTTTTCCCCACATAAATCACTGTGTTGTGGTATGCATGATATTTATGTTTATTTCTATTTAAGTTTCTATAGCTGATAAAGATCTATAATTTTTTTCATTATTCTCCTCTCAAGATTAGTGTAGGAAGTTGTTCTGCTACCTTAGCTTCCCTACAAGTGGTATTAGAGTTTGACCACCTTGGGTTTTAGTTGTGGGTTGTTGGGTTTTTTTGAACTAATCCAGATTTGAGTGAGAGCTTGTGTAGAAGATGCTTTGTGATCTTGTTGCAAGAATTTTTAGATGGCAAGTTCATCAGGGAGAATAGAGGTGGATAAATTTTCTAGAAATAATTTTGAGATGTGGAAGTTGAAGATGGAGGATCTATTGATAGATCGAGATATGTAGGATGTTGTTAATGAGAAAGTTTCAAGGCCTACAAATCCTAGTTTAGCTACTCAATATGATGTTATGGACCATAAAGCCAAGGGTCTAATCAAATTATGCTTGAAATACTATTTTAATCAATGTCCATGAAGATACCTCTACACAAAAACTCTGGAAGAAGCTTGGTGAGATGTATCAAGCCAAATCTTTAGTAAAAAAGATTTTCTTGAGGAAGAAATTGTATTCCTTGAGAATTGAAAAAGGTCGACGAATCACATACCACCTAGAAGCATTCAATATGTTGGTGGTTCAATTGGCATCAGTTGGTGTCAAAATGGATGAGGAGGAGAAATGTCAAATCTTACTTTGTTGTTTGCTTGATTCATGGGATTCTCTTATTATGGCTATTGGCAGTACTTCTGTTATATTGAAGACTAAAGATGTGGTGAGTTCTTTGATTTTTGAAGAGATGAGGAGGAAGGTATCCATCAGTGCCAAGGAGGCCCTAAATGTTTGTGGAAGACCTAAGGAAAAAGGAAAGAAGAATGAGAAGGGTGACAAATCCAAGTCCAAGGGGAGATGTAAATCTCCTAGAAAGTCCAAAGTTATTTGTTGGAACTGTAGTAAGCCTGGACATGTTTGTAAGGATTGAAAAGAAGAAAATAAGAAGAAAAAGAAGAAATTTGATTATGATTTTGAGTTTGAGAAGGAAGATGGTGATGCATTCATTATAGCTTTGGAAACTCGTGCAGGTAATGATGCATGGTTAATTGACTTAGGTGCATATTTCCATATGACCTTTAATAGAGATTGGTTTTTTGAATATGAAGAATTTGATGGAGGTAAGGTGTACTTGGGTGATGATTCTTATTTAAATATTGTTGGTCATGGTAAACTTAGAATCAGGTTTCTTGATGGTAGAACAAAATAGAATAATGGTGTGTTGCATATCCTTGGATTAGCATGAAATTTGTTATATGTGAGAAAACTAATAGATACGAGTGTGCAGGTAGTATTTTCTGATGCAAGATGGAAGATGGTTAGAGGTGCTATGGAGATTGCTAGATGTGTCAGATATGACACATTATATAAGATTGATGCATGCAATGTGGAGTACAATAGTACTTCTGTGAAAAGCAAGTGTGTGGAAGAGGTGAGGGTTTCATCTTCAGTAGATGGTTATGGCTTCTAGGTACCCAAGGGTGCTTTGTCTTTTGAATCAAAGTTACATGTAGAGAAACTATGTTATGACACTAGAGACTTGGCCACATTGGAGAAAAGCGTCTAAGGACCTTGAAAAATAAAAACCTTGTTGAAGGTTTGTATGATTGTAATCTTGAATTTGATTTTTGTGAGCATTGCATTTATGGAAAAAAAACTATGTTCAGTTTTACTCAAGTTCTCATAAATCTTGTGGTGTATTGGATCTTATTCATTATGATGTGTTTGGTCATGTAGATGTTCCTTCAATTAGTAAATCCACATATTATGTCTCATTTATTGATGATTACAGTAGGACATGTGTATAATTTCTAAAGAGTAAATCTAAAGTTTTCAGTCGATTTAAAGAATTTAAAGCAATGGTTGAGTTGTAGACTGGAAAGAAAATAAAATGTTTGAGGACTGATAATGGCAGTGAATTTTTGTCTAATGATTTTGATAGATTCTATAAAGATTGTGGTATTCATAGACAAAAGAAAACTTTGTATTCTCCACAACAGAATGGAGTTGAAAAAAGAATGAAAAGGACACTGATGGAGAAGGCTAGGAGTATGTTGAGTGGTGTTGGTCTAGAAAAAAGGTTTTGGGCTGAAGTTGTTGGCATTGCTTGTTACCTGATTAACAGTTTTCCTACATCAACTCTTGTTGATAAGATGCCTATACAAGAATGGTTGGGTCGCAAGCCTTCATTAAGAAATCTTAGATTTTTTGGTTGTGAGGCATATGCACATGTGCCAAAAGAGAAGCGAACAAAGTTGGAGAACAAGGTTGTGAAATGTATCTTCATCGGATATAGTTATGGTGCGAAAGGATACAAGCTTTGGATCTTGTTGCCAAAAGGTAATATATAGTAGAAGTGTTATTTTTAGAGAAACTAAGCCTTCTTTTGTTACATTGCAACCAGAAAAAAGTAAACATGAAGATGTGATTCAATTTCCTCCTACATTGAGAAAGTTGAATTGAGATCCATTGATAGACAAGAAGTTAAGGAGAGCTCATCTAGCTCTAAATCTTCAGAAGAGGAAGAACCTCCAACTTAAATTGTTTGTAGGTCAACAAGGCATGGACAACCACCTAAAAGGTATTCACCTGATGATTGGAGATGTATTTTTTCTTTGAATACTAACATGGATGAATCTAGATCTATTGAAGAGGCATTAGGTATGAATGATGCAGAATCCTAGAAGATTGCTATTGATGAAGAAATGAAAACTTTGAAAAAAAATGGTTCATGGGATCTTGTACCATTTTTTGAATGATGAAAACTTATTGGTTGCAAATGGGTGTTCGAGAAAAAGATTGGTTTAGATGGAGTTATTGAGAAGTAAAGAGTAAGGTTAGTTGCAAAAGGTTACTCTCAAGTTGAGGGTGTTGATTATGGTGAGATATTTTCTTTCGTTGTAAAAATGGCATCCATTAGATTTTTGCTTTCTATTGTTGTTGCTTATGATTTAGAGGTTGAACAAATGGATGTGAAAACTTCTTTGCTTCATGGTGACTTGGAGGAGGATATTTATATGACACATCTAGAGCACTATGTGGTGAAAGGTAAAAATAATTTGGTTTTCAAAATGAAGAAACCATTGTATGGCCTAAAAAACAGTCCTAGGATGTGGTACCATAAATTTGATATATATGTGTTGAGTTTTGGATTTGAGCATTCTAAATCAGATCACTGTGTTTATTATAGAACTAATGGTGATTGTTTCCTATTTATTGCATTACATGTTGATGATATGTTATTTATTGGCAAAGGGAAAGGTATGATTTCAAAACTGAAATCTCAACTTGCTGCTAAATTTGAAATGAAAGACCTTGGTGCAGCTAGACACATCCTTGGTATGGAAATTAGAAGGGATAGAGAGAACAAAAAAGTTATGGCTTGGCCAAAGTAAGTATGTCAATTCAATTTTATAGAGGTTTAACATGCATGATTGTAGACCATTATGTGTTCCTTTTTCAGTTGGAACCAAGTTATCTATTTCAAATTGTCCAACATCTCCATCAAAAATGGAAGGAATGAGCAGAGTGCCTTACCAGAGTGCAGCTGGAAGTTTGATGTATGCTATGTTTTTTATTAGACCAAACATTAAATAAGCAGTGGAAGTTCTTTCCAGATATATGTCTAATCCTGGTAGAGTTCATTGGGATGCAGTTAAAAAAGTCTTCAGATATTTGCATGGTACCTCAAAGTATTCCTTATGTTATCATAGTAATTTGAATGAAGACAATATTTCCCTTTATATTTGTGGTTATGTAGATTCAGACTGGGCAGGTGATGTTGATAGTAGATGATCCACCAGTGCTTATGTGTTTACTTTATTTGGTGGTGTAATTAGTTGGATGAGTAAGCGATTGGTTGTGGTTTCTTTTTCCACTACTGAAGTTGAGTATATGACAGCTACTCATGCTTGCAAAGAAGCCATTTTCCTTAAGAGACTGTGTTTAGATATTGGAATAAAACAAGGTACAGTGACAATTTATTGCGACAGTCAGAGTGTGATTTTTTTACCTAAGATTTTTTTATCATTTTGTCAGAGATATGGTCAAAGATGACAGGGTGAAGCTAGTTAAGGTAGAGACTCTGATGAATGTTGCCGATTCTTTAACTAACCATGTGAGCAGAGAGAATTTTATATGTTGTTCAGAGACTATGGGCCTTTTGGCCCCTAGCAATTAAGAGACAATGTTTACTCCCTCTCGTTGCTCTTGCAAGGTGTTCAAAAAATAGGAGATTTTTGGGAAATTGTGTCTCAACCTTTCAATTATATAAGGTTTATTGTTGATAGGATATATATATCCTAGTTACACCGATAGGTGTAATATACAATGGGAGCATGTGGTGGAGGGGAGGAGTGGGATGCGTGTTAATGTTAACATTTTTTTGTTAACAAAAACTCCTAAATAGTCGATATACATTAAATTAATGATATATTATAAATCTGGACCATTCATTATTAGGCTTTAGATCTGATGGTAGATATTTTGTAAGCTTGTCTTTCCCTAGAAGCTAACCCTATTTTACGAGGGTGTTGTATTACGGCTGTAGTATTGTGATGTATTATGAGAGTCTAATAGTGGTTGTATTGTCTCTAGATCTTTGGTGGTGATACTCATGTGAGAAGCTTTCTTTGCAAGTATATTGTAATCTTTGTGATTTCTAAATATATTGGGTGGCTTTTGGAGTGTAGGGTTTTTCTCCTGAAAGGGTTTTCCCCACGTAAATCACTATGTTGTGGTATGCATGATGTTTATGTTTATTTCTATTTAAATTTTTGTAACTAATAAAAATCTGTAAATTTTGCATTATTCTCCTCTCAAGATTAGTGTAGGAATTTGTTCTACTACCTTAGCTTCCTTACACATGGATCCATGCCATGAGTGTGGTTCCATCTACCTTTCATCTAAATTTTATTTATAACATAAAGTACATGTAATAAAATTTGATCTCGACCCTTTCAATATTGTCAATAGGCTAAATTGGGTGACATGTAGCCTACTCTTTATTCTTTTCATAATTTTGTACCTTCTACAACAAACTTTAAAACAACATCATCACCCTCAATTGATGATGATCATGTTCCTTCTTCTGAAAATGCATGTCTTGGTGATGATTAGGGCTCATTAGATTTCATCTCCCATTGGCCTTGTGAATATATGGTTGACCATTCTAACTTTGACATTCCTAAATTCAAAAAAGATATGAATTCTCATGTTAGAATTGATCCTTCTTATGTAAATTCTATTACTTCTTTTAAACCATGTGAATATACTTCTCACTTTGATAAGGCTAGTGATGTTGATTCTCCCCCCCTTTCTTATTTGGTGACATATTATGGGCTTGGATTTAAAATTATTTCTAACCATGGATACAAGGGAAATGGTCTTAGGTGCATGGAACAAGGAGCTAAGGTCCCTATGGACTTGACACAACACTTTTCTACAAGTTTAGGATACTGGCCTTATTCTCTATTTACATCCTCCTCCATTGTTTGATGTTTCTAGGATCTTCTTTTCAAAAATTGCATCTTTCTCAACAAGAGAACTGGTTGCTTCCTACCCCTCTATCTAAATAAGAGCATATCTTGTTAAGGATTCTCAAGAACCACTTAATCACTCTTGCTCCTCCTACATGCAATAAATATCCTAAACATATTCATACACCGTCCTTTTTGTCCATATCATCAAGTGCTTGTCCATTCCACCAATGAATGTTAAACCTTGCATGATCAAATACAACAAATTATCAATGTAGATACCATCATTCTTTCTTCTTTTGATGCACCTATCTCTTCTTTGCATGACAAGGGACATTGGGGTTCACCTTTGTTTAGTGGATTTTTTTTTCTATTATGATGTTGAGATTACCTTAATCATAATATGAGCACACTTCTACATCGTTATATGGATTTTTCCTTTTCATGGCATGAGATCACCTCTATCATCACTTTGCAATGACGTCTAGCATTTTTATCAAAGTGCATAGTAGATAATTCACCTCCATCTTTCTCTCTTCTCTTCTCTCATGAGGTATTTAAACCTCTCTCTATCTATTGTGTTGCTACCTACTATGTGACAGTTGTAGTTTTTTTAATTTTATTGTTGCCATTCATGGTGGTACAATCTCATGTGAAACCATATTTCTTCTAGTAACAATATAATATTCTTTTTCATTTTTTCCTCCCCTATATTTTGAGGGGCATGAACAACTTTTTTGAGGGCGTACATCCTTCCTAAGGACCCCCTCTTCTTTCTTCCCCTTTTATTTTCCTTAAAATATTTTCACACCACACATGTTAGTATTTTAAGGGAATCATATATTTTTCCCATGTGTGCATCCATTCATGCACCTTTTTTTTTCCACTGTGGTGTTTCTTTTTTACTCCCTTGGGGTGTTGTTGATTGATATTCTCCTTGCAAAATTGCTTATTATTTATGCTCCTTCAAATGTTTTCCCCTTGCAATGGTGTTTATTGTTTACATTTGCAACATTGGTAACATATGACCCACCTAGCATAATACAACTTGCTTCCCTATGTTCCCTTCACATGTCCTACCTTAGAAGTCTATGAGCCACCTAGCATAATAGAACTTGCTAACCTGTGCACTTCATGACTTACCTTTCATTCCCATTTTTTACCTAGCATAACACAAGTTTCTATCCCATGATGCATGAAGATATTATGATTTATGTGACCCTTGGCCATATAGAAAGCTAGTGTCTAAGTTATACACCCTTATTCAAATTCATTGCTTCCCTATCAATTTGTATGTATTTTCTCCTTGAAACAGTCACTCATCTCTTTGCATTCTCCTCTCCATGTAATAGTTCTTCTATTTATTGTTTCCTTTATTTTCTTTGCATTTTAGGGATGATGCATAGGATTGTGACAACCTTTCACATTGAGGTCTCTTTGTTGACTAAAAAAAAATCCTTATTTGTTTAGTATGTGATTTCCTCCTTTGTGTATGTATTGTTTATGTTTCTATATGTTTATGTAATGTTCTTACACAATAATTTTGTAGGCTTACATTTTATAACATTATTTCCTTGTGAAGGATTTTATTTATTAACATATTTACTTAGCAGGATCTCCATTTGGGGGCATAGTTCATCCACTTGAAGATATTTTTGCATCATGTACAATATCCTTTTGGGTTTCATGATGTTAAATATTACTTTCAACATTTCCATTTTTATGTTAGCATGCATCATATTCACGTAGGCTCATAATTCCACTAAACTAGGAGAAAATGGAACGTTAAAAATTTCATACCATTGTAATTTCATGCTATATTTTTTGTCCACTTTGGTTCCCATTCCCTAAGTTTTTCCTTAGGCTCATTGTATCCATTGCATTAGTCTTTCTCCTTCTCAAGGTGCTCAACTCTTGTTTCCTATGGTCTCTTTTTGCCAAATTTTATGTCAACTTTGTGTTATCCTTGCGATTTTCTAGTGTCTCATCATTTTAGAGCCCAAAATTGTTTAGACACTAGTGCAACACATTTAATCTACGCAATGCACTATCATCTTGTTTGGTGGTCATTTCCAATCAATTTTCCACTTGTCACCTTTCTATGTTAGTGGAATCTACTTGCAATGAATCCAAAATGAATGTTAGCATCTTCCTCTTGCCTCCTCTCTCATTTTTTAAGCAATTTTTTCACTTTGAATAAGCTCTTGGATCTATATTGCAACTCTCTTTCACTCTCAAGCTTTACTAGTACTCTTTACAACTCTCTACAAAATTATCCTTCAAACTATGTTGTTTTCCTTAGCTTCCTCCAGCCCTTGCAAGTGGTTTTGTTCTTGTTATTATTATTGTAGAATTTCTTTAATTTTGTTCCATTGATCACATTGGTATCTTCACATCCCCTTTCTTTCATTTTAGATTACACTATTACATACTCATAGCTCTCACCATTCACTAACATTCTTAGGATAGGAGAAATCTTACACATTATTTTCCTATCTATCTATCTTGATTGTTGTAGAGATAGAAATACCAAAGAAAAGGTTTTACCTAAAGGAAAAAACCAAATATCCTTAAACATTTTTTATTTTCCTTCTCTTTGCAAGTATCTTGGGAGCACTCAAGCACACAAAGGTCTTTGAGTGCTTTTTTATGTAAAATCCCTTTCTATTATTTCTTAGGATAAGAACTCTTACACATTATTTTCCTATTTATCTATCTTGGTTGTTGTAGAGATATAAATACCAAAGCAAGGGTTTGATCTAAAGGAAAACCCCAAATATGCTTAAACATTTTTCATTTTCCATGTCTTCCCCCTTTCCCAATTCAGTGATAAAATCATATAAACTATTATTTTATTTTCTTGTCAGCAACAATATTTGGGATTGTAGATTTACTTTTTTAAACAGTAGAAAACTAGTCTCAATCCGAGTGTGAAAGTAGGGAGAATCATTTGGCTAATACACTTTAGCTAAATCATATTTTTTCCTTTTTACACTAACCATGGTTGTCCCTCTAATTTGTGTATATGTTTTTCTATTGAATTCTAAAAAATGTTTCTTAAGGACCAACTTCACAAGGACCAAAACATAATTTACCTTGCTAGGAAGGAAAACTTCATTGATGAAAAAAATGAGATCCTAAAGCCTCACATCAATTAGGTTGCTAGGATAAAAACTCTCAACATCAAAAGTGAAGAGACAAAATTTAGAAGGAAACTAAAAGTGTATGAAGATCATAAATGAGGGAATTTAACTCCATTAGGTTGTTGCATTGATTCTTTAGGATAAGAAACAACTAAAAGTGGAGCCATTGGGATGTTAGTTTTGATAGATAACCAAAATAGAAGAAATTAGATCTAATAACTAAGGAAGGCTTGTGAATTTTAGGTAGGTGGTAAAAACACAATATTTGGTAGAGTTGGGCTTATCTTGAAAGAGGAAGAAAAAAATTTCTTTCCAAATTAAGATATCATTACGAGATTTAAGGTAGAAGAGACCTCACCTTAAAGAAGAGACACTCCCAATAAACAAAGGACATCACAACATAAACAAAAATTAGAGATCTCTTGTAGACATTCACAAACATACCACTCCTTGTTAGAATAGTGATGCCAAGTTTCTTATAAAATAAGTAAATCAAAAAGTCATCCCTAGGAGAATGGATGACCTACTACTAGTATTAAGGTGAAAATCTTGATCTTTCAAATTCCTTGAAGAGATATACGAGTTTAAAGAGAGTCTTAAAAAATAATATCACCAAGGGAGGATATAATTATTTAGGATTCCAAGTAGGATTAGGAACCTTAAAGAGGGTAATGTGATAATCATCATCATCACAATTCCTTCAAAATAGAGGGAAAAAAATAGAGATGATATGCCCCAACCATGATTACCATCACTACAACTAAGAGAGGAGCATTCTTGGTGAAACAATAATATCATAACACTTTTCCATTTTTATGTTAGGTTTCCATAGTAAATGAGGTGGAAATTTCATGTCATGGATGACTTCCTTGTGATGGACAAAGTAATGCACAACACCATATTCCAACAATGGTGGGGTGAGTGCACTAGTTATCTCAAGTATACCCTTATGTGGGTAAGAGATGGTAGTTTAGGAGAGAATAAATCCACACAAAATGATGTTAGGTCTAGCAACTGACCATATATATCTAGTATTTATTTTTTTAACACATCTAGGTCCCCCATCATAGCAATCTCATCCAACTTATCCCAATTGAAAGAAGTGAGCACCCCTAATGAAATGGAAGAGAGGTTTATCAAGGAGTAAGAAATACTAAAAAGATCTACACCTCACCATAAAAAACCTTTGCATCTAAGCATTATTTAAATTTTACTTGAATGGAGGATTTACTTTGCATCTTGCCTAAAACCCTGCCATTAGACCCAAAGATATAGTTGAATCTATTAAGGGATCCAAGAGCTAACACATATTAGAATACCTTGAAATTTTGATCCAAAATAGACACATAAAGAAAGATGTTCCAAGGTTTTTAACCTTTCTTCTTACGAGCCATAATGACTAGGGTCCAAAAGAAAACACTATAGAAGGATGTTAGGCCCACAAAAAACTATGATAGAAAAATAGAGGATATGATTGTAAAGCATAGAACACTAAGAATCGCCTATTATACACACATCCAAACAATTGGTGAGAGATGGATATAAAATTAATCCCCTCTTTCCAACTCACATCCATCATCAAATCTATTAAGAAATTAAAATGTTGATCAAACCATTTTCCCCATAACCCTATGATAGAAAATCATGCATACATGCTTACAAAATAACCATAATACAATGATAAAAGATATACCGCAAGATTACACAAGATATACCCTAGGAAAATCCTCAAGAGAAAACAACCCAACCTCCAAAAGCATCCACACTCAATGTATTATTTAACAATAAAACTTTATAATCAACTTACAAAGTTTCCATGAATACTTTTGAAACATCAAGCTCCTCCAATGCATCCTTCATGTGGACTCAACATAAAATAGTAAATCTAGAGACATAAAAAGATATAAAAGTCCAACAACCTCATCACATTTTATCTTGGACATTTAATCTTTTATGTTGCCTTAGGAGATTCAAGTATTTTTCCTATTACATATTTATGGTATCCCTTACTATTTATAAAAATATCTATTTAATATTTCCATTCAAAGTAGTTGTAAGGTTAAAGAACTAGAAGAGATAAGCAACAAGGTAAGAAGCATAAATATGATCACCGCGAGACTATATTAGAAATTACCCTCCATTCCCCAAGATTATAATGTTTTTAACTTTATTTTAGTGAAGCACGACTTTTTATATGTTCAATTCTTGATTTTTTCCAACTATAGTTCTAGACGTAAGGCTCCAATCTACTCTCTTACTTTGTATTCATATATGTGATACAACATACTCCCAACCCCCTTGGACAAGTATAATTTTCCTCTATTGATTCGATAGGCTAGTTTGTTTGAGTTAGGAATATGCTAGGTTGGGATAATATAGCCTTTTAAGGACTAAGCCAAACTATTACCCTTAGTTGTTGATGTGCCAATGGATTTTATTTATAGTTAATGGTGCACCCCTGATCCTAAAACGCCATGTAAAATGTAAAATACTAGATTAACAAAGATTTTGTAGGGTCTAAAAGTGGTAATTTTTTTAATTTAATATGTGCTTATAGAATAGGAATTAAGGAAGCTATACCAGTGTGTAGAGCTCAAAAATATATCAACTTAAATAAAATGACACTAAAAAGGATCTTATTTGTGAAAGTTATGACCATTTTAAATCTTAAAAATCATAATTGAACAACAAATATCTAATAAAACTAAAAATCCAAAAATATGGGAATCAAATAAGAAAATCAATTACACAAGCATGTAGCCTACGGAAAATACCCAAAATAAAAAATACACTAAGAATCCCTTTGGATGAACCAAATATGGTTGTTTGAAGCTTACCCTTAAAATAGAAAACCTTAATGGTGTAGCCTCCTCCAAAAGAATTTTTTTTAAATCACTAAATCTAGAAACCCTTAGTAGTTTTAGAAAATCTTCAAAATTTTAAAATCTTGCTAAAAAATTACTAAAAATCTTCCTGAAAGTAGAGAATTGCCAACTAAATTTAGAGGTCGCTAGATTTGGAGGAACTACCAAATTTAGTGGAACTACTATTTTTTTTTGTGAAAATTATGGTTGTTGCACATATGTATGAGTGTACTACTATATGATGATATGATCGTATAACCATATGGATGAATAGTTTCAATCCAAAAAATTCAAACCCCTAAAGACCACAATCTCCAATTTTGACAAATTTTAAATCAACTTATAGATTTTGATGTCTTTTGAGTGCAATGAAAAGGTCTATTTGGTACCAAAATTCTTCAAAACATGGACTACCTAAAAAACCCAAGCATGTAAAAATAAATAAAACCTAGTTGTATTTTTCCTTCCAAAAGTCTAATTGGGAAAAATGAAAACCAAAATAATATTGGGCCTCCTAGACACAATTTACAAAGCTTTGCTTAGAACATGTATATCATCAAGTTGAGTTGTTGCAAGCTAGTCTTCAAGTTCATATGTGCATTGTAGCTCAACATTAATTTTCACTTGTATATTAGATCCACATAGAAGATGTTGAAAGTATAAAATGTTGTCATTGATGTCAACTGGTTCGTGTTGATGAAGCTAGTTGTTGATTGTATATGTTGATGATATTGAGAAAATTGTAATAAAGAAGGTTTGATGTTTGTGCATGTATAGTTGAGATGTTGAAGAGGTGTTGTGAGTATATGGAGTTATCCTTATGTTTTTATGTCTGAAAGTATGTTAGAGTGAAGAAGTGTGCTCAAATGATGTCTTTGGTACTTGTTCTCCAAGTGCTTTTGAGAAAAATTGATAAATAGAGAACAATATCTTGCAAATATTCAATGTATGCTCTAGGATGTGCTCCGTGTTTATTCTATGTTGATTCTATGCTTGTGCGGATTTGAGGTATGGTTCATGGTTATTGGTAGTTGCTACATTCAAAATTTGGGTGTCCAGTGTGAGATATTTTCACCAGTGTGTGAACCAGTTGTTCAATGATGTTTTCTACTGTCTGGGAGAAATGTTTTTGCTCCATGTTTCTCCGCTATTTGGTTTCAGGTTGTGCAGATTTGGGAAGTTGTTTATAATGCTTTTATCTTTATGTATTCTTGGGTTTACTTGATTTGGTGCAGTATAGTGTAAGTTTCATTTATCAGTATGCAAACAAGGGTTTTCAGTTGTCCTGAATTGAAGTAGTTGTTGATGTGAATCCTGGTTGAAGCGATTGATGAATCTTAAGTTATTCATGGATTGTTCTAGATTTATTTCAAGTATATTATAATGTTTAGAACTTTTGGCTTGATCTAAGGAAGCGTGTACTTAATGTTTATGGTGTTTTGCATGGGTGTTGGTCAACCTTGTGTTTAACACTACATGTGAGGCTTGTGAAAGCATGTTGAAGTGTGTATGGATCTATTTGGGTCCTAATTAAGGATTTATCTAAGTCACCTTTCGTTCCTATCCATTGTAGGAATGTTTAGGTGCTGACCTATTTCAAATTTGAATGTATAATGGCTAGTGGCCGACATTGGAGAAAGTTTTTGATGAGGAGGTTGATATTTAAATATGTGTGGTGTCGATGCAAGAGGAATGATGAAAGAGTAAGAAGAAATATAGATGCGATATTTTTGCGGGTGATGTGTAATGAGATGTGAATTTAATCAGAGCAATTTTAATTTCTTGTTAGGGTTCCAAAAGTAGTGAGCTGAAGGCATTTGATATATTTTATGTGAGACTGTGAAAGTGTGCGAGCAATTGTGGTAGACTCCTTGTTGCATTCAAAAGTGTTTCTCTATGTAATATTCTTTTTCTATCTTCTTGTTTTCTTTCTATGACAATGATCCCTGGTTGTGAGCCCCTTTTGGATAGTGTGTCCTATTTTGGAAGTGAGCCTCTGTATTTGATTTTGGAATTCTTTATATTGAGCTAATCCTCACCATGGTTTTTCCCTCATTGGGTTTTCCACGTAAATTTAGTGTTCTTATGTGTATGGTGTTGTGATTTTAGTTTATGCTATCTACATTTCATGTTTGATCAAACTAACAAAACAAGGGTTTAATGAATACTTGTGGATCTAATTGTTGTTGAGGGTTTTGAAGGAATAAATTGCTACAACTGATTCACCCCCCCTCTTAGTTTTTTTGCTCATTTCAATAGAAAATTCCAATTTTGGTGCATCATTGTCATCCAAAGCATTAGAACTTGACCTTGATCATGAAGGAAAGGGTAAAAGTACAAAGTTGTGTCACACTTTTATAAAGAAAACAACCAACACTAATCCATATTTTTAACTTGAATCACTAAAAAGGTGACATATGTTTTGAATTTTGAGATGATGTAAACTAATAAAATGTGATTTTTTTAGTAAATTTTATGTTGGTATTTTTTACATAAATTAAAAAAAAAAAATTGAATATTTTTTATTTATAAATTTGACACTATAATTTAGTTGTTGATAATATGAAAATGATGTTAAATGGGATGTCACTCTTTATATAATAATTTTTATGATTTTTTTTTCCCATTTTAATGGGTGTATTTATAACTTCAAACTTTCATGCATGGATTTATTTTTTCCCAATTTTGATAAATATATTTTTAAATAAATATTAAAATGTGTATGTATTGAAAACATGATTTTTTCCATGGGACATCACCTTTTGTCTTAAATATTTTATCCAAAATAGAAAAAAAATTATACCATCTTGATATAGAATATTTTATCTAATGCATCATATTTTTTAATAAATTTTAGTAATTTCACTTGACAAAATAATGAACCTTATATTTTGGTGTTGATAACCTACTTTTAGTAAAATTAAACAATAAAATATAAACAATAATTAAACTATTAAAATTATTATATTTTTGAAAATTATACTTATATATCTATAAAAGGGTATTTTTGTATATTTTTTTAAATGGTATTTACATGAGTAGGAGTTGTTGAAACATAAAAAAAAATTGATTTTTAAATTTTTTTTTGGTACATTGACCTCAAAGTGGTGCTACATATTCATTTAGTGAACACTTTTAGTTTGAAAATTTGTGGCCATATCTAACTTAACTAAAATGAATATAGATAGACCATATATTTGACAGAAATTGATTTTTAGTTGGAAATGCTTAAATTCACTTGTGCTAATAAGTTGGCCAAAAGTGTGACACAAATTTATTCTTTTACCTAGAAAAACTTTATTATCACTAGTGTTCACTTCAAGCTCTTGGACACCATGTGGCCAACATACATCATATTCAAATGTTTTGAAGTACTAATAATGCTTGGATCATACACTTGGTCTACATCTTCATTATATCATTATCACAAGAATCAAATAGATGCACTTCAATTAATGAAATAAACCCATATCATTGCCTCTATTTTAATTTAATAGAAGCAACTTACTATGCCATACTCGTTACAAATAAACACATAACTATTTTTTCCTCTTCCTCATCCTACACACAAGCACAAAGACCTATTGTAGAATAAAACTATTTTTTGCATGCATAATTAGGTCATCCTCATAGCTCACATCATGACACTTGTTATTATTGATGTTACAAAAAATTGAATCATTTGACTAATGTGATTTAGTGTATAATTTATTAGCAAACAAAGGAGAGACTTGAGAGCCACCACATGAATTTTCATACACATAATACCAAGTGGAAACACCTATAACACCATTATCATCTACATACATCTATTCAAGAGTGAAAATATCATACCACAAGTCACTACCATCAACCCTATCAACATATTTATTTTATAGTGTAAATTATTTTACTTCATTTTCATGAGAAAAAACTTTTTGCAAGGAAGTCATTCAACGTCACCATTGAGAAGAAAAAACCATGGGAAATCATTAATAAAAAAATATTCTCATGTTCTTCAAGATCAATATTAATGCATTTATCATCATTTTCATCATGATGAGCTAATTGATCTAACCAAAAATTGATACTATCTACCTCGTTTATAAAGTTACCCCATGATGCCACATTATTCTTCAATATCACCTTTGAACACTTATTATCAATGATAATCTTGTAAGCATTCTCAACGCACCAAATATTCTCAATTTTATTCCCAAATTTTAACAATCTCATTATGTAGTCACATCCTACTTTATTAAGGTGGTCAACCCACCCATAGGTCTATTGTAGACTAGTGAGATTCATTTCCTTTAGAACTAAGCTTAAACCATCCCCATATGCCTCACATAAAATATCAATGCATGTTGATGTATCAAGCCTATAAACACTTGGAACTTTAGAGAGGGCAACATCAAACATATGACTAAAATCTTTACTAGATTCACTCTCTTTCCTTTCAATTATTTTAAGTTCTCAAACAAGAGAGGTGGGGTCAACATTACTTATGTAACTCCCATTAAATGCCTTAACAAGCATGTCCCAAGTGGAGAAGTGATGAGTATGGAAGTCATTGAGCCATAAATTGGTACTTCTATGAAGAGACCTAATAAATAATATCATCCATTCATCTTCATTATTGAATTAAAATCCATTTGTTAAAGCTACTAAATTATTCACATGAATATCTCCCTTAATATGGTCACACCAATAAAATAAAGGCATGTGACTTAAGATCCTAGTTGTTGTGGTTTGTATTTTATATTTAACCCATGAGAGGTCCAACTACATGTAGGTGGTGTCAAGGAGAATGATAGGATTTTAGAGATCTTAGTTTTATAGTAGAAAGGTGAACATTGGAATACAACCTAGACTCAAACATATTGATTTGGTTTTCGTTTTTTGTGTTGCCTGACAATTTCATCTTGTTTTTCATGGATGATTACAAGCTTTGGGAATGGATTAGGGATGAAGTATGAATACTAGAGAAATAATAGGGTGTATCATTGTAATAATCTAGCTCATACTAATTATCATAATAAGTAAGGATCGAATCATGAGGGGAAACAAGAGAATGAAGCTCCTTAAATTAGTATAATCAAACTTAGAGGCCATGAATATAAATTTATAACATATTGAAAAAGGATTGCACTTCTTACAAATATGTGTTCCCTTTATGGAATAAGCATAGTCCCACCATGATGAAGAGGACAAAATTATGTACATTATTATACTATCACACACTAAGATATGATGTGCAATATGATCAATAGATGTAACAACACACTTTGATTCATGACAACAAAGTTATTAGATCACTAAATTAGGAAATCCTTGGAGTTCACATAGCCATCAAGGTTAAAATATTTGTGGTTATCTTTCATTAGTAGAGTTTACAATGAACTTCAACCCTTTAAAACTTCTCACCCATATAATATCATCATTATCTTGATTAAGTGGGATACCAATTGTACATAGAAAAGGCACACCTATAAAAACTTATTTACTGAGTTGCAAGGGAATTCAAAATATGTACCAAATTTATGTCCCTAGAAATGATGTCATTATGTTGGGTTTGACAATCATAGTACCATAATCCTATAGTATTAACCTATCTTCAAGGTGAGGGATTTATCTTCAAGAGGACAAGAAACGAGTTCAGTGATATAGTATGGACAACTAAAGGAAAATCCTCGAGAGTGGGTATCCTCTCCTTCACTTTCGGCTTAGATAAAACTAGGAAGGTGTTCCTAGAGGTACTCTTAATAGGAAATTTAAAAAAATGTATTAAACAAGACTAAACCAACTACAACCATAACCAATATATTATTGGCCCCAAGATTTATCACCAGGCCAAATACTAACTCCTTACAAAACCTCTTATCAAGTTGATAATTGCATCCTTGAATATGCATCTAAAAATGACAATAGTACTACCTCACCACAAGTGAATCCACTTTAATATTTCATACACAGGTGCAAGGTGTAGACATGCATGAAGTGATTATTTAAAAATATTAATTATTTCAGACCACCTAGAATAATCCTAGAGTTATATCATTGAATCATAAAAGCATGAATAACTATAATCTACCCATTTTATACTAAGGAAAAATAAATTATTCAAATTTATAGATTTTGGCCCGTTACCAATTACACCAATGCCTACATATTGAGTAGAAAAATTACATCTTGTAAGGAGGATAAAAATATTCCTAAAAATTAGTGATGGAATATAGATCATATATTCACAACCTCAAAGAATAAGGAAACCTAATTAACATGCTTATTTTATGATTCTTTATAATGTCTATAATACATTAATATAATCTAATTAGAATCATGCCAATAAATGTATTAACCAAGAGACAACTACGCTCAAAGCCCCTCCTAAGATAGTACAATATATCATGGATAAATTAATTTATGCAAAAAAAACTTCCTAGACTACCTCTTCCTTTTATTTACAAACATGTTTTATCATTTACAAAGTTGAACATCGTCATTTGATACCCTTAAACCTACTTGAGACACTTAGGATTTTGACCTTGTATTTATAACCTTTAGTTTCCATGCATTTTTCTTACCTTGGTAGGTTTTGGGGGTCACAAGGTTTCTCTATTAGTTAAAGCATGACACACTAGCACAATAATCTACAAAAAAATATTTCTTGGATCTATTATTTTTGTTGGTTTAAGTAGGTGTTTTTCCTATCTAGGTTCTATTTACATATTAAGTCCTTTTAGGTCCTAGGAAGGAATCTTTCTAGTCAAGCATTAGTTGTCACTTATATTATCTAGTTGGCATTTATTTAATGATTGTGTCCTAGGTTATTATGAGTTAGTTGTCTCATGTGATAGGATTAAGACACTTGTCATGATCTTGTCTAATCCTATTCCTCACCTTGCCTATACAAGTAAGGCATCATATGTGCATTGATATTATTTAGTCATTTTGGTATTCTTGCATCCTTAATCATAGCATGATATTTCTACCATCTCTCTTGTGGAAGTTATTTTGTCTTGCAATTGATCCTGGGGTGTAGAGGAGTTCACCATAAACTCCTACATGGTATCAAAAATTCAGTGTTGCAGACTTCTTTCTAGATGTAAGGGACCAATATTAGCATGAAATTTTTGTTAGGTGTGAGTTGGGGTCTTGAGAACCTTTCCATTGAATCTAGGGTGTCAAAGAAAGTTAGGTTTGGATTTTGTTTTTTTTAAAATCCAACATCTTTTGTTAGATCTACAAGGGTTTGAAGGAAGGGTTTTAGTTGCCAAATCTAAGGGATAGCTGATTTTTCAGAGAAGTTTGGGAAAAAACCAATCTCACCATTTCATCTGAAAGGCCTAAGAACCTAAGGATTGACTACCAAATCATCAAAATCTAATACTTTTAGTCAAGGGTGATGCAATTTATTTTAGGCCATATGATCGTACATATCCATACTTGGTCGTACAATCATACAAATCATTGCTAGGTCTGCATTTGTCTAGTTTGTGGTCAAATATTCCATAGAATAATTACTCTACATATGCTAGCATCATAATTTTCTATGGATTGTCCCTTGTTTGCGTCATCCTCTGTCACATTGGGTACGAATCGGTCAAATCATCACACTATATTTACACGATAGGTTTTTATATATTAAAATTATTTTTATTAAAAAATTTTGTTCATCAACTATGTTTTGAATTCAATTGACCAAGCAATATTAATTCCTAGTCACAGGATTCAAACACCTACACTCGGTGCCTATAGAGAAGGGCTAAGTGCCCAGGGTGGTGCAACCACCAGCCTGTCGCCCCCAAGTGACTTTTCCCTAGCGGCGTTGCCACCGCTAGTGGCAAGGTCAAACCTTTTTTTTAAACCTTGATATGTGTTAAGGTCATATGGCGAACCACCCGCCAGCCCCAAGGGAGCCTCATTTTTGCGCTTGATTAGTCTTTGGGTGCCCTCATTAGGGATTTTTTCATTTTTTCATAACTTGTAATCTAGGAGACAAATTTTCGAACAAGATATCACTGAAAAAGATGGTTTCATAAATTTTGCAGTGGTGTAGGATATTTTCAGAATTTTTTTTTTGTGACATTTATTATTGGTTAAAGTCAAATCTTGTTTTACGGCTCCTGAGCTCATAACTTTTTTCCATGATCTTTAATTTTTGTGATTCTTGCAGTGTTGGAAAGGTATTGAGGAGCTCTACATTTCCATCCATGCACTTTTTCTTGTATTTGTCCAAGGTTGATCCTTATTCAAGTTTATCCCCAAAGGGTGTTTTAGAGATTACTTGGATGTTTTTCCAGTTGGGAGCGTGCACTTATGATATTAGCACTTCATTTCAATTCCAAATCATTTGTCAATCAACTGTTGCTTCACATATTCCAGGGTTGTGCCAGTTTGTGAGTTTTTTGGTGTTCCTTGGCATCAGGTCTATCATTACTTTATCACGATTCCAAACTGAGTCCTTGAGTGACTTTAATATGGTTTCTAGCATCAAAGTTATCTTTCCTTTGCTTACCAAATTAAGGATTCCAGTGTTACTTCACAAGTGTGCTTCTAGTTCTTCTTTGTAGTGATATTATCTCATTATGGTGGGGGTTGTTGAAATGAACAAGACAACTAAGAGGTGGGGGGGTGAATCAGTTGTAGCATGTTATACCTTCAAAAACCTCAATAGTAATTAGATTCACAAGCATTCATTAAACCCTTATTTTTTTAGTTTGATTAAACATGAAATGCAAATAACTAAAATTAAAATCACAAAACCATACACATAAGAACACCATATTTATGCGGAAAACCCAATGATGGAAAAACTACGATGAGGATTAGCTTACAATATAAAGAATTCCAAAATTGAATATAGAGGCTCACTGCTAGAGAGGCTCATTGCCAGAATAGGACACACTATCCAAAAAGAGGCTCACAACTAGGGCTCACTACCATAGAAAGAATACACGAAGATATAATAAGAATGTTACCTAAAGAAACACTTCCCAATGCAACAAAGATTCCACCATAGTTTCTCGCACACTTTTGCAGTCTCACATGAAAGATATCAAATGCCTTAAGCTCATTGCCTTCAGAGCCCTAACATGAAATTTTCACTGCTCTGATCAAATTCACATCTCATTACACTTCACTCACAACAATCTCGCATATATCTTGCTTCTTACTCTTTCATCAACCCTCTTGTATCAACACCATACATGTTTATATCAAACTCTTCTTAAAAAACTTTCTCTAATGTCGGCCACTAGTCGTTATACATTCAAATTTAAAATAGGTCGACACCCAAACATTCTCGTGGTGGATAGGAACAAAAGGCGACCAACATAAATCCTTAATTAGAACCCAAATAGATCCTAACACACTTCAATACGCTTCTACAAGCCTCGCATGTAGTGTTAAACACAAGGTCGGCCAACACCCATGCAAAACACCATAGACATTAAGTACACGCTTCCTTAGATGAATTCAAAAGTTCCAAACAACATAATTCACTTGAAATCAATCTAGAAAAATCCATGAATTACTTAAGATTCATCAAACACTTCAACCAAGCTTCACATCAACAACTACTTTAATTCAGGACAATAGATAACCCTTGTTTGCATACTGATAAATGAAACTTACACTGTACTACACCAAATCAAGTAAAAATTTGAACACAAAAAGAAAAAATCATTATCAACAACTTCCCAAATCCACACAACCTGAATCTAAATAGTGGAGAAACGCGTAGCAAATACATTTCTACCAGACCACAAAGAACATTACTGAACAACTAGTTCACACACTGGTGAAAATATCTTGCACTGTATAATGATCCAAAAACCCAAAATTTGGATATAGCAACTACCAACAACTATGAGCAATACCTCAGATCTACACAAGCATAGAATCAACACAAAAGAAACATAGAGCACATCCTAGAGCATACATTGAATACCTACAAGACACTATTTTCTCTATTTATCAAATTTTCTCAAAAGCACTTGGAAACCAAGTATCAGAGACATCATTTGAACACATTACTTCACTCTAACACACTTCCAAACATAGCAACATAAGCATAACTCCATGTAATCACAACACTTCTTCAAAGTCTCAACTATACATGCACAAACAACAAACCTTCTTTATTACAACTTTCTCAATATCCTCAACATATACAATCAATAACCAACTTCCTCTACACATAGTTGACATCAATGACAACATCAACTAGTTGACATCAATTACAACACATTATACTTTCAACAATATTCCCCTTTGTCATTGATGGCAACTTGAAAAACCATCAAAGACAACACAACAGCTCTGAACAGCTTTTCCTGCAACTTTTTTGAATGAATAAGATTTTTCACATGATACTTTTTCTCCCCCTTTGACATCAATGGAAAAGGAAAAAGATTTTTTACATTGTTCTCTCCTTTTGAAATTGAGCCAAGATCTATACCAACATCGAATACTCCCCCATAGTAGTACATCCAATCATATGCATAATGACAACACATGACACTACCTACTCCCCCTAAGAGGTAGCCACCAAACATCAGTCCAGAAAGAAGATAGATCCATAGATCCACTAGACTGATGCATATCCATATGCATCTAGTTCAAGAAAGGAGGAGCAATAACCCCCGACTTCTCCTAGAGATACTCAAAAGTATCTTTAGGAAGAGCCTTATTAAATATGTCAGCAATCTGATCCTTTGTAGGTACATACTCAAGCTTTACTTCATTCACCATAACCTTCTATCTCAAAAAGTGATACCTGATAGATATATTCTTTGTCCTTGAGTGCGTCACTGGGTTCTTTGAAATGTTAATTACACTTGTATTATCACAAAAAATAAAGATGGGATCATCATGCATGACTCTGATATCCTTCAATGTATGTCTCATCCACAAAACTTGTGTGCAACAAGATGCTGCAACAATATACTCAGCCTCTACAGTGGATAAGGAAACTGAATCTTTCTTTTTACTTAACCATGACACTAATTTTCATCCAAGAAAGAATGCACCGCCATTTGTACTTTTTCTGTCATCAGCACACCCTGCCCAATCTGCATCAGTATAAGCACTTAGTGTAAAGTCAGTATCACTAGGATACCATAAGCCAAGGTCCAGAGTGCTTTTTAAATATTTGAATATCCTCTTGACAATTGAAACATGTGTTTCTTTAGGATCCTCTTGAAATATAGCCACAAGACAAACTGCATGCATGATATTCGGTCTGGTAGTAGTTAGATACAACAGTCCACTAATCATATATTTGTAATTGCTCTAAATCATTATCTTTACTTAGTTTGCAACCAATTACCATAGGAGTGCATACCGGTTTGGAACCATCCATCCCAAACTTCTTCAACATTTATCTTTCATACGTATATTGTGAAATTAAAATCCCTTTGTTAGTTTGATTGATTTGCATTCCAAGGAAGAAATTCATCTCACCAAACATAGACATCTCAAACTCTTTTTGCATTTCTTCAACAAACATCTTACACATAGTTTGATTGCCTCCAAAGATTATTTCATCCACATACACAACTACTATCAAGATCTTGTCATCTCCAATTTTGAAATAGAGATTTCTATTTGCAGTACCTTTGTTGAAACCTTGCTGAATCAAATATTTGTCCAACCTTGCATACTGGTGCAGGGGCACCTAAGTTTTCATGCCCCAAGAGGTGTCAAAAGTTGAAAATTTGTTTTTCTTGAGTTAATTGCATGTAATAAGGTCTTCAAGGACCATTTCATATTTTTTTGAGTCATTTTTGAGACATTAGGGGTGATTTAGGGTCTAGTTGCAAAATATTGTCAAGTTGCACAAATGTTGTCAAAGCAACTTTTGCACTTTTTTGGCATAACAAGGTATAATGATGTTTAGTTGAGTTTGTAATTTTAAAATTGGTTATGAACCATTGGGAAATGGTTGGTGAATGTTTAAAATGCCTTGTGTGGTCAAAGGTAAGTTTGGTTGATGACATTTTGGAAGATTGAATCAATAAAAGCTCTATTTTTTGCAATTTCTAAACGTATTTTGCTGCTATAGTGAATTGTGTGGATCTGTATGATCCCACCATGGTCTAAATTCAATTGGAGTTGATAGAGCACTAATTCTACTTCTTGTTGCACTTGGTTTCATTCATTTTCATAAGATTTGAATAAGTTAGAGTCATTTCTTCTCAGATTGGTCTAAACCCTAGGTAGGGTAACCGAGAAGAAAGAAAAATGTAAATCTTTCCATTCCATCAATAGAAACTCCTAAAAATCGATGGAATTGCTTGTGTGGGGTTTCTCTTTGGTTTCAAAAACTTGTAGATGTAGAGGATGGTGTTTGGCACATGTGGAGTTGCTGCTATGACTTGATATCTTCATGTATCAAGCTTAGGAACCCTAGAGACTTAGGGTATTGGTTGAAAAGCCTTCAGAGATTGATATGCCTAATAGGAGAAGGTTAATTTTACCCCGTTGGACATTTTTGAAGCACTGGAATGAGGGTGGAGCCCCTGGAACACAAAAACCCTATTGCTACCCATCTTAGATGTGATATTAGGCCTAATTTAAGCGAGGATAGTCAAAATTTGGAGCCCTTCGTACAAAGTGAACCCACCTAAGTTTTGGATATGTTGATGAATGTCCAAAAGGGTATTTAAGGAAATGTGTTTTCCATTTTGATTTCCATGTCTGCCCTAAAAGTTATGTCTGAAAAACCCTGTTTGAAAGGCTACTAGAAGGTATGAAGGCTTTTGAAGCAAAACCCATCATTTGGTGTTGGAGGATTTGAAAGATTCATTTTATGAGGTTGTTTTGAGTTTGGCTACCCCTGATCTACATCAAATTAGTATCAAAGAGCAGGTTTGATCTGAAGAGGGAAAAGGTTGAAGAAAAAAAGAAATAAGATGCCTCCAAAAGGGAATCCACAAGCTAGAGAGATGAATGAAATGAAGGAGAAGCATGCAAGAGAGATGAGACAAATGAAAGAGGTTCAAGAATCCCTTCAATCCAGGCTTTCTACAGTGGAAACAAGTTAGAAGAGAGGAATGGTCACAAGAGACTTGAGTGATCGAGAAGAAGAAGAAAGGGAAGAGGAAAGTTCCCAAACGGGGTCTAAGGAAGAGATGGATCCTAAAGACTTAAGGATGGAAAATTTATTGAAGGAAGTGAAGGGAGAAGGTCCTAAGATCAAGATGTATTTACCCATGTATAGAGGAAAATTGGATAGTGAAGAACTCCTAGATTGGATAGGAGCATTGGATAACTACTTTGATTATGAAGATGTGCCAAAGGAGCAAAGGGTGAAGTTGGCCAAGACAAAGTTGAAGGGCCATGCCTTGCTTTGGTGAGATTATGTACAAAATTAAAGGAGAAACAAGGGGAAGTCTAAAATCACCTCTTGGGATAGGATGGTTGCTAAACTCAAAGGAAAGTTCCTTCCCGGTGACTACACTATTCAATTGTTCAAGAGGCTTCAAAACCTTAAGCAAAAAGAGATGGATGTGCACACCTATACAGAAGAGTTTTACAAATCGAGCATAAGGGTAGGCCATGTAGAAGATGACGTGGAAAAAGTGGCAAGATACATCAATGGGTTGAGGTATAACCTTCAAGATTAATTAAGCCTCACTAATCCAAGAACGGTAGAGGAGTGTTACCATTTGGCCATCAAGGCTGAAGATAAGTTGAAGAGAAGGCAAGAAAAGCAAAGAAGGGGTAGAGGCAAAAATTCTAGAGGAAGAGAGATGTTTGTTGGTAGGGGGCAGTCCCAAAGATCACAAGGAGAATTAAGCAAAAATCAAGAACAAAGTTTAGACTCAAGGAACAACTTTAGAGGAAGGAGACCCAACAATAGGGGCAAATTTGGAGGCCAAAGAGGAGGATCAAGTGGATTTATAGGAAAATGTTATAAGTGAAATAAACTTGTAGGCCATCAAGCATGGCAATGCACTGAAAATCAGTCCACTACTTCATTTGGAGGAGAAAGAAGAAATCATTTTGTGCAAGGAGAGGACAATGAGAGTATGAATTCTCCATCACATAATGTTGATCCAAAAGTTGGTGAGTCTCATGGTGAGAAGGACTTTGATAAAAGTGTTAATGAAAGAAGAACCTCTACAAAGAAAGTCTCTTTTCAGAAATACATGTAAGTGTGTAGGTAAATCTTGCAAAGTAGTGATTGATTCTAGTAGTACATATAATTTGGTTTTAGTTGAGATGGTTGAAAATCTTAAGTTGAAAAGAATCCCTCATACCACTCCATATACTGTTTCTTGGCTTAAAAAATGGCAACAAGTAGTTGTAAATGAACAAAGTTGGCTTGATTTTCATATAGGGGGATACAAGGATAAGGTTTTGTGTGATATAATACCTATGGATGTGTGTCTTTTGCTTTTGGGAAGGCCTTGGAAGTATGATAGGAAGGCTATCCATGATGGGAGGAAAAACACATATGCTATAGAAAAGGATGGGGTTTCTTACATCTTCACACCATTGAATGATGAAAGCCAAGATTCTCAAGTGGGGCCTAGTGTGATGTTGGTCAATGAAAAGGAGTTCTTAAAGACCTTGGAAGAGGAGAATGTTGGATTTTCTATCATAGTAAAGCCTAAATCTATCATGGTAGTAGAAAAGAAAGAGGAGTTACCTTTGCAGGTGAAAGCATTGTTGAAGAAGTATGAGGAAATAGTGGTGGATGAGATTCCTAACACCTTGCCACCTATGAGGGACATAAGCCACCATATTGATTTCATTCTAAGGGCTAGTTTTCCCAAAAAAGTTGCGTACAAGATGACTCCACAACAAAATGAGGAAATTAAGAGGCAAGTGCAAGAATTACTGGACAAAGGGCTAATTAGGGAGAGTTTGAGTCCTTGTGCGGTTCCCACAGTCCTAGCACCAAAGAAATGTAGTGAGTGGAGGATGTGCACTAATTCTAGGGCCATTAACAAGATTACAATAAGGTATAGGTTTCCTATTCCAAGAATTGAAGACCTAATGGATTGTTTGGGTGGTACATGCTACTTTTCCAAGATTGATCTCAAGAGTGACTATCATCAAATTAGAATCAGACCTAGTGATGAATGGAAAACAACCTTCAATAAAAATGAAGGGTTGTATGAATGGATGGTAATGCCTGTTGGTTTGTCAAATGCCCCTAGTACTTTCATGCACTTGATGAATTAGGTGCTTAAACCTTTCATTGGTAAGTTTGTGGTAGTGTATCTTGATGATATTCTTGTTTTTAGCAAAACTAAAAAGGAACATTTGCAACATTTAGATTTGGTTTTGAGAAGGTTGCATGAAGAAAAGCTAATGATAAACTTGAAGAAGTGTGAGTTCTTGAAAACATAGTTGGTTTACCTTGGCTTTGTAGTCACCAATGGCACTTTGAAGATGGATCCAAGTAAGGTTGAGGTTATCCTAAGCTGGCCTACACCAAAATCAGTGGCTAAGGTAAGGATTTTCCACGGTTTGGCTAGATTTTACAGAAAATTCATAAGAGGTTTTAGTCATGTATGCGCTCCTATGATTGATACAATAAAGGGTGATAAGAGAAAGAGGTTTGTTTGGTCTAAGGAGGCTCATAGGAGTTTTGAATATTTGAAAAAGAAACTTGTTGAGTAGCCCATATTGACTTTTCCTAGTTTTGATAAGGTCTTTACCATTGAGTGTGATGCAAGTGGTCATTCTATAGGTGTTTTCCTAAGTCAATAAAATAGACCTATTGACTTTTTTAGTGAAAAATTGAATGAAGATAAGAAAAATTATTCTTCATATGATCTTGAGATGTATGCAATGGTGCAAGCATTAAAGAAATGGAGACATTATTTGATTCCTAGGGAGTTTATAGTGTACACTAACAATCATGCTCTCCAATTTTTGAATAGTCAAGATAAACTCAGTAGTAGGCATGTGAAATGGGTTGAATTATTGTAAGGATTTACTTTCACCATTAAGCATAAAAAGGAAAAATCTAACAAAGTGGCAAATGCATTGAGTATTGATAAAATGGATCATGTTAATACAAGGGATGGATGGGAGGGTAGGGATACATATGTTGAAATGGATGAGATAACTTGCCCTCCAATTGTAATCGTATAGTTAGGTGATTGGTTTTTCATATGACTCCCACAAGTGGATTTTCATAATGGTACTTGTCCAAGGTGTGAAAAGAAGTTGTTTTCATCATTGGATGAATTTATTTCTCTATTGTTTTTTTTTTGTTTTTTATATTTCTTTGGATTTTTGGACTTTTTGGGCTACTCTCAATTTCCATTGATTTAGGTGTTAAGTGCATGGTTGTCTAATCTATCTAATTTGGATGCTTCTATAATGATGTCCCAATAGTACACTACCTTGTGAAGTTCCTTTGTTAGAATATCTAAACTAGTATATAATTAGAATGTGTGATGATGATTTTTGATAGCCAGGTTAGCCTTATCCAAATGTAAACATCTTGATAAAGTTCCATCATATCCCTTGTGGCAAAAGTGTGGCCATAAGGATATAGTATATTTGGAATTTTTAGTTGTTGGATTTAGGAGGAGGATTTATGGATTTGGGTTACATGATTGAGAATTAGAATTTTGGATTGTGATGAGAGGTGTTGGAATTAGAAGGTTGAGTTGGATTCTAGATATACAAATTTGGTTTTGGGATTAGGCTCAAGAATATGACCAAAAATATTATTAGATTGTGAAGCTTTGTATTATAATTGTGAAGATGATGCATACCTATTGTATGTAATTTTTAAATCTGAGCTTTCTTTTGACATTTTTATTTGATTAGATTGACCAAATCACTTTAATTTTGGACCCATATTACTTTTTTTCTTTCTTCTTGATTTTTGGATACATGCCATTTTTAATTTAATTTTAATTTTGTGCTTGATTATATTTTTTGCTTATTTTTTCTTTGGTGCTTAATTGTGATATTTTACTTCATGGGAATGCTTCACTTTGTATTATGGATGGTGTTGTTGGTCCCAATAAAGGGGTGTAGGATGATGGGGATGATATTTTTTAGTATGGGTGAAGGGAGTAAGAAAAGGATTGGTGGTGATGGGATTATTAGAGGAGCTTTGAATAGCCTCAATTTGGATGTTTTCATTGGATAAAGTTGCTCTAATTATCATTTAGGTTTCATCATTAGATTTTTTGTGAGGAGGTGTGTAGCTAATACCTTGATATCCATGATTTTCATACACTAATATTGGCTCTAGAATTCCTTGTTCATGAAGGCATAACCCCTTTCCATTGCATCCCATACTTGGACAAATTTTATTTGCAATAGCATGTGTTTTATTTTTGAAACAAGATGCATAACCATATTTAGATAACCATGATGTTCTAGAGAGGTCTATTTTCTTGTTTTTGAGAAGGCCAAACCACATAAATGTGGTTGAATTAATTTGATAAGATGTTTGTGATTTCTCCTTATTCAATATTATGGCTTATTGATCAAATATATTTTCATCATCTTTGATGTGATCCTATTAGTTATTTGGGTGTCTATGTTTCTAAGGGAGGCAAGTGTCTCATCTTAGGAAATGGAGGATTTTGGAGTATGGATGTGATTAGCTTCAATTAAGGGTCATGGATGGGATAAAGGTGGGTGAGAGGATCATTTTGGGCTTCTTGGTCATAAATAGGTTCATGATCATAGATTCCAAATTAGTTTGGATAGGTATTTTTTTTCCAAATATGGGATTATATTGAATTTCATTACCAGATCTATGGGGAGTGTTTGGGTAACTTGGCCTTGATTTAGAATGTCACTTATTTTATCATGGTTTAGGATTTTCTCTTGATATAGATCCAATGATTTAGACGATAGGATGTGAGTTTTGATAAAGGTGGGGGATTGTAAGATGGACTTAGGATTTTTGCATGGTAATAATGGATTATAGGTAGGAAGCTCTTGATTGGGTTTGATAGGTAGTGGAGTGTGTGATGGTGTTCAATATAGGGTAGACATAGTGGTAGAATGTTCACTAGTAGGTATTGTTGATATGTCTTTCTTGTATTTATTGTTTTTATCCTATATGATTAGTGCTTGGAAAAATATTTGGTAGACAGTGTTGGGAAAATGTGTCTCAACCTTCTAATTATATAAGGTTTATTGTGGATGGGATATATATATATATATATAGATATATATATATATATATAGATATATATATATATATATCTTAGTTGCACTGATAGGTGTAATATAAAATGGGAGCATGGGGTAGAGTGGAGGAGTGGGATGCATTTTAATGTTAACAATTTTTTGTTAACAAAAACTCTTAAATGACCAACATACATTAAATTAATGATATATTGTATATCTGGACCGTTCATTATTAGGTTTTAGATCTAATGGTAGATATTTTTTTTGCATGTCTTGCCCTAGAAGATAACCCTATTTTATGAGGGTGTTGTATTATGGTTGTGGTATTGTGATGTAATATGAGAGTTTGGTAGCGGTCGTGTTGTCTCTAGATCTCTAATGGTGATACTCCTATGAGAAACTTGCTTTGCAAGTATATTGTAATCTTTGTGATTTTTGAATAATATATTGGGCGGTTTTTAGAGTGTGGAATTTTTCTCCCAAAAGGGTGTTCCCCACATAAATCACTATGTCATGGTATGCATGATATTTATGTTTATTTTTGTTTAAGTTTTTGTAACTATTGAAAATATATGTAAAGTTTTGCATTATTCTCCTCTCAATATTAGTGTAGGATGTTGTTTCACTACCTTAGCTTCCTTACAAGTGGTATCAAAGCCTGATCACCTTTGGTTTTTGTTGTAGGTTGTTGGGTTTTTTTGAACTAATCCATATTTGAGTGGGAGCTTGTGAAAAAGATACTTTGTAATCTTGTTGCAATAATTTTCAGATGGCAAGTTCATTAGGGAGAATAGAGGTGGATAATTTTTTGGAAATAATTTTGAGATGTGGAAGTTGAAGATGGAGGATCTGTTGATAGATGGAGGATTTGTTGATAGATCAAGATCTATGGGATGCTATTGATGAGAAAGTTTCAAGGTCTGTAGATCCTACTTTAGTTTCTCAATATGATGTTATGGATCATAAAGCCAATGGTCTAATCAAATTATGCTTGGCAGATGCTGTTTTAATCAATCTCCATGAAGAGAGCTCTACACAAAAACTATGGAAGAAGCTTGGTGAGATGTATCAAGCCAAATCTTTAGTAAACAATATTTTCTTGAGGAAGAAATTGTATTCCTTGAGAATGGAAGAATGTGGACGAATCATAGACCACCTGCAAGCATTCAATATGTTGGAGGCTCAATTGGCATCAGTTGGTGTCAAAATGGATGAGGACAAATGTCAGATCTTGCTTTTTTCTTTTCCTGATTCATAAGATTCTCTTGTTATGGCTATTGGGAGTACTTCTGTTATATTGAAGAATGAAGATGTGGTGAGTTCTTTTCTTTCTGAAGAGATGAGGAGGAAGGTATCCATCAGTGCTAAGGAGGCCCTAAATGTTCATGGAAAACCTCAGGAAAAAGGAAAGAAGAATGAGAAGCGTGATAAATCCAAGTCCAAGGGGAAATCTAAATCTCTTGGAAAGTCCAAAGTTATTTGCTAGAACTATAGTAAGCCTGGACATGTTTGGAAGGACTACAAAGAAGAAAAGAAGAATAAAAAGAATAAATTTGATTATGATTTTGAGTCCTAGAAGGAATATGGTGATGCATTTATTGCAGCTTTGGCAACTCGTGTAGGTAATGATGCATGGTTAATTGACTCAGGTGCATCTTTCTATATGACCTTTAATAGAGATTGATTTTCTAAATAATATGGTTTTGTATTATGTCAAGGTGTCCTCTTGATTATACGTTTAGAGTGTCTGCATGATACAGGTAAATGTTATAAACTCATATGGAGCATGTGATCTCCTAGGTGGAGATGGTTAGATCATGTTGTCATGTTTATGTTCTTGGTTCATAATTGGAGCTTTGACATTGATCTTATTTGGTGCTCTTTGTATTGAGTCCATGATCATTTTCTTGATTACTTCATGATGATGTTATGTTGCATTTAGAGTTTGGAATGGATCGATCAGTTACAAGTTCTCATGGATACATAGAGACTTAGGCGAGGCTTGGAGATCTCTTGTGATTAGAGACAAGTGTTGAGATGGTTACTAATTAATGAGGTTTTAGTTGGAAGTCCGAGGAGCCTACACCTTGGTTGGATATGAGTTCAACATGAACCTACGAGGAGAGTGTTCTTAGATGAGTCATGATGACTTAGATATCTTGGAGGAGCATTTTCATTCCCCTTTCTTGGTCTACTCGGCAATTTATCATTTGAGAGGTATTTCCCATTGTTACTTTTAGGTGCATTATGTTTTATGCTTTATCTTCTCATGCATATGGATCTTGAGCTATGGTTTGTTGGTTCTGGATGGTTCATTTGAGGGATGTTGGCATGTTTATCTCCTTATGCATTATGAGATTATTCATTGATGTTGAGTTTAGGAGATGCTATTAGGCTTATTCCCTTGGTTAGGAAATAGATTTAGTTTGATCTTCCTTTGGTTTGAGATTCATATATCTTGGTTATGGTTAGATGTGGATAGTTCTATTCTCTTTGGGGTTTTATGGAGGAGATCATACTTATCATAGCTTAGCATTTAGAGGTGTGTGTAGAAGGACATGCTACATGTTTTGATTTGCAAATTATCTCCTTGGTCTCGTTCTTCTTCCTAGATGTTTGCATTCACATGACATTGGTTTTGAGATCTTTTGTTGGAGCTATGGTGATCACTATGTTTGTGGTCATGTGTTGTTCATTATTCTTTTGTGACAAAATGGTTGTTCCTTTATCTCTTTCCTTTGTTGGGTGTGGAGAACTTGGGAGATTTATAGATACTTGTGGTGAGAGATGTATTGGAACGTATTGGTTTGCAGGATTTACATATCTTTGTGGATGTTCCTTAGTACTACATGATGTTGGTTACACTTCTATGTGATGCTATTGGTGGATCTTTGGTTGCCTTGATCATTTTTCAAATTTGACATTACCTTATGTAGTGGTTGTAGATACCCTAAGTTGTCCTGACCTATAAGCAACACCTTTTTACCAATTTTCACTCTTCTTCCCTAAATGATTAAATAATACCTTATTATTTAATTATTATCAATTTTTATATTACTATTCATTAAGTAATTTTACATTATTTAATTAATTAATTCAAATTCATCATTTCCAACTAATTAAGTAAATCATACTTATTTAATAATGACATGATTGTCCTTATTCTTTTTGACTAATTAAATAAATCATATTTATTTAATAATATCCTAATTAAACATTATTCTTCTTGATTGATTAAATAAACATTATTTATTTAATTATGTCGCCAACTTCACTAATTCTTCTATTTTAATTAAATAGTTATCATATAGTTATTTAATTAACATCAAACACCCTTCTCATATTAAATAATTGTTACAAATTATTTAATTAAACCACTTTCCCACTTCTAGATTAAATAATTAAATAAATTAATTTTTCAATATCCACTCAACATGATCTATTTATAAATAAAATTTTGTTTATCAAATCCTTATTAGCACGTTCCTCTAAAGATTAATTAATTACTAAATTAATTAATTACCCTCACACATAGGTGATCCTACAATAGTGGTTTACAATTTTTGGCCAAACTGGACACTGAAATAATTTTCTTGAACTAAATCTTCACTTTCAGGCACCTATAGTGGCTAAACCATGAGGAATTTGAAGATGATGCAAACTAGAGTTTCGTGAAATTTTGTCTGTAGATTATAAATATATTTTTTTCAAAAATTTTGGATTCAAATTGCACTTATTTTTCCATCTCCCTCGAAAACTAATTTTTTTCATAAAACAACATTTTTAAAAAGTGACACTCACCGTATAACGTATAACTTTTTTTCCATGAAGGATAAAATTCTATTTTTTTCGAATTTAGATTTGTAACTTCAATATCTAGTGCTTCCACTTGGTTAGATAGTGTTTTATTGAATATGTTTTCTTTAATCAAGTTTCAAAGTCAAACCAATTACAATTTATACATAGTGCAACTATATAACACGTAACTTTTTTTGTATGTATCAAAATTCAATTTTATTTTTTTTGTTGGATAAAGGACTCCAATATCTGGTGCACTCATTTTTTCATTTTTTTTTTATAATCTTCTATTTTTCCACATGTGCAGAGTAAAAAGTTTGATTTTTGATGAAAAACCTACATTCACAAGAAATAAAAAATAAATATAATAATCAAATTTAATTTAATTAAAATTATATTTTTTTGGAAGCTTATAATAAGGAATACATACTTACAAAAAAAATAAAATTAAATGAATTCATTTGATCCCCCAAAAGGTAAATCAAAAGTGGTTTTTTATCAGCATTTTAATAGGTGTAAGGAGACTTCGTTATAGGTATGGTTTAAAACTAGCGGGGTTCTATCCAAGGGGGTTTGGTCTAAGGTGGTTTGATCAAACCCTATTCAGTTGGAATCCTTTAAATGGAACTTTTCAAGGCTTAAATCATTATATTTTCTAAAAATATGTGATTTCAGCAAAAAATAGGATCTCCTAGAAAGTGTAAACCACTATTGTGGCAACACCCACTGTATATTGATTGATCAATCACACCCATTGATTATTCAATCAAATATGTTGATTGATCAATCAAACCCATTGATTATTTAATTAAATATGTTGACTAACAAATCAATTTCATTGATTGTGTTTGGAAAATGTGTGTCAACCTTGCAATTCCATAAGGTATTGTTGATATGTCAGCGACGGGGGGTGTGGGGGGTTCCCCCCTACGAGGGGTCCAAGAGGATCATCCCCTAGTGAGGGGTCCATGGGCTACGCCCCCTAGTGGGGGCTCAGGGACAATGCCCTTGAAAGGAAAAATTTATTTATATTTTATTATTATAAATCTTGATCGTTCATCATTAGGTTTTATATTTGATGGTCGATATTTTAGAAGGCAACCCTATTTTATTAGGGTGTTATATTAAAACTATATAAATTGTGATGTATTATGAGAGTTTGATAGCAATAGTGTTGCCTTTGGACTTCTGGTTGGTGATACTCCTATGAGAAGCTTGCTCTACAAGTATATTGTAATCTTTTTTATTTCTGAATAATGTATTGGGTGAATTTTGAGTGTGGGGTTTTTTCTCGAAAAGGTTTTCCCCACATAAATCACTGTATTGTGGTATGCATGATATTTATGTTTATTTTTTTGTAATTGAAAATATCTATAAAGTTTTACATTATCTTCCTCTCCAAATGAGTGTAGGAAGTTGTTCCACTACCTTAGCTTCCTTACAAGTGGTATTAGAGCCTGATCACCTTTGGTTTCAATTGTGGGTTGTTGGGTTTTTTGAACTAATCCAAATTTGAGTGGGAGCTTGTGTAGAAGACACTTTATGACCTTGTTACAAGAATTTTTATATGGCAAGTTCATCAGGGAGAATAGAGGTGGATAATATTTTTGGGAATAATTTTGAAATGTGGAAGTTGAAGATGGAGGATTTGTTGATAAATCGATATCTATGGGATGTTGTTGATGAGAATGTTTCAAGACCTGCATATGCTACTTTGGCTACTCAATATGATGTTTTGGACTATAAATCCAAGGGTCTAATTATATTATGCTTGGAAGAATCTATTTTAATCAATGTCCATGAAGAAACTTCTGCACAAAAACTATGGAAGAAACTTGGTGAGATGTATCAAGCCAAATATTTAGTGAAAAATATTTTCTTAAGGAAGAAATTGTATTCCTTGAGAATGGAAGAGGGTGGATGAATTATAGGCCACCTGGAAGCATTCAATATGTTGGAGGCTCAATTGGCATCAGTTGGTGTCAAAATGGATGAGGAGGAGAAACATCAGATCTTGCTTTGTTCTTTGCTTGATTCGTGGGATTCTCTTGTTATGGCTATTTGGAGTACTTCTATTATATTGAAGACTAAAGATGTGGTGGGTTCTTTTTTTTATAAAGAGACTAGGAAGGTATCCATCAGTGCTAAGGAGGCCCTAAATATTCATGGAAGACCTAAGGAAAAAGGTAAGAAGAATGAGAAGCGTGATAAATCCAAATCCAAGGGGGATCCAAATATCCTAGAAAGTCCAAAGTCACTTGTTGGAATTGTAGTAAGCCTGGACATATTCATAAGGACTGCAAAGAAGAGAAGGAGAAAAGGAAGAAATTTGATTATGATTTTTAGTCTGAGAAGGAAGATGGTGATGCATTCATTGTAGCTTTGGCAACTCATGCAAGTAATGGTGCATGGTTAATTGAGTCAGGTACATCTTTTCATATGAATTTTAATAGAGATTGGTTTTCTAAATATGAAAAATTTGATGGAGGTAAGGTGTACTTGGGTGATGATTTTCATTTAAATATTGTTGGTTGTGGTAAAGTTAAAATCATGTTTCCTAATGGTATAACAAAAAGGATTAATGGTGTGTTGCATATCCTTCGATTAACACAAAATTTTTTATTTGTGAGCAAACTAATAGATGTGGGTGTGTAGGTGGTTTTTTTGATGCAGGATGTAAGATGGTTAGAGGTGTTATGGTGATTGCTAGAGGTGTCAAATATGAAACATTGTATAAGCTTGATGCATGCACTGTTGAGTGAAATACTACTTCTATGAAAAGCATGTCTATGGAAGAGATGAGTGTTTCACCTTCAGTAGATGGTCATGGATTTTGGGTACCCAAAGGTGCTCTTTATTTTGAATCAAAGCTACCTGCAAAGAAAACTATGTTATGGCACCAGAGACTTGGCCACATAGGAGAAAAGGGTCTAAGGACCTTCAAAAACAAAAGCCTTGTTGAAGGTCTATCTGATTGTAATCTTGAATTTTATTTTTGTGAGCATTGCATTTATGGAAAACAAAACCACGTTCAATTTTACTCAAGTTCTCATAAATCTTGTGGATATTATTCACTCTGATGTGTTTGGTCCTATAGATGTTCCTTCAATTGGTAAATCCATATATTATGTTTCATTTATTGATGATTATAGTAGGACATGGGTATATTTTCTAAAGAGTGAATTTGAATTTTTCAATCAATTTAAAGAATTTAAATAATGGTTGAGTTGCAGAATAGAAAGAAAATAAAATGTTTGAGGACTGGTAATGACGGTGATTTTTTCTCTAATGATTTTGATAGATTATGTAAAGATTGTGGTATTCATAGACATAAGACAACACCATATTCTTTCCAATAGAATGGAGTTGCAGAAAGAATGAACAGGACATTGATGGAGAAGGCTAGTAGTATACTGAGTGGTACTAGTCTAGAAAAAAGGTTTTGGGCTGAAGTTGTTTCCACTACCTGCTACTTGATTAATAGGTCTGCTACACATGATATACTCAATCTCCTCTAAATTATCATCATCAAAGTGTATGCAATTTTCATTTGTAAGGGGAATGTGAAATTTTTCAATAGGATCCTCTGGGAATGGAGAGATATGAGAGTCTCCATGGATCTTCCAAAGTCTAGTCCAAAGTGTGTGGAGATAATCAATGTCTGATATAACATACATAGTGTCATGATCAACACTAGAAAAAATAACTCCTACTACATGATTACTAATAATTCCCCCAAGCTAATCTACTCCCTAGTGTGTCTAGTGTAGGTATGAGTCGATAAATATAAGGCAAAAGATCAAGCCACTTGAGATGTGTCAAGATGCCATTTTTCTAAGACTCGTAATTTTCCTTTTCAAAGATGACCATAGAAGAATGAATAGAAAAACCCATGGTACCTCAAATAAAATAATCAAAGATTCATAAATTCAATGCATATAAAGCAGATTAAATGAAGTTGTCTCATGCAAATAGATCATTTCTAGGTGCCAAGTTGTCCAAGTAATTAAGCATAATGTGAAATCAAGAAAAAATGAATAAAATATACTTGGGGCATATTTTTTAAAAATTGCATAAATAGATCTAAAGAGCTTTGAAATACATTTCCAACTTCACAAGAATCACAAAAATTGGAGATCCGAGTGAAAATTTATGAGTTTGAAAGAAAAAAATGTTGATTTGAATTTGACTAAGAAAAAACTATACCAACAAAAAAAAATTGATGACGATACTTGCACCACTAGAAAGTACACAAAACCAAATTTCTAACAATATCTTGTTTGCTTGATTTTTCCATTGTATGTCCAAAATAAAAAATAGCTATCTTAGGACAAATGAGAGCTAGGAGAGAGCCAAGGGGGGGTACAATGTTGAAGTCACACTAATACCATGTTAGAGTTGATAGTGAACCTCACAACTCCCAAAAATCACTTGCAACCAAAACACCTTCACCAAAAGAGATCAAAGTAGATTTTCTATGAAACCATGAGAGAAGATCGGATCCAATAAAGCATTTGATATGCCTTTTATATTAAATAATGAATACCTAGATTAATTATTAAAAAATAATTCTCATAAAATAAAAAAACAAACCCTAGATGAGGATTTGATTATACTATGATAAGTGTCCTTATCCTATGCAATGAGACAATAAAACATATACATAGCCCAATCTAATAATAAAAAATCACTCCTAAGTTTAGCTTCAGTGTAATAAAGTAAAAGGGACCTAATAATTAATTAATAATTAGGTATTTTCCTAATTACTCCAATAAGGATAAATTTTGGAATGGATTATGATTGATGTCAAGGATTAACCTTTGAATTAAGTTTTAGATTGATTGGGCATTGATCTTCCAAGGATTTATGTGGATGATAGGATGATTTGGATTAAGGTTAATGGTGATTAGGATTGGGGTGATAATGATTGGTAGGCTTTGTATTGAGGCTTGTGTAGATTTGGATAGGGCATAAGGTTTAAGGTTAACTTGGATGGTTTTAGGAATAGGTTAAGTTTTGGTTTGAATAAGGGAGATAAATTTTTAAAGAGGTTAGATTTGATGTGTTTTAAGTGATGAACTAAATTCTTATATGGTTATAGATATGATTTGGATAGTATAAGGGGATGGTCCAATATTTAAAATGTATGGAAGGATTTAGAGAAAAATTCCTAAGACTCAAATCAATGTAAGAATGGTAGATGAGGATTATTGTGGAAAGAATAATGGGTAGGTGTAATAGATGATGGATGAAGGATATGAACTATGGAAAAGGATTAAGGTTTGGGAAATGGACTAAGGGTTGAAAGGTAATAAATATGGATTTATAAACTACATGTTGCAATTGGGTTATGATTTTTAGAATAAGATAAGGTGAAATAATTTTTGGAACTAATTAAGGTTGTGGATGATGGTCATCCTAAACTTGGCTTCAATTTTTTTTTTAGGGAATACCAATTTGGATTATGTTTTTAAACATAAAAAAAATGTTTTTAAAAATTGATTTTGATTGACTTGGACCTTTGAACATTTACAAACAAGTATTTGGTACTTACAATACCTAATCAAGAAGACACAACAATAAGTTTGATTTATTCAAATGACGAGTATCAATCCCTATGAGCCCATAAATATACTATCTATAAAGTGATGGATAGTTAGGGAACACAAGGCAATGTACCACCTATTCCCCCTTACCTTGGAGAAAAAATCCTTACCGAAAGGTAGCTCTATCTCATAACTTTGAAAGTATGATGTGGGTAACTTCATAAGCCTAACTAGTATTCAAAGCACCACAAGAAAGGATGGTCGATGGTATTAATCTAGGCTACATAAGGCTTTAGAGGGGTATCCTCGATATACCACAAGGGTATGTGAGACATAATCTATGTAAATTAAAGCAAAATATGTTAAATAACCTAGAGGACAGGATAATCAATTCTTCTCCTTCATTTCTTCAAGATATAAATCTCTTGGAGGATTAGATCAAATGAAAAATTTCTCTTCCAATAGGTGTCTCTTTCAATTTACCCCCTACTATTTATACTTCATTAGAATTCTATAGTTGAGATCATCCCATTGGTGATGAAATACAAAGTAATCCCCCTAAAAACAAAATTGGGAAGGTGATATTTATTTTTTGTCCTCATAATTTCCCAAATGTGTAAGAGGAAAGCATTTGTAAAATATCAATTCAAGATTAAAAAACATTGGTAAATTGATTAAAATCCAAATAAAATTGTGAAGGTTAATTGAAATCCCAATTTTCAATGTGAGCAGATAAGAATAGAAGAAAAAGCATACAAAAATGGAAAAGGTCTATAATCAACATCTTCTACAAATCATCTTGTAAAACCACCAAGTTAGTAGTTTAAGTATGAAATTTCTTCGACACATGAGAAACGCTACATTTAAAAGGTTAGCCATAAAACATAAAATAAGTTAGTATAAGGAAAAAAAAACATCATCAACATATTACTTATGATTGTCCAATATTTTTTTAATTGTAAAAAAGGGACTTTGTATGCAAAAGTTATGAATGTTTAACATTTAAATATAAAATATGGATTTCAAATAGTTACCTAGTTTTGGTTCAAACTATAGACAAATACCTAATCCACCACGTAGAGTACTAAGCCAACTTTTCAATGCTTGTAAAAATTCAAAAAAATGACAAAAAATGAAAAAGTTATGCTTGCTTGAATAGAAGTAATCTCTAGTTTTTAAAAGGGCCTTAGTGGTTGGCTTAAGTCCCCCCCATCTACACTAGGGACTAAAGGGTCAAGCAAAGCTTGTGGTTGTCAATATAACTATAAGCTAAACCCGTGATTGCTTTAAATTGAAACCCCACTTAAGCCAATGAACCCTATGAATTTCAAACCAACAAGATTCTTAAAAAAATTAACTCCCATAGATTCTCAACATGTTTAACCCAATAAAGATTTTAAATAGACTTAATTCCCATAGATTTTTAATGGATTCCAAACAAATTCAAATCTTAGAACAAATTTTAAAAAAAATTCAATAAATAGATTTAATAGATAAAAAATTGACCTATAAATTTAGCAAGTGACTAAACTTGGAGATCTGACCCTCTCATGAATTTACCTAGCTAAATTTAACCACCATGAATTTAATATAAATTCAACCACTACAAAATTAATGTGAATTTAACTATTGTGTATATGTATTCTAAGAATTATTTGAGTTGTAGATGCTTAGTACATGTAAAAATTAATAAATGGATTTAAGTCCTAGACCAATGCAACTTAACCAATGGATATTTAATTTGAAAACCTATGAAAACTATCCATAGATTTAATAAGACTTCTAATTAAATTTGATAGGACTTTAAAACATATTTGATAACATAAAACCAACCAAAATGATCGGACTTAAATGACACACTAAGCGTTGATTGCTTCGAAGGCAAGCCCAAGTAGAGGCCTTAGGCCACTTAACCTAGACCTTTCTCATTCTTGTAGCATTCCACACTTTTGCTTTTGCATATTTCGTTCCCATTCTCATAACATTCCATGTGTTTTTGCTTCAAAGGATTTCATTCCTGTAGGGTTTAAACATCCCTGTTTCCTGCATCAAAATCATGCACACTATTTTGTCTGTCGAAAACCTACATAGGGTCAAAATCATGTGCACTACAAGTCGCACAATATTCTCTTCGCTTCCACTTCCTTCTCCAATAACATTAAGCTCACTAACTTTGGCCAAGTTGCTTCCTTCTCTCCAGGTATCTCACTTTCACATCTTTACCTTTTTCTTCTTCTCTTCAATTTTTATTGACAAGCATAAACCACCAAATCTATAAGTGATCTTTTCAAAGATTAATAGGAATGGCTAAAAAAATGCAGGGGGGTGGATGAGTGGAATAGTAGGGAATCTATATTATTTGATGGAAGAAGTGTTGCAAGGGAAGGATTGCAATGAGAAGGTGGATATCTAGATTGCAGGGGTTATTCTTTACGTAATTGTTAGTTGGATTCCTCCCTTTAATGGAGATAATGTCGTAGTAGATATTTGAGGTGGTTTTGCATTAGATGTCGCAGATTCCAAATGAGCCATGGCTTGCAATTTCAAATCCTATAAAAGATTTAATTTGTTGAATGCTCTACAGAGATGTTCACAAATGATTGAGTGCAAATGAGATGTTACGTATTTTAATTTCCATTTGCTTTTTTTCTCCTCAACATTTCAGATCAAACTATATGATCTAGAAGAGAGCCTCCCATTGATTTTTTCTAATTTTTCTTTCTTGGAATTTTATATTGATCCAATATTTTTGCACACTCTTTTAACAAAACATCCTTGGATAGTGGACAACTGTTTGTAACGGTTTGGACCTTAAATTCCTTAAAAGGAGGGTTCTCACAATGAAATTTGATAGAATATATCTTTCAAAATATTTTACTGGAATTTGCATGGTCTCCTATTTGTAGTAGGAAATGTAGTGTCACAAAGGGCATCTAAGAGAAAGGGTCTGGCTCATCAAGTAACCTTTTTTTGATAGGGGTTAACTTTGACGGTTGATTCTGCCCAAGCAATATCTATTTAAAGTTGTCTTTCAAATATTTAAACATATTTTATTAGTCCCTGCCTTTATAAGGCGAGGAACTAATGTTATTGCCTCAATCTTACATATTAAAATTGTCCATTGAGAATCACACCCGAATAATTTTTGTAAAGTTTTTTTGATGTTTTGGGAAATATTTATTAAAAGCTAATTATGGTTGTTTTTTTGGAATTTTTTGATTGGATGCTGGTATTTTCCTTGTGGTTTTGTCATTTTCTAAATTGTTTTTTAATAATAATTATTATAGGGAGCTTTGCTATTGGAAATATTTCATGAGTTTCTTGGTATAGTGGTGTCTTCGCATGCATTCTTCCTGGGGACGCGTGGCATTTTAAGCAATACATTTGCATCTACTATTTGTGATTCTCATTTATTGTGAGTGGAATGAAGTGCAACCATCATTAGTGGCTTATGGTGTGAAGTTTTAAGTATGTCGAGCAAAGTATTATTTGCATTGTTTGTTCATTTGCTAAGGTTGTTTGATGAGGCTGAAATTTGTGTCTGTTAAGAGGGTTTGCATCTACGGTGTTGGGGGCGACAAAGGTGGTGCTTGTAAGTTTTTGTATCTTCTACACTTTCTTTTTTGGGTTGTCTAATGTCTAGCATTTTGGAATTGAAAAATGAAGATTTTGTAAGTTCCTATATCTTTTATAGCGTCATTTTATAGTTTTTTGCATATCTGCATTTTATGGGATAATGCCTACTGTTTGCATGCATGCATTGCAACTACACTTGAATTTATTAAATAGCAATGAAAATTAGGTGTAAGCAATTGGAAAATGTCTGGGTATAAAATCATTAAATCTATCTGTTGAAAGGGACGTTTATGTCTATTGTATGGGGAGAAAAAAATGAGGCATTTGTAAGTTGGTATGTCTTTTCCACAGTCGTTTTATACTGTTATACATCTTTTCATTTGTATGGGTTTGTTATTGTTTGAATTTTAGGTGTTAATGTCTATTCTTTGCTATCCTTGACTGATTTTATGGGTTAGTGTCTATTGTCGAGTTAAATACTTAACACCATAATTCATTATTGTCGATTTCTTTGCTAGTCGTGATTAAGAATGGAAGTAGCTAACTACACTTCAATCTATTTGATGAAAATGAGAATTTTTCGTATTTGAAATATTTATTGGGTTTGAAGTTTTAAGCCTATGGATGAATGTATTTTTTGCGTTGTTTTTTCATTTGCTCAGGTTGTTTGTGTCAGTGTATTTATGGGTTAGTCTTCCTTGTTGAGTTAAAGACTTGACATGATAGTGTGTTGGTCATGATTAAGAATGGAAATAATATTTTCTCCGCACACATGCATTGCAACTGCACTTGAATTTATTGAATGAGATAGTTTTTTACACCTCTATATTTTATGGGTTAATGTCTATTGTTTGTTGTTGTCTACATTTTCTACATCGATGCATAGCAACTGCAGTTGAATTTATTAAAAGAAAATGAAAATTAGGTCCAAGAAATTGGAAAATGTTTGGGTATAAAATGATTAGATCTATGTCTATTGAAAGGGTTTACGTTTGTAAGGTCGTATGTCTTTTACAATGTCATTTTATAGTTTTTTACACCTTTGTATTTTATGGGATAATGTCTATTGTTTGTTGTTGTTTGCATTTTTTGTGTTATTGTCAAATTTTTGCTATTTTTGATTGCTTCTATGGGTTAGTGTGTGTTGTTCAGTTAAAGACTTAACATCGTAATTGATTAATGTTGATTTCTCTGCTATCCATGATTAAGAATGGAAGTAGGTAGTTGCAGTTCAATCTATTTGATGGAAATGAGAATTGTTTGTATTTGGAATATTTCTTGGGTTTCAAGTTTTAAGCCCATCGACCAAAGTATTATTTTCGTTGTTTCTTCATTTGGTGAGGTTTTTTCTGTCAGTGTATTTATGGGTTGGTCTTTCTTGTTGAGTTAAAGATTGAACACGATATTGTGTTGGACGTGATTAACAATGGAAGTAATATTTCCTCTGCACGCATGCATTGCAACTGCATTTGAATTTATTAAATGAAAATGAAAATTAGGTCTAGGTAGTTGGAGAATGTGTGGGTGTAAAATCATTAAATCTATTTCTTTTGAGAGGGTTTATGTCTACTGTATTGGGAACGAAAATGAGTTGTTTGTAACTTCGTTTGTCTTTTATAGTGTCGTTTTATAGTTTTTTACACCTGTGCATTTTATGGGTTAATGTCTATTGTTTGTTGTTCTCTATATTTTATGTGTCAATGTCTATTCTTCGCTATCCTTGACTGCTTTTATGGGTTAGTGTCTTTTTCTTTCCTCATCTATTCACATTGGTAACTATTTCTCCCTTCTAACTAATCCTTTTTCCTAGCCAATTTTTCTTTGATCTGTTCTATTGGAATCAATTAATCTTATTCATGTCCAATATTGATCAAACTAATTGTTCTTTAGTCCTTACTAATCTTGTCTTAATTTTAGTTAATTATGCATGATATCAAAAAGGGAAAGAATTTTCTTTATTCTATTTTCAAGAACTTGACACAATTTCCTTCTTAATTTTTTTATTCTCTATTTTGTTTTTCGGTGAACTCTTCATTTTATTTTTTCTCCTTTTTCACTTGGCTAACCCCTTTTTCCACTTCATTGTCTCTTTGCTTCAGTTAACTTTCCCATATTGTGTTATTCTTTGTAGACATCTTTTACATTTTTCTATTTTCTCATTCACTTTTCTTTCCCATCCTTCTTACGTTTTCTATTTTATGAATGAGTAGCTTGCCTTTGCACATTGTCTTATTCAATCTCATTTGTTGATCTTCTATTAAATATGATTGCTCCGTTTTGTGAACTTCATTTATAGATTTTATGTTCATCTCTTCACTATTACAACTACCATCTTCAAATTATCATTGTTGTTATTTTCTTGACTATAAGTGCAAAATCTGTTGGTGTACATTCTGTGGCTAGAATTAAAAGCAAATTATTGATTTTCCTTGCAATTTTCTCATTGGTTGCAGGTATTTTCCTCATGGTTTTCTCATTTTGTAATTTTAAGTCCCTGCCCTATATGCGGGGAGCTAATGTTATTGCGTCAATTTTGCATATTAAAATTGTCCATCGAGAATCGCGACCCAAATTTTTTTTGTAAAGTTTTGCTGATGTTTTGGGAAATATTTATTAAAAGCTAGTTATTGATATTTTTTACAATTTTGCCATTGGATATCGGTATTTTCCTCGTGGTTTTGTCATTTTCTATTTATTTATTTTTTAAATGATTGTTGTGGGGAGCTTTTCTATTGGAAATATTTCCTGAGTTTCTTGGTATAGTGGTGTCTTCGCATGCACTCTTCCTCGGGACATGTGGCGTTTCAAGCAGTACATTTGAATTTACTATTTGCGAGTTCTCATTTATTGTGAGTAAATTGAAGTGCAACTACCATTAGTGCCTTATGGTGTCAAGTTTAAAGTCTGTCTATCACTTTTTCATGAATAGACAATTAATTTGGATTGGAAAAATACAAAACCATGAGCAAAATGTCAAAAGTCAATGAGAAAATTGCAATATATATATATTTCTATGCGTACATATGTATACGTGTGTCTACACACACATATATATACATATATATATATACACATATATACATATATGTACATATATATATGTAGATATGTAGATATATCTATATATATGTATATATATGTATATGTGTATATATGTATATATGTGTGTTCTGCATTTTGCATTTACCTAGGTCTAATTTTCATTTGTTATGAATCGATTCAAGTGTAGTTGCCATTACTAGATTGCAGTTTTGAGTTTTGAGACTACCAGACAATGGGCTATTTGTGTTTTTTAGTACATACACATACATACATACATACATATATATATATATGTATGTATGTGTGTGTGTACATATATATGTGTGTGTGTATGTATGTATGTATGTGTGTTTGTGTGTATATGTATATGTATATATGAGTATATATACATACATACACATACACACACACACACATATATATGTATATATGTGTGCATGTGTGTATGCATGTATGCATATATTTCATGAGTTTCTTGGTATTGTTGTGTCTTTGCATTCACTGTCCCTAGGGACACATGGAATTTTAAGCAACACATTTGCATTCACTATTTGTGAGTTCTCATTTATTGTGAGTGGATTGAAGTGCAACGGTCATAAGTGGCTTATGGTGTGAGTTTTAAGTTTGTCTATCACTCTTTCATGAATAGACAATTAATTTGGATTGGACAAATACAAAACCATGACCAGGATACCAAAATTCAATGAGGAAATTACAAAAACATGTATATACATACATACATACATACATACATACATACATACATACATACATACACACACACACACACACACACACACACACACACACACACATATATATATATTATTCAACCTATGTACAGGAACATACAACATTCGTGATTATGCAAGATTATATATGAAAGACCCTTTTTTAGCTTTGTCTTTATCTTTATGTCTACTATCTCTAAGAGGTATTCCTCCATTAGAAGGTTCTTTTGGAAAACTTTATCTATTCTGGTGTGGATGGCAACCTTGCCCCTATAGATCTGATCTATCTGGCTATCTGGTAGGATTGCTCCGCTCACATACCCCGTGGTCATCTCCTAGACGTAGTTTCAATTTTAATAGGAATTTTAGTCATGTTGGATCGAATCCAACTAGTTCCATACTAGGTCTATTCTACTATGTCCATATAGGGTATTTCACTACCCCAATTCATTAACCTGATAGAGTACGGTAAATGCTACTTTGTCCCCATGACCCCGGTTCGGATGCTCGCTCTGCTTGGGAAGTCGAGGGATATATAGTTGGTTCTAGTCTATCTATAGCTCCAAGAAAATAAACCTAGCTCAAGAAACCCATCCAATCCAAATCAATCTATATAGAGGAGGGGAGGGGTCGGTCTTGATTCTAATAGTTGGGTAGGTTGGCATTGAGAAGTTGCTTGCCTGGTTTCAGAATCAGGGGTGGGATCCCAACTACCTAATGTAGGATAATAAAAATATCCCATGAATTTGGCATAGGGCCCCTACTATTCGTTAGGGGCCTAAGAGATAGGGGCTCAAGGAATTAGTCATTGCTCAGGTGGGAAATAGGTGCTTTGGGTGGGGATTATAGTTGCCCCTACCTTACCCTATATCCTGGGGTTCTAGCCATTTATCTTCTAGGGGTTGACTAGAACCCCAGTGAATCAGTCAGGTTCACTTACTATTCTAAAGGTCAACGGGTACAATCTCTTTACCTTATGTTATAGATGAGCATCAAAAGGTATTTTGAGATAGCCCAATAGGGCTTCCTTTCATGCATAATCACAATTATGCCATTCAGTTAGTTCTAAGGAGTAAACAGTTGTCGATCGAAAAATGCTCTCTCAGCATCTTCTCACTAATAGGTGGCTAATCAGACCAACATCAATATATTCTCCTCCTCTAGTTTGATGCCCTACAAATCCCCTATGCTTGTCTTGCTCAGCCATAATCTGTTGACCCACTAGAGGTAGTGGCAGTTAGACATTAAGATGCTAATATGAGCCCCACCGACCATATTGGCCTTAGGTGGGGTCTACAAATATTAGTGGGCCCACCACTACGGGTAGTGGGAGAGAAAAGTAGTTTTAGGGCCCCCATGCCCTTTACAGTAGTAGGGGGCCCAAGGGGGCCCCTACTATCTATGGGCCTATGGTTGAGGCCTTAGAAACTATGGGGGGCGGATCTGAGCAGCTTCATGAGTGGAGGTAGGCTTCCCCTCTCTCGATCTGCTCTCCTTATCCATTGGTCGAGATGGGAGGAAGGAGGCGAACCAAATCCCAAATGGGCCATGACCCCCACTGAGACTGTCGGGCTTGCTTGTTGATATGATGTTAGAGAACCTTCGACAAGGAAGGCACCTACTCCTTTTGAACCACAAGTGGATGGATCGATTAACACTCATGCCCTATATATATATATATCCTCTTAGAATCAATATCATTTTGTCAGAACACGTCCTGTCTCTTCACTCTAGTAGTCCTATGCATAGTTAGTACTGTAGCCCCACTCATGGCTACTGACGGAATGGGACTAGAAACCAAGAATTGAACGAAATAGTAGGCATGAAGTGAATTGCCCGATGTTTCCAAATTGGTCCAACCCTGTATTGCTCTAGCATGAACTGTATATCTTAGAGAGTTTGTACTTATGCTCGTTGGTAATAATGGAATGTGATCATTATCTAGGATGAGGGACATTTCCCACCAAGGGATCAGTCCAATAATATCGCTCATTGGTGGATAGTGTGATACTTTTTTGTGAATCTCCACTATTTGAATATTCAACATCATGACCACGGGTAAGGATAAAATGACAATAGCTCCTGTATGAACCACCAAGGAGATCATGGTGGGGAAGTCAGGACCTAACAAAATGGGTGAACCTGGAGTAGTAGAGCCCGCCCCTCTATTCTATCTGGGGAGGGGGAGGGATGCAGCGACCAACCCCACCATCCAAGGCCAAACCCCACCGGATGGGTGGGTCAAGAATTATAGTCAGTAGATTATTATTGTAGGAGGATATAGAGATGGAGAGCGGACCCCACCAACAAAGGCATCCTAACCACCCAAGCTAGTTGCCAAATGGATTATGAATGCTTCACCTTTGATCTACAAAAGAAGGTAAGGTCTTATCTTTACTTATTATTTCTTGTAAAATGTAATATTAATGATAGGATAATAATTGATACAAATCCTACAAATATTTTTTTTTTCTTCAGAAAGATTTAGAAAATTGGATCGATCTGATATATATATATAATAATAGAGAGAGAGAGAGAGAGAGAGAGAGAGAGAGAGAGAGAGAGAGAGAGAGAGAGAGAGAGGGAGAGACTAGGAGAGAGAGGGAGAGAGAGGGAAGGAGGGAGGGAGATGTAGAGATTGAGAGAGAGATAAAGATAAGTATATATAGCAAAGGAGAGATAGAGAAGGGGGAGGAGGGAGGGATAAGTATAGAGATAGATAGAGAGAGGAAAAGATAGGTGATATAGAGAGAGGAGGGAGGGAAGTGAGATAGAGAGAATGAGAAAGGGAGAGAAGGGGGAAGGAGGAGGGTGGAGAGATTGAGAGAGAGGAGTGAGGGAGATAGAGTGAGACAAAGAGGGATAGGTTAGAGAGAGACGTGAGATAAAGAGAGATGTGATATATACATATATATATATATATATATAGAGAGAGAGAGAGAGAGAGAGAGAGAGAGAGAGAGAGAGAGAGAGAGAGACAGAGAGAGAGAGAGAGAGAGAGAGAGAGAGAGAGATGGGGTGGGAGGGATGAAGAATTAGAGAGATAGAGGAAGAGGTAGGGAGGGAGAGAGAGGTGAGATAGAGAGAGAGGAGGGAGGGAGAGATATAGAGAAGTAGAGGGGAGGAGAGAGGGACAAAGTGATAGAGTAGTGTGATAGAGAGAATGAGAGAGAGGGGGGAAGGAGGAAGGTGGAGAGATTGAGAGAGGAGGGTGAGAAATAGGTAGAGTTATAGGTTAGATAAAGAGAAGTAGAGAGGGAAGGTGAGTGGGATGAAGGAAAAGAGAGAGAGAGAGAGAGAGGGAAGGAGGAAGATAGATAGATTAAGAGAGAGGAGGGAGGGAGAGAGAGGTAGAGAGGAATAGGTTATAGAGTGAAGTAGAGAGGGAAGGTGGGTGGGAGGAATGAAGAGAGAGGGGGAGATAGATAAAATTAGAGAGGGAAGGAGGAAAGGAGGGATGGATGGAGGGAGAGAAAGAGGTGAGATAGATAGAAGTATAGAGGGAAGGAGAGAGTGTGAGAGAGGGGTCTAAAGCATAAGGGATAAACAATGAGAATGAGAGAGAGATGACATAACTTGCTGAATATTAAAATTTGACCTCCTGATTACCGAAATTCGACATGCTAATTACTAAAATTTGACTGTATGAAAAATTGTAAGATCTTCCAAAAATTTGAATTTGAATTATAACTCTTAAAGATCTGAAACCACTCTCAAACATCTTGAAACTATATACATGAAATATAACTTAAAGTATAAGAAGGTAAATGTCCATATGTAAATGTCAACTTAAATAGTTAAATGTTTATTTCATGTATATAGTTTCCCTGAAAGATAACAAGAAGAAAGAAAAAAAGAGAAGAAAAAAAACTCAATGTAGACTATTAAAACAACGTGCTCGTGTTTTTTCAATTGATTCACAAAACGCAAGTGTGTTATAACGCGCTTGTGTTTTGGCAATGCTTTTTTGAAATTCAAACCATAACGCGCTCGCGTTTTGGCTTGGTATTGATTGGGATTAAGCTTGGTCACTACCAAACCATAACGCGAGCACGTGCATTTTGGCTTGGTAGTGACTAAACTTAGGCTCGGTCACTACCAAACCATAACACGAGTGAGTTTTACTATAATGCGCTCGTTTCACTATTTCGAGATGAAAAAGTGAATTGGCCACTTTTTGGCCCCCCATCTTTTTGCACTTACCCAGTAATGACCATGAACATGAGCATTATTTTGATGTGGTAAAATGTATTGCATGCCTCTGTCATGCGGTAATTGACATAGAGTGTGGGTGTCTCCTCTCTATTCATCTATCTCTTTCTCCCTCTCTCCCTCTCCCTCTTCCTAGACCTCTATATTGACATCTCTTTGCCTCTCTGTCTTTGTCTTCATGTTTCTTCTTCCATGTCTCCATCTATATCTATGCCATTCTCTCTCCATCTCTCTCCCTCTATATCTCTTTAATGATTGACCTCATATACACTGCAAATTTAAAAAAAAAAAAAAATAGATCAATTTTTTTTTATAAAAAGTATTTCCTTAGCGCATGTACGAAAAGACAACGAACCCAAAATCATGCAAATTTACTTCACATATATGGAAAGGCACCGATTCGCAAGGACGAAATTGTGCGAGCTTTACTTAGTCTAAACGCATTCAATAACTTTTCTAAATAGACGGAGATGAGTTTCTTCTTAACTTTTCTAAAAGGACAGAGATGAGTTTCTTCTTGCAAGGAAAACGATTAAAATATGTTTTTACGGGGAATCCTGAAGAATGTTGAACACGGCAATTGGAGACAAGCAAACACGTGTTTTAAACGAAACAGAGAAAGATAGTCTGTTGTCGTTTATTGTTAAAGTCATACAAGATCCAAGAAAGGCATCTCTCTCAGACCTTATCAATTGCGAATGGATCATGGCTGTCGGCAATTAAAATATCTTCTTCTCCCAACCTCTTACGCCAGATATATCATATCTCATTTCCACATCACACTAACCAAATTTAAAATGAATAACGACGGCAGTCTGTGGCTTTTTATTTTATACAGTCTTACGGATATTATTCAATTTAAATTTTATTTTTTTAGGGTTAAAGCTGTACCTCATAAATTTGAAGACAACATAGCTACATATTTATATAATTTTATTTTATTATAAGAAATTAAGTGGTTCTTTATATTACAAGCATTCTTGTAATTAAATTATCAAGATCGATTTTTATCTGAAAAGATTTAAATCTTAAACAATTTTGACATTATAAAATTGTCTTAAAATTTTAGTACAAATAAATATAAAAGAGTTCAGCAAGAAGTCAATAATTCAATATTTATATATACAAAAATATCTTATATATACAATCTATTATATTTCTTTATATAATCATGGTTTGTCTTAGCATCTAAAAGATTATAATCAATATATTTAATTTATAATATATTTTTTTAATAAATATTTTGTTTCAAACAATAAAATTAGACAATAATATTTTTTTTTTATTATTAAAAAATTTATAACAAAAAAGTCAAATCTGTTATTTTTTTATTAATCATGACATAGAGTGAGTCTTCCATAATATCTGAAAGACATTTGAAATTGAATTCTTAAAGATTTTTTTTGTGTGCAAGTGTATAAATAAAATTTATATTATGAATAAAACAAACCAAAACTTACAAACCAAATCACATCAATACACTTTTGTTCTTTTAGTTTGATTAAAATAATCATGCTTTAAGACTTTGTATGTAAGTTTAAAGGATTTTTTAACTTTAGTTTAATAAAAATTATGTATTCCATTACAATTGATTTAGACTATTTAATTATTAGAGATGATTTATATTTTAAAAAATTATATAAGAATTTTAAATGTATGAATACAAATAAAATAATTGTACTTATTTTTATAGTCCAAGATAGAATAATTTAAATGAAAGTTCTAAAATCTCTAATGACAATTTAGTATTCACCTCGAAACAAGAATTTTTTCTTCATTCTATATAAGAACAAGTTTAGAGATTTAAGACATGTGCCTAATTATAGATCTATCTTATCCTTGTAAACTTGTAATGTGAAATTAAGCGACTTCTATTCTTTACATTGCTTAGATTATTTAATTATAAGAGATGATTTATATTTTAAAAAACTATAAGAATTTTAAATGTAAGAATACAAATAAAATAATGGTACTTATTTTTGTAGTCGAAGATAGAATAATCTAAACGAAAGTTCTAAAATCTCTAATGACAATTTAGTATTCACTTCGAAAGAAGAATTTTTCTTCTTTCTATATAAGAACAAGTTTAGAGATTTAAGACCTATGTCTAATTATAGATCTATCTTATCCTTGTAAACTTGTAATGTGAAATTAAGCAACTTCTATTCTTTACTTTGCTTGATGCACCTCTATGTTATTTACTCCTTTTGATATTTATAAATATTTTTACACCGAAGGTGTATCCTTATTTGAAGTTCACAGAGATTTTTTTGTGCAACAACGATAGGGATTGGTAGACAATCGATGCAAGATGGTAGAAATGAATATGGCCATTCATCATTATTAGATTGCTTTCACTATTCACGACACATATTTTCTTCTTGTGTTTTGTGTAAAAGGCTTGTCAATTAGACTAACCAGATAAAGGAGTGTAACAACAACAAGAAAATTTGTTTAAACTATGTCAAGAACTAGAAATGATGTGAAAGAATAAACCATACTCACCAAGGGACATGCCATTTTCAAATGCAGTATATGTAGACTAAATGTTATTTTAAAAAACCACATACATAACAAAAAAAAGTTCTATAACCTACCGTAAAAAGTATATTAGGTGTGTGGGCCCCAAATTACATTATATATTAAAGATATATATTATAAATATTATGTATTAATAAAATTAATTTTATTTTATTATATATAATATAATTTAATAATATCAATAATATATATATAATAATTATATAATATAATAATAACATATATTAAATTAATAGTAAAAAAATATAATTAATTAAATAATATAATATATTGATTAAGATAATTATTATAAATAATTTATTATATACAAAAATATACACTTGAATATATAATATAAATATATAATTTTATAATGTTTTGATTAGAGGTAAAAAACGGGTTTTGAAGGGGCCCGAAACCCTTTACAAAAAGGAATGGTTGAATCAAAAGGGAACAACATTAAACAACCATCAGCCCAATAAGCAAACCACCAGCCAAAAAATAGCCAGAAACTGACATACACCACTACATATTATTCAAAATTTCAAGAGCTTCCATCTCACTAGCAACAAGCTTTTGTCCCTTAACCCCAATATCAGAAACCTCAATACCCGAGGCCCCAACATGATTTTTTAGTCTATTTCTAGTCCTAACCCCAGACCCACCAGTTTTTACCTCACAACTCAAAACAAAACCTTTAGCAACACCCTTAACAACAACATAATCCTCCCCCATCAACTTATCCTCAACAACCATAACATCAACAGACAAAATTTCCTTTCTCTTTTTAGGGGAGAAAGCCATTGCAGAGTCCGATATAGTCAAGAATTTAGGGGCTTCTCCACTCTTCATAACCAGATTCCAAATTTTGTCAATTTTCTCCTCAAGGGACAACATTCTTCCCTCCATACTTTGTTTTAGATTGACGGTTTCCTCTGCCACAGTATTAGCAACAGTATTGAGACCAACCATTAAATTATCAATTTGGCTTTGGATCGAAGGGTCCTCAGCCTTGCAAGCAATACTTCTAATACGAACATTAGTCCTATTGATCTCATGAAAGAACCATTTAAACAGTTTTAAAAGCACATTGGCACTGTCACGGGCCGATCCCAACACATCAGAAAGATCCTCCCTATCAAAAATTTTAATGCGATTTCCCACAACAACGTCCTCTTCAAAAGAACTCTCATGAACCTTATCATTAGAAGCATCCTTACCTTTACCAGCAGTGGCAAGAGACTTAATCCTACGAATGGAATTGGCAATTTTCTCTGCAACAACCTTCCTCTTCTGAATCCTCTCCGCATTCGCTTTCTTAGCTCCCGTAGCCTGTTCACCACCCACAACTCTAACCTTCTCCTACTTTGGCAACCTAATGACAACGCTTGGAACATCCTCACCATGGAAGCCACCAGCCACAGAGAGAGGGGCATCCTTCTCCAGGTGTTGACTAGGTTTCAAAACCCTTCTCTTCTGACTTCCCTCCTCAGGTTCTTACACATGTCTAGACGCAAGGGGAGGAGAAGAAGCTTCCCCATAAAGATCATTTTCTTCTTTGCCCCCCTTAGAAGGAACAATCGCCTCCACATCATCACTACAAGTCGTATAACCTGCTTCCTCATCTGTTTTCCTTTTCCCAAATTTACCCTGAACAGGGGATATGGGGCCCTCCTCCAAAGAGGCATATGAATTTGGGACATAGTCAACATCATCATCCCTATTTGACTCAAAATATTTATTTAAAATAATCCTCCTCTTCCTCAATTTCTTAGAAGCCCTTTCCTCACTCGACTTAGTTTCATAACCCTCCCCAGCTTTAGTAGAAGTATCCTTTGGAGTAACAAGAGTTTTATGGACATCGTGAGCTTTCACATGTTCATAAATCAAAAGAATCAACCCAAAATGTAGGACAAGGTTTTTGGGATTCTTCCTATGCTCTTTAATCCCACAATCCATCGACACCAACAAATAATAGGGAAATGACACCCATTTCTTGTGCCTAAAATGGTTAAGCAATATAAAATGGTAATTGTTAATGGTCGTATACCTTCCTTCCAGGGTTACATACCTCATGATTTCTTCGACAACATCCCGCCAGAGAGCTTTCAAGGAACTCCTTAGATACCCACCACTCTTCGCAGGGTTCGAGTCATCAATCTCATTCTTCTTAAAGAAAAGGGACATCGCGACTTGTGATTCTTTCTTATCCCTGTACACTTTCATATCCTTAATTGCTAGGCCTAATTTGGGGTATGAATTCCTCATCCACCGCAATTTCCCTACCACCCAAGTTTAGGGTTCTCCCTTTCCACCCTTTCTCAACCAATTTAGTAACCTGGGGATTATTGCCATGCAGTTTCTCCATGAAAGGAGTTAGGCCACCATTTTCTAAAATCTCCCATACTTCCTTTCTCTGTTTAGCAGTATCACAAGATTTGGGCTTGACACGATTTATGTCCCCACCCATGACGAAAGAAAACATAGACCAAGAACTCAACACAAAACTCAGAAGGAAGCAACAACCACCACCCATAACTGAATTATCCAATAGAAGACTCTAGAAGCTTATGCAGCTAACACCCACAATCTGTGTGAAGGCAACCACAAGACATACATACCATAATGAATTCGAACTCAGTGCCATATGACAACCTTTCCTCAAAATCATAACCATAACATCCTTACTAATGACATTCAACCCCGTGAGCAAGGACGTGCACACCTTAATGAATAAATTAACTTTCATTTATAACAATAGCCATGGCCTCATAAGGGACAGGGTCATTTAAATCCCTGACCTTACTATCTCTAACACCAAAGTTAGCGAAGAAATCAGCTAACTTATTTCCCTCTCTCAAAATATGGGAAATATAAACATTATCAAAGGATTTAATAATTTCAATGGAATCCTTGATCAAGGCCTCAATTGTCCAAGACAGGGGAGACATATTCTTCAAATTATTAATAATGTTTAGAGAATCACCCTCCAACCAAATCTTCCTGTACCCTCTTCTCTTAGCCAAAAAAAGACTATGATAGGCAGCCACTGCCTCCGCAAAGTGGTTTGTCTGGGTTCCCAAAGGGAGTGCCACAACATATATAATTTTATAGTGTTAAGTTATATTAAAAATATATTTAAAATTTATATTATATAAAATATAATAATAAATAATTATTATATACATTTTATAATAAATATATTTATAATTAGGTAATAAATATATCTAAATATTAAATATTTGATATATTTATTATTTTTGGCATTAAAACATGGCTAATATTTTTTTAAAAATATGTATTCCATAATGTTGATAGACTAAAATTAATCCAACATTCATAATATTTGTAAATATAGATCATAGTTAAAATGTGATAAACAATCAATAACCTACACTTTATCTCACATTTTTTAGATTTGTAAACATGGATCACAATCAAAGAATATAAATATTCGCATGAGAGAGCTAAAAACACCACTTGTCAAATCTAAGCACAAAAAATGATATTAAGGATAATATTTAAATAATAATAATAAAACAATAATATACTAATTTAGTACTATTCATATAATTCTAAGAATAACAATTATTAATAATATAATAATAGTAAAATAATATAATAATTTAATACTAATATTAATAATAATATAATATCAAGGCTAATAATATTTTACTAAGTATAATATTTTTAAAAAATATTAATAATGTAATAGTGGGAATAATTTAATAGTAAGAATAATACAATATTATAATAATAAGAATAATATAATATTATAATAATTAAAATAATATAATAGTCATATCAAAATAATAATATAATATTATGAATTGGCAGAGGGCTCGTTCGCGGGGACATCTGTTGTGTACAATAATAATAATAATAATAATATAATATTATGAATAATACAATAATTTTAATATTAATAATATATTACTAATATTAATAAAAATATAGCAATAAAATAGTAAATATATAACATTATATAATAAAAAAAATATAATAATAATAATATTATACTAATAATAATAATATTATACTAATACTAATAATATTATACTAATACTAATAATAATATATAATACTTATTGATTTCAACCCTTATCCTAAACATAAGTGAAGAATAAATCTTACTGTATACCACCCTTAATTGACCCATAATTCAAACCAATTCAATTAACAATATGATATAATACAATATAATCATATAAATAAAATAAAATATAATATATAATAATATAAAAAATATTTATATAATATAATATTTTATAGTAAATATAATATAATTGAATATAACTATATAGTACAATATAATTTAATACAATCACATTATATAATATAATATAATATAATATAATATAATACCTAACCCAATCATTAATAATATAATAATAATGTAACATAATCCAAACTTGATATATTAATAAAAAGTATAATAATAGTTAATACATAAAAAAATATAAAATAATAATAATAATAAATAAACAAAATCATTTTCTAAATGACTTACCAATTGATCTCATGTACTACACAAATGTATGCAAACAAAAAAAAATAATTATTTTCTTAATTGACCTTCCACACCTCTTGGTGCACCCATTGCACACCAAGGTGTACTAGTTATAACAATGTTATTGTGTCACTAGGGGACATATTCTCTTAGGTCAACCCACAAAAAGTACGTATGAATGATGCAAAACAACATTCCTCAATCATGGAAATGCTTCTAATATGATTGTGCAAATCTAGGTTCCTTTTAAGTCATCAAATCCAAATGTTTTTGCTTCTTCAGATGATAGACAATTCATGAATATTCAATATATAAAATAAATGTGTTGAATATCTTTAAATAAAAAGACATAGTATCATGTCACACAAATTTGTGTTTAATTGATCTTAGGCGAGAAGGGTATAGTTAGGAGTTGGTCGAATTTGAATTTAAATTTTTGAATTTTGAGAAGAGTGAGTCTAGACTATGAAAACATCCCTCTAACTTGAAATTACCTTGAAACATGAAAGTGGCCAAATCAAAGTGGGTAACATGTATATGAAATTATGTTCGTAGGTATAACAAATATACTAATAGGATGAAAGTATAAGAATAGGAAGACATGTAGATGGAGATACATAATATTTGTGTATAAAATTTATATATAATGATTAGATAAGTAGCATAAGACAAAAAAATCTAACTTTACATAAAATTAGATCATCTTATAAAGACACACCTAGGTAAATATAAAATAAAAATAATTTTTTTTATTGTAATGCTTTTTTCATAATTCACAATACTTACCTCTCCTTTTCAATAAAATATTATATGATTTTTTCCACTAATATGAAAATCCAAAAATATCTATAATAAGGTCCCCTCCTCTTGGTTTTTTGATGTGGACACAAATTCCTAAATTATTTGTTTTTAACTCTCATTAATAAAATATCTGAATATCTTTCGGATTAAAAAACCATAAAATTACAACAGTTTCTAATTAGAAAAGGTTAGACAATAACATGTAGAAAGGAGGAAGGTGAAAAGACCCTATAGAACGTGGTTCAGCCTTAGCCGGCGCCTCGGTTCACGTGACCCCGCGCTTCACCTCACATATGGCACAGAGTTTGATATTTTATAGGGACGCGTGCTGCAATTCCGACCGTCCGATCTCTATTCGCTTTTCATCGCAGACGTCGGAACTGAACAGTGGTAAACTTACACGTGTCGCAGCCACATTTGGCAAGGGAAGATACTTCCTCCAGTCTCTCCACGGCGACATTTTGCAGTCGTATAACTCTGCGAAGCAATGAAACAAGGTCTGCCGTAGAGGGTTTGTTAAGTGGTGGTATACACATTGAATATATATATACATATAACAGGTATATTCTGCAAATTTGAAGTTTCCGATCTACACTTTCACGATATGCTTTTAAGTAAGAGATATATTCATTCGATATAAGCCAACTTTCAGGGATTTAGCCCAACGCAATATAGTTTTTAGTCAGTCGTCAAATTTCTGTGTTTGCAAAGCGTTTTGTGCAATTCTGTACTTTAAAAGTTGTTTGTGCTTTCGAACTTTACCGTTTTTTTGTCTGGCATATTAGTCAAGCTGAAATCTGTTTATAATTTACTTATACTTTTATTTGATCTATTCGTTCGACACTGAATTTGTTTCTGCAGTCTTATATATGCCGTGTAGATCATTGGTTGTCAGGTTCTCATCCTATGCACGCTTTTGGGTGCTATGCTTTGCTGAACTGAGACTCTTGTTTCATTGCATTTATTATTAAGCTGTATAAGTCCTCCTATTTTATAAGTAAGTAAAATCTTCCAACGATTTTTCTACTGGTTCTTCACCAAATATGACTTCTTTCATTTCAATTTAAAAAATAAAACAATCAAGAAATTATTTTTGTCAGTTTCTAATCAAGCTAAAGTAATGTTCCGATCTCCTTGTTTCTGAGTCCTTTTTGGTGGGTACATCGGATGATGATCAATCAAGTTGGCACGGTGAATGCCACCACATGACTGATTAACGCTTGAATATATTCTACAAATTTATATTTTATGGTATATTCATTAATAGTTGGTAGGTTTATTGAAAACATGCTACTGTCGAGGAATTTCATCCAATGCTGCATAGTTTGTAGTGTGCCGTGTAACCTTCTTTGAGTTTTGAGGCTAATTTATGTAAGTTTGCATTATTTATCCTAAAGAGTATAATGTGACGAGCTTTTGGTAATACTGCAATTCACGTTAATTTAACGTTTTTGCGTCAAAGTATGAGCACATGGTTTGAAAACCATCTCTGGTTACCAACTCTTACATGCTTTCTCTTTGATTTGGGGCGTGAACAAAATCTGTTCTTCATTAATCATCTGACTATAAAAGAGTTTGGGTGGTTCAATTTTGAGATGTTAGATCTGTGGTCTACAATTTTCGTTATAAATTTTGTACGCATTGGGAATTTTTTGGTGCTAGGAATTCAAGGCAACACAAGTAGTCCTGTCATGTCATGTCATGTTTCTGCGAGTTTTAGAGCATTTTTTGTAACCATGCAATCTTTCTGAATGTATGAATGCTAAGTTGAGTGTTTGGGCTTCCATATGTCAGCAAAAAGGTCTGATATTCATCTCTGGCTACCAACTAGTACAGCATTTTCTGTTTGGCCTGAGAGGTAAATTGAGTTTGGTATTTTATTTTCTTGTAAGTCATTTTTGGTTCATTTGAGCCCAAATGAGTGAAATTGGTTCTTGAGGTATAAAATCTTTTCCATGAATTTTCTAAGCATGTTGAGATTTTTGAACTAGGGATTGTTTTAGTAGCTAATATTTGCTGATTGTTAGTTTTGTCATTTTTTTCCAAAAATACTTGCCATTTGAAAATAAAGATCCGCCTCAGATTCCATTGCCACTTTTTTGTAAACAACGCATAATCTGAAGGAAGTTAAGAAAAAAAATGTGGAACATCACCAAACAAACTAAGAATTCAATATTGAAATAGATTCACCATGATATCTAAACTTCTAAAATTGTGTGGTTCCTTGAGCTGTTTGAAAAAGACCTCTTATATTTTGTATATAATTCCAAAGAACTCACCAGGTCAATCTGACACCTGACAGAGCAGTCTTTAACATCCTTCCCTAGAAAATACCCCTAGATCCAGCTTGGGATTGACAAATAATAGAAAACAATCTCCCTAAATTACTCAATCTGCCCAATGATGTCTTCAAGTACCAGCATAGATGGCCACTGTAATGCAAAAGTAATCACTTATAGCCATCATGATCAAGCTTTTGCAATGGCAATTGTTAAAGTTGGCATTTACTTCAGTTATAGCCACCTTTCTTTTACAGCTGATTAGTATTTCAAAATACAGGCGTAGTTCTGGGCTTGATTGAATGTGACTTTTACAGCAGCAATAGGAAATACATGTTAATCAGCTGGTTTGGTTTCATTTTGTGATGGCACAGACTTTGTGATTGTTTAACTGATTGGGAGATTTTCTTTCCTTTTATGATATATGTCTGTATATTTCCTTTTCTGATCATGTTTTAATTTTTTTTTGCTTTGTGTTCATGATCTTGTTCAGAGTTTTGGTGTAAAATAAGGCTTTGAGGCTCAAACAATTAAGAGCAGCTGGATTGTTCTGACATAGGAAGAAGGAGAAAATCAAAATGCTTGGAAATGGTTTACTTCAGCCAGCAATAAGCAGGCTACCATCTGCATATCTTGGTTCTTCAACTATACATGTTATGAATGGTATTTCTAAAGATGCTTCAAATCCATCAGTTCATCGGTCCTCAAAGCCTCTTCTTAGCATTAAATTGTTCGACAACAGTCTACATTTACCAAACAAAATTTCTTTCAAAGGAACATTGCGTGGAACTTGGACTGTGCCTCGTGCAATCTTAGCAACAGATCCAGCTTCTACTGAGGTGTGGTCATCCTTTCAGTTTCCCATTGATTTTAAAAGCTGATGTTAAAAATTTTAACTGATGAGACTAGGTAGAATGCCTAAGTGGTGTGCATTCACAGTATCTTGTCATGTATAAATAGCTCGACCTCAACAATAATGTTGCCAATTAGCTCTTAAAATCAACAGCAAAAGATGTCAATACATGCTATATGGGGGCTTCAATCTATTCATGAGTTTCCTTTTCGACGGTTCTTATTAAGGTAACTTTCTGTTATGAGTTAGAAGCTGGAATGTAGCAAGTATTCCTTTGACATAAATTTTTCTTTGAAAACATATTCCTCTTGCAAAATAAAGTTTCTTTCAAGTGAACCCTGCATGGATGTTGGATTGGGTCCTGGCAATCCTAGTAACAGATCTGCCTGCTCCTCAGGTATTATCATCCTTTCAGTTTCTAATAGATTTTGTACAAGGTATATGCTATAGATTTCAATCTATGAGCTTAGGTACAAGGCCTAAGGAGAGTACACACACAGTATCCCACTATGTACAAATGTCTCAACCTCAACCACTAATGGTGCGCCCCTAAGTTCAATCATTAAAGGTGCCAATGCACGCTATATGGGATTTCAATCTGGTAATGAGTTTTGGTTCCCATTAAGATAGCTTTACATTTATGGGTAGAAGCTGGAAGGTAGCAGGGGTTCCTTTGGTTTAAATTGCAGGATGAAAGAATATTCATGCCCATTTTAGTTTTTAATGTTGAAAAACTATGCATGTACTGTAATGATATTTTTCTTGACATTAAAATTTGAAACCACAGTATATGTGCATTATTGCATAATATTTGATAAAATTCTTAGATTCTATATTTTTAGTCTGTTAGACAACTTTGCTCTTTTGCCCTGTAGAATTGCAGATAGTCTATGTCACATGAAGAAGTGACATTTTTTCCAGAATTGTTCCCGACCATGAACGTGCTTTGATTGTAGCCATCCATTATTCAGTCTAATCACTCCATACTTATAAGTAATGGATTCTAACTGTTAATGTATGCATTTTTCTTGTTGTCTTGCAGCAGCTTATTGAGACATTTGACCTTGATGATCAGTCTCAGCTGCAGGTATTCAAAATGTCATTTGATAGCTGCTTTTGATTCACATTTGAATCGAGTATAGACATAGTTATACCATGATTTATGTCTCTTGTTGCAGGTGAACATCATTAAGTCTACAGGTGAATCTCCAGCAAAGATTAATTTGCAGGTTACAAATAGCAGCCCATCCTTAATTCTTCATTGGGGTGCAGTGAAGAATGGTGAGAAGTAAGTTTTCTTCTTTCTGGGAGCTTGTCCATGGAGTTTCTATGTCTCATTTTCATTCTTTTATGCATTTCTTTAGATTTTAAGCCTCTGACGGAAGATGTTCTAATCAGCAGAAATTGGATACTTCCATCACATTGTCCCAGTGGAACAAAAAATCATAAAAAAAGAGCTTTGCGAACTCCTTTTACAAAGGTAAGTTTTCTTATGCTGTGAATCTTAAGTGCCACATAATTCTACATGTATGGTGGATTTAGATAAAGAACTTGACTTTACTCACATTCCAAGTATTGTGACTTGATTGATAACAGTATCTGACCTTAAACTAGATTATGCATTCTTGGTTCTCATGATTTGCAGTCTGGGGATAGATCTTTGTTGACAATTGAGATACATGACTCAAACATATCCTCAGTTGAGTTTCTTTTGTATGATGAATCCAGAAACAATTGGTAAGTGTTTTGCTTCAAAATTTTGATCTCCAGTTTGAAATTTTTTGAAGTTTCCCAATTTAATTGTCTGGTATGACACTCTTAAGTTGTTAACTGATAAAAGCCATTCCATTGATTAAATTTTCAGGTTCAAATTTAAAGGTCAGAACTTCCACATTGACTTGCCTAGGAGTGAGAGGGAAATTTCTCAAATATCAATTCCTGAAGATCTTGTACAAGTCCAAGCTTATTTGCGATGGGAACGAAAAGGCAAGCAAACGTATAACCCAGAGCAGGAAAAGGTATTTTAGCTTCATGTCGTAAGGCCTTGCATGCTAGAGATATAATCTTAGACAAAGGTCTGGTGTGTAAAACAACCAAAGAATCTAATAAGTTCTCTTATTATGTAAAGACAATGGGTTGGCATCTAAAACAACATCAACAAACTACATGTCATGCAAACACAATGTTGTAAAGACCCCAGATCTGTCACTTGTGTTGTCCATTTTTTATGACAATGGATGGTATTTAAAGGTCTGTTTCAGAGTTATGATCCCAAACTGTTTTAGCTGGCAAACAAATTTGAATATACTGATATGACTTAAAGCAAATTTGCTAGCTGAAGTAAGGACTGAAATGGGAAAATTATGGTCAAAGAAAATTTTAAGAATTCAATATTGTGTTCAGATATCTGAAAAACAGACATCCAATTATCATTGTTTCAGAAAGTACTCCAAGGCAGTATGGGTGCTGCATTTGGCCAAGCTAGTCTCTGTTTAACTTTCTGCAGAATAGATTCTCAAAAAAACTCTGTTTTAAAACCTTGTTACCAGTGTGTATAATAAATTCTCATCCTTCAAAAATCTAGGCAAGGTAATAAAAGTATAAAATAAGAACTATTTTAACAAAAATCTTGTAGAAGATAAGATAAGTTATGATATTATTTTGGAGAAGATAACAATACTTATCTAGAAAAGATAATAATCCTAATTAAACTACGATAAAACACTAGCTTAAAAGAAGAAATGTCATTTTCTGAGTGACAAATTAAAGGCACAAGGATTAGTAAAACCATGAAAGATCATGTATCGTTCGAAGCATCTTCTGAGCTGGAATTAATCCCAAAATTGACAATATCTTATAGGATTCTGGTACTTGGCATCAGTTTTTTATTTTTTGAAACAACTATCTTATATTACTGAACAAAGGAACACATGTACATGATAGAGCACAGGTGACAACTTAGTAGGCATTATGAGAATTTTACCCAAGACATGCTTGTATGTTTTGTGTATGCCTCTAATTGTCAACTCCATATGCAGCATTCCATCAAAGCTTGTTTTGCTAAATTCATCACATAAAGAGCTTAATAAAGAGCTTAAAGGCAAATATTATAAAATAGTTGTTGTTACTTGTTTTTGTTTCATTTAATTATTGCAGATATATTCCTATTAGATTTTTAACTTTTTAAATTTCTCTTGCATGCAGTTTGTTAGTTCCCAAAACTAGGAATTGGAATGGACCAGGGATTGGGTTTTGGGAGGGACCACAGATCAGGGAATTGGGGAACGGGAAAGAGGAGCCAATGGAGATTGGGTCCTGGGAGTGGAGTTGGAAGTTGGGAATTGAAGGATAAAAAGGGTTGTTGGGGTTTTGGGGTTCCAAGGAATCCTGAAACAATGTTGGGGTTTTAGGTTTCCAAGGAACTCTGAAACCTTGTTGGGGTTTTGGGCCCTTAGGAAAATATGGATGGGGGGACAAAGGGATAAGATCCAAGGGTGCCCCACAACTCTGAAATATTGACACTAGCAAAGGTCCTTAGGAATTTGAACACAAAATCCCCAAACTTAGAATTTTTGAGATTTTTGCAACTTTTAACATGTGATAAGCACATGGAGGACGGAAAAAGACAACACTTAGGCAAAGTTGGCAAATGCATACCCATACAAAGATTTCTTATATTGGTTATATGTGTGGGAAAAATGAGGCCTAAGTGCATAAAGGAGCTAGGACTCATGCAAAATTTGGCATTGTCAAATTGAGTCCTAACACAGTTAACATTACACTTGCTTGTGAAAACATGAATTTAACCCCTTTACCTTCATTCAATAACTTGAATCTTACCCATTTTATATTATCTTATCTTTCCTTTGCCCTTCCATTGATACAAGTATAAGAGGCTACACTTGAGGCTTGTGCAACAATTACATTGGCTTTTGGGAGTTTCTAAAGGTGAAAATTGTGGTCCTAATGTCTCTAGTATGACATTAATTATTATTTGTTTTTTGGGTTTATCTGATGCTGGTGTGCTTATTGGATAAAGGTTCACCTCTGTCCCCTGATGCACTTTTAGGTGGAATCTCTCCAAAACTTCATGTATCATGTTGCTGTCACTGTGTGTTGGTCCTATTGATTACTTATATGTGGGAACCCACCTAAATGTGCCTTTCTTTGTTCTCCTATTACTGTATGGGGTTGATTACCTTTCATCCTAAAATAATGTCATGCTAAACTTCTTTAGGCCACTTCTATTACTGACGCTATAAAATTGTTTACTTCTCTTTGCTTGTAAATGAGAACTAAGGAATAATGAGCAACTTATTTTTGTTTCCAGATTAGAAGCCATGGAAACATGATTATAGGATTTCATACTACTACCTTGCAAAGAGAATCCTTAACAGCTGTGGAAACTCAAGATAGGTTTTTAACTTTGAATCCTCTATACTAAGAGTCATTTTGCTGCATCTCTCCATTTGAGATTGTGTCTTAACATGAATAAGTTTGATATGCGACCTCCAAAAGTATGTTATAATTTTGGAAGAGCTTGAATAAAATGTATAAAAATGGAACAGCTTGAGGAGAACTATGCTCTGCCTGTACTCCATTGTTGCTTCTGTCTATTTGGAAAGAAAATCCAACAACTTTTTGTTATATGATCATTTTTTTTTATGTTAGGTTGGATCGACCATTTATCTTACAAGGATCATGATTATTCACTGCAACAATTTGTTTAAATGCTTTTGTAGAAGAGCTGATGTTCTTTAAACAACAAATTTATCTTTGTTCGGATCTGATGAGTGACCACAGTATAGACAACTGTTGAACTCTTTGAAAATTAGGAAAGTTCGCTTCTGCATGGAAACCCCTTTCTAGTGGTGGGGCTCCTCACTATTATAGAGTAGGGAGATATGGGAATCCCATTCTGGTGGTGGTAGTCACCGATTGTTTTATGCAGCACCGAGACTCCAGAGACAGAATCATTGTGTCAACTATGGTTGATCTGTTATGAAATAAAACATAACATAAATTTGGAATTTCTCCCTTTGAATGAGGCTTGAGCCTATAATTGCGTATCAGAGAATATTTTTTAAATGTTTGGATCACTTAAACAAAGATTTGCATGGAGCATATCTGTTATAAAAACTATGTAGTCATGGGACCCTTATTAGAATTAGATTTGACAGTTGCTTGTGGAACCTGCTTTCTTATGTACTGTCTTTTTACATAATTATTTGTGAAAATTCAGTATGGTTTTATATTGGTCATCTTTGGCATTAAACTTAAATGGCTTCTGTATGTCTCATAGGAAGAATATGAGGCGGCTCGGAAAGACTTACAAGATGAAGCTGCCAAGGGTGTTTCTGTCGAAGAGATTAGAGCACAGCTTCAGAGAGGTGCAAATTTGGGCGAGAATTCTTCAAGTCAAAAGATACCAAAAGACACACAAAAGAAAGTTGTTGATAGAGGCACCCCTCAACGCATTCAACGGAAAAAGCGTGATGTGTTTCAAATAGTCAATAAATTTCCAGGGAAAACAGAAACTGTCAAAGTATCTGCTGTGGAAAGAAAGCCCAGTGCACTTGAGCTGTGCTCAAAGATTATGGAAGAACTGGATGCTGGATGTGTTCTTCAAAAGAAAATATTTAAGTTGGGGGACAAAGAACTCCTGGTAAGACTGTTTTCTACTAAAACAAAAAATTGGGTTTATTATGATGAAAATTTTCCAACATTGAAAATTATGGAAATGCTCTATTTGCCATGAAGGTTCTTATAACAAATCCAGGAGGCAAAGTCCATGTAAGGGTGGCCACAAATATGGAAGGACCACTTGTTCTACACTGGGGATTATCAAAAAATTCAGCTAAGGAATGGACAGTACGTATAGTTATATTTATATTATGTTTTATCTTTGAATCTGCAGGAATATCAAGTAAAAATATGATTTGAGTATGGACTGCAGTTCCTGATCAGTGGAAGAATTTTGTCGGACATTCTTCATTGAGAAGTATCTTGGTTACAGTTCTGTTTAATCTAATTTTCAGAACATGATTATTTGCAGGCACCTCCATTGGATATTTTACCTGAAGGATCAAATATTCTGCAACTAAGTTGTGAGACAACCTTTAGGGAAGGGTTTGCTTTAGATCCATCTTTACAGGTATGCTACAGCTTCATATTATGTTTGGTCCTGCTTTTGAATAAATACTTGTACTTCTGCTATTACATTTTAATAGAACATGAAATGGATTTTCATTGCAACAACTTTTTGAAGGCATTGAACTGTAAATAGTTGAATATTTCTAATAATCTAAGCTAATCCTTTCAAATTTTGGTTGGCAATCATAGTCTGTTGAGATTGAGATTGGTGAGCGTAGCTTTATTGGAATGCCTTTTGTTCTTCATTCAGACAGTAATTGGATCAAGGACAATGGCTCAGACTTCTATTTTAGTCTGAGAGAAAAAGATATTAAACCAGTAAAGGTGATTTTCTTGATGGTGAATGCATTAAAAATTGGCCATATATTGTTTTTTATTAAAACCTGGCAATCAATATCATTTTCTTAAATTTTTTGAGTATTGTCAGCATATCTAGATAATGTGCAAACTTAGAGTTTTCATTCACTTCTCTTTGCAAGATTTCCAATGAGGTTAAGCTTGCAATTAGTTTTTAGTTTTGACTTTTGAATCAATTTGAATTGTTCTCTGATTCCTGGGCAGGCACCAGGAGATGGAAGAGGCACTGCCAAAGTGGTATTGGATGCAATTGCAGAACAGGAGAGTGATGCAGAAAGGTCATTAATGCATAGGTGAGTATACTAACTATCAATAATAGAGAAGAGTAAAATGCTAGTTTTCTTCTCTGAAATGTTGGGGAATTTTATTACATATATAAAGATCCATGTAAATGATTAATCCTGTGTCTTGTAATTCTGTTACCACCGGTGGTATCTTTGAAGTATAGATGATGTTAAAGATACCCCCTTTTCTTTTTGGTTTTTCTAGTTCTGTTCTCAAGGATAAGCCAGTCAATTCATACAGATAAAAGTCAAAACAAAGTTGAGCAACTCTAATACTCCTTATGACATCAATAGCACAAAAATAATAAGTGAACGAGTAATGTTTAGTTCTTCATTAAATTCGATGCAGGCACAATAGCTTCCTTATAATGACATTTTCTGTATCCGATGCAAGGATTTCAGGACTATAACAGAAACAAATGAAATATGTCAGTAGTGGGCTTTTTTCTTGGAAACTATTTTATGATATAAATTTCTAATAACTGATGTTTTTTGTAAAGGGTATAATAGTGACTCGATTACATCAAGAGCCTGTTGACCTCATGGATGGTAAATTAAAGAGATGATGTTTCCAAAGTCCACATAGATCAATTGTAATGCTTTTGGTTAAAAAGTATGTATAATTTTTAGTACCAATGTTTTGGATCACACTCCATGATCCATCATTAGTAATGTTGGTGCACAGAGTTGTAAGTCCCTAGATCCTTAAAGGTAAGCTTCTCTTGAATGCTAGGGGTGTCAAACTTGGAGAGGAAGACCTCACACTTTTGTTTAGGTAGGGCAACTTTGGACCAATTTACTAAGGTGGGTAAGACCTTTTTTGAATTTTGGCTTTGTTAAACCAAGGGGGGCTTCGGTAAGGTGCTATTTAGGTACAACTATAGATAGTGGACTTGTACTTTGCCACAAACCATATCCAACATATAGTATACTCCTATTTAGATTTCACTCCATATCTGTATCCTAGTTTGATAATACAAGGCCCTACACCTTCTTTAAACATATGAGCTACCACAAAAAGTGTCAAAGGATATGTTCTTGATAACCCTTAATGCTTTTATACACATTTAGACATGGAAGGGAGTGAGACTAATTACAATACGATATGAAACAAAGTTAAATTTGGTTTGTTTTATGCTAAGTTACCGGTTCGTTTTTGGGTTCGGGTACGGGTACGAGATTTTATTACGCGGATTTGGTCAATTTTTTTTTTTTGGGGTTTGGGTATGTTAATACAAAAACATATAAAAATCAGAAATATATACATATTTGCAGTAGTAATTAAGTTCAAAATACATCACCATATTAATAGTCAAATAACATAGCAAAAATACACCACCACTTTCATAGTCAAATATTAAAATATTAGTGATAGTCAAATGTCATGATATAAAATTATAAATTAAAGTTCAAACATAATGAGAAGTTATAACAATTAATCCATGAATCAGTTAATGAGTAGTAGGTTATAACTGAAGTCATTGTACAAAAAAAAAATCAATTTTCATATAGTCAGTTTGGTGTTCAAAATCTTTGATGAGAAGTTAGATAGGGAAAGAGGCCACATTAATCTCTAAAGGCATATTTCTTAGCCAATACATTGTTGTACTGCCTGAAATTTGTGCCACTGGTTGTGTAGCCATAGAGAATACTATACCGGTGTGGAATTGTTCGGAAGATTTGTATGGAAGCACTAGTTGAGAGGTGTTTGGTAGATAAACTAATATTTTGAGGCATACTATGAAAAAAATATGGAAGGCAGATGTAACCTTAATATTGGAGAAGAATCTTTGCTGAAATGGGGACGCCGTAAGTCTCTTGAGAGTCCTATTTTAGGAGATGCATCTTGGAGGATACTTAATGCTTTCCCCTAAAGTCTCTTTTTTGAGTACATATTGGGGATTAGTGAGGTGCCTTCCAAAAGTTTCACATTCACATCCTTCCTCAAAAAATCTTCCCTCGGGTTAGGAGACACTTCCTTTTGTTACGAAGAGCATATGTTTATGTGGTAGGTATGATCTTATCCGGGTCTATGATTGGTGATGGATGGTCAAACTTAAATATATTTGTGGCTTGATAGCTAAAACACCCATACACTTTGTTACAACCTGACCATGTGTTGTGAGAAAATCTAACAAATATCGAAATATTTTTTTTCCTTGAGAAATGTTTAGGTTTATCAAGAATGTATATATATTCTTAAGTTTCATAGGATATAGATTCATCTGCTAAGAATCACAATTGCTATCAAAGTGTTTAAGAAAACATAAACTTTCCTTGACTTGAAAGGAACATCATAACCAGTCATTCCCAGAAAGTTTAACAAGTTGCACAAGAAACTAATTTCTATTTTCACAACTCAATCTTTCTGTCAATCATGTGATGGTATTTGAGCAAGTAATAAAGATCTTTTGAGGCAGAAATGAGCACAAAAGTAAGGATTAAATTGTTAATGATACTTGCAGCGTCTGGAATAATCTTCCAACGATCTTCATATGGATAATAAATTAAATGATAGCCACATGCTATTTAATTTATTAAGTATCAAAGAGGCGCGATTTCTTATCGAGTCACTTCGATTTGTTAAGCAAATAAATATTAAATGAAATGACACATCTTTTGTGTCAAGGCCGACCTCTCTCTCTTGGCGCGACTTACCTTTGAATGGATGTGTCTATTTGAAAGGAGATATATCTTTATTGTTAGCCGACTTGCATTAAATAAGGTGGCGACCTTTCAATATGTATAAATATGAGTTTGCCTTCTCATTATAGATATCAAGTTAGAAGTCAAGTTCATCATATTTGATTCAAGTCTAAGTGCGAATTCATCAAGGCAGTTCTGTATTGTTTGAAAGCCTGAGTTATTCTTCAGCGAACTGTGTTCTCTTATTGCTGAGTGCATCATCTCTTGGTGCTTGTATTTGGGCCTGTATCTTGCCCGCTTGTAAAGAAGATCATTCTAGTGATAATTCAATATATAAGTGATATATTGTTGCTAGGTTTTTCTCCCTCAAGAGGAGGGTTTTCCTAGGGTATCTGCTGTGTTATTTTGTCTGATTTGAATTAATTTCTATGAATACAATCTGATCATTAAAATTTACATGGTATCAGAGCGGGTTTGAGAGGATCGTGATCAGATTATTGCTAATTAGCATACCCTACTTGTTCATTTGTCTACATTAGTCAAGATGGTGAACGGTTTGAAGATTGAGGATAGACTCGAGGGAGCATCTAACTTCACATCATGGAGATTTAGGATCATGCTTACATTGTGTGAAAATGACTTGGGTAAGTTCGTGGAGTCTAGCGTTTCTGAACCTGAGGAGGAAGAAGAGAAGTTGCAGTGGGTAAAGAAAGATATTAAAGCAATGAAGATATTGGTTGATTCCATCAAGGATCACATTGTTCCTATCGTCTCTAAGTTGAAGACAGCGAGAGACATGTTCAAAACATTGGAAGAGATGTACAGAATCAACAATACCAGCCGAGCACTTGCACTGAAGCAACAACTACATCATGTGAAAATGGCGAAAGGTGAATCAATGATTGCATACTTTATGAGGATTGCAGATTTGAGAGATCAGCTCTCGACAATAGGGCATATGGTTGATGACAAAGACTTGACTATGCTCGCTCTCAATGGTCTACCTTTGTCTTGGGAATCTTACATTCAGGGAATCAGTGCAAGATCAAAATTGCCTAAGTTTGATCGCCTAAGATCAGATTGCATTCAAGAGGAATCTAGGTTGTTGGCAAGAGGCGTTGGTCAAAGTTCAAAGAACGAAGACATTCATGTTCTTTCCTCCCATGCTTCAAAGAAGAAAGGAAAAGATGGAAGGAAAGGATTCTTCAAGAGGAATCGGGACAAGGGAAATGATGATGCACCTCCATTCAAGAAGAAGAGGGACATGTCCAAGATTCAATGTTTTAGATGTGATAAGTTTGGGCACTTCGCTAAGTATTGTCCAACTAGACCTAAGCAACAAGTTACCGTTGCGGATGTTGATGATGCTTCTTTGCAAAAGGATTCAAGTGAATATTTGTTCTACTCGGCATTGGCAAGTAGTGTACCTTCCGACAACAACACTTGGCTGATCGACAATGGTGCTTCACGACACATCACTGGTTTTAAGGAGCACTTATCAAGTTTGGTGGAGAAGGAGTCTTCTGAACAAGTCATCATTGGAGATGATGCTAGCTACTCCGTGAAAGGAATTGGGACCTCTACACTTCATTTGGATTCCAACATCACACTTCAATTGAGTAATGTTCTTTATGTTCCGGGAATCAAGCGCAATCTTATTTCTATTTCAGCCTTGGAAGATAAAGGATATCAAGTTGCCTTCTCCAAAGGCAAAGTTCTAGTGTGGTTGGAGAACTCTAGCTTCAAGGATGCTCAAGTAATTGGAGTTAGACATGAAAGTCTTTACAGGGTCTGCACTCGTCCTCTACAAGCTTTGGTTCATGATTCCTCAAGTCTATGTGATCTTTGGCATCGGAGATTGGCTCACCTACACTTCCAAGCCTTACCTATCGTGGAGAAGATGGTGACGGGCCTTCCTAAGTTCAACCAGGAGCACGAAGGTACTTGCAAGGGCTGCGCTTTGGGTAAGAATATAAAAGCCCCTTTTCATAGTAGAGAAAATAGATCTAAGTGTATTTTAGACCTTATTCATTCTGATTTATGTGGTCCTATGTCTGTTCCGTCTTCGAGTGGATTCTTGTATTATTTCTTTTTATTGATGACCACTCTAGGAAGACTTGGATTTATTTTTGAAAACTAAAGAGTCTGAGGAAGTGTTAGATAGGTTTAAGGAATTTAAAGCCTTGTAAAAATCTTTCTGGTAAAAGAATTAAGGTCCTCAGATCTGATAATGGTGGAGAATACACCTCTAGCAGTTTTCGAATTTTTGTATTGATGCAGGGATTAAGAGGGAGTTCTGTGTCCCCTATAATCCTCAACAGAATTGTTGCGGAAAGAAAGAACAAGACAATCGTGGAAGCAGCGAAGGCCATGATCCATGATCAAGATTTGCAAACCTTCTTATGGGCAAAAGCTTCCAGGACGACTGTATATGTTCAAAACAAAAGTCCTCATAAGATCTTGGAGAATATGACTCCGGAGGAAGCCTTTCAGGGAAGAAGCTGAAGTCAGTCATTTGAGATTTTTGGATGTCCACATCTATGTTCATGTTCCAAAGGAAAAGAGAACTAAGTTGGAGCCTGGCAAGAAGGGAATATTTGTGGGCTACAGTGAGACATCAAAAGCCTACAAAATATACATTCCAGGACAAAAGTTGATCGAGATCAGTAGGGATGTCACATTCGAGGAAGATGTTGCATTCAGGAGATCTAGGGGCATTCATATGGAGATCGATAATGAAGAGTCTCCTCAGGATATGGAAGTTGACCATACACCTGAGATTCAGAGGGAGATTTCAGAACCAAAAGAAGATATAGATCCTATTGAACCCTTGGAACCTATTGATGGGCCTACTGACATGGTTATTGGGAGAAAGAGACCTCTATGGGCCAGGCGTACTATGCAAGAGGCTGGAAGCTTTGCAGCCCCTAGAGGCACATTTAGAGAAAGTAAAAGGCCACATAAGTTCTCCAGCTATGTTGCCTTAATGAGTCAAATTATAGAATCCGAGCCTACCTGTGTTGAGGAAGCATCTAGTCATCAGGTTTGGAGAGATGCTATGGTAGAGGAGTATCAGTCAATTCTTAAGAATGATGTTTGGGACATTGTTCCTAGATCCGAGGGCAAGTTTGTGGTATCTTCTAAATGGCTATTCAAGATTAAGCATGCTGCAGATGGAAGCATTGAGAAGTATAAAGCAAGATTTGTGGCTCGTGGGTTTTCTCAGAAAGAGGGAGTTAATTACGAAGAAACATTTGCTCCTGTTGCTCGCTATACTTCTGTTAGAACCATCATTGCTATTACTGCATCTAGAGGATGGAAGATTCACTAGATGGACGTGAAGACAGCCTTTCTCAATGGAGTGATCGAGGAAGAAGTTTACATAGAGCAACCTGATGGATTTGAGGTTCATGGGAAGGAGTCACATGTTTGCAAGTTGAAGAAGGCCTTGTATGGTCTTAAGCAGGCTCCTCGCGCTTGGTACGAAAGGATTGATTGTTACCTGTCAAGTTTGGGTTTCTTGAAGAATGATGAGCAGGTGACTCAAATCTCTACTTCAAGGTAATCAATGGTGATGCATTAATATTGGTCTTATATGTTGATGATTTGATTCTTACTGGAGAAGATCACCTAATTCTCGAGTGCAAGAAGGAGTTGACTTCGGAATTTGAGATGAAGGACCTTGGGCTCATGCATTACTTCCTTGGATTAGAAGTCTGACAAAAACCAAATGAGATGGTTCTAAGTCAAGGGAAGTACACCATTGACATACTTAAGAGATTTGGTATAATGGATTGCAAATCCATGTCTACACCCATGGAGACCAACCTAAATAAGTTGAAGGAGGCTGCAGCTAGTTCAGACTTGGTGGATCCTACATTGTACAGACAGCTAATTGGGTCCTTGATGTATCTAGTTAACACTAGACTTGACATTTGCTATGCAGTGAGTGCACTTAGCCAGTTTATGTGTGATCCGAGACAGATACATCTTGTTGTAGCTAAACATATTCTGAGATACTTGCGCGGCACAGTTGGATATGGGTTGAGGTATTCTTTAGATGCAGACTTGGAGTTACATGGCTATACAGATTCTGATTGGGTAGGGTGTGTCACAGATCGGAAGAGCACCTCTGGTTGTTGCTTCAGTTTGGGTTCTGCTATGATTTCCTGGTGCGGTAGGAAGTAATCATCTGTAGCATTGAGTACAACAGAGGCAGAGTATTTTGCAGCTTGTATGGCAACTCGGGAAGCAGTGTGGCTTTGTAAGCTCCTTGTAGGATTGTTTGGACAATCAATGGAGCCTACTATCATTCATTGTGATAATCAGAGTTGTGTGAAACTTTCTGTCAATCCTGTGTTCCATGACAGAACCAAGCACATTGAGATCAAGTACCACTATATTAGAGATATGGTACTGCGGAAGGCTATACAGTTGAGGTACATCAGCACTGATGAGTAGATGGCAGATATTCTCACCAAGCCTCTCTCCAGGATAAAGTTTGTGTACTTTCAAGATAAGCTTGGTATGGTGGAGAATCCAACCTTGACTGAGAAAGAGTCTCAGTATCAGTGAGCCTTGTTTAATGAGTTCTTCTCTGTGAGAGAAGTTCGAGGTGAAATCCCTTGTTAATGCATTTTCCTCTGAGACAGAGGAATTTGAGGTGCAAGCCCTTGTTAATGCATTTCTCCTTGAGATTTGAAGTGAAAGCCCTTGTTTCCACCCTCTAAGCTGAGTCATGGTGGATGTCATGTGTGAGACTCCATGACATATGTTGTACTTGTGTTTCACCCTCTGAGAGAGTCATGATGAAAGTCACGTTGAGGTGACAACATCACGCAAGTGATGAACACTTGTACTTACCATAGTTTGGTTGTAGCCATTATGGTTGATATCGTGTTGAGGCGATATCTAATATCACGATGAGGTGATATTCTTCTTGTTCACTTATGGTTGTAGCCATAGTGATAGACATCACGTTGAGGTGATATGTCTTGTGTAGCTGGAAGTTTACTCCCTAGCCGAGAGGGAGTGTTAATGATACTTGCAGCGTCTGGAATAATCTTCCAACGATCTTCATATGGATAATAAATTAAATGATAGCCACATGCTATTTAATTTATTAAGTATCAAAGAGGCGCGATTTCTTATGGAGTCACTTTGATTTGTTAAGCAAATAAATATTAAATGAAATGACACGTCTTTTGTGTCAAGGCCGACCTCTCTCTCTTGGTGCGACTTACCTTTGAATGGATGCATCTATTTGAAAGGAGATATATCTTTATTGTTAGCCGACTTGCATTAAATAAGGTGGCGACCTTTCAATATGTATGAATATGAGTTCACCTTCTCATTATAGATATCAAGTTAGAAGTCAAGTTCATCATATTCGATTCAAGTCTAAGTGCGAATTCATCAAGGCAGTTTTGTATTGTTTGAAAGCCTGAGTTATTCTTCAGCGAACTGTGTTCTCTTATTGCTGTGTGCATCATCTCTTGGTGCTTGTATTTGGGCTTGTATCTTGCCCTCTTGTAAAGAAGATCATTCTAGTGATAATTCAATATATAAGTGATATATTGTTGCTAGGTTTTTCTCCCTCAAGAGGAGGTTTTTCCCAGGGTATCTGCTGTGTTATTTTGTCTGATTTGAATTAATTTATGTGCATACAATCTGATCATTAAAATTTACATAAATATCTTCAGAAATAAGAATCGTTTCCTGGTCATTTCCACAGTCAAAAAAATGTATCCTGGATGTATTTTCTTTGTTTCCGTACTGTTTCTCATACCTGTATCGTACTCTAGGCCATATATGGGCATACCAGTAACTTAGGTTTTATGTGTTCATGTGATGGGAGGTTGAGCTTGAGGCAGATGGGTGCTTATATGAAGTTGGGTGATAGAGTCTCCAATTTCAAACATAAAAAGAATGCAATGATTGGAATCCACTTGGTGACACCTTAATGAAGATGTCACTGAAAACTACACCTTCAAAACTTACACATAATTTAGGCTCTATGCATACAAATGAGAAGATGAATGAAATTGTAGAACATTAAAAGAATATAGCTTAGTACTTCATGAATAAACCCATACATTTCTAATATTACTCTAAAAAGATACCTTGTCAAGGCTTTGCAAGGATTTTATAGTCATCTAGCTAGGTAACTAATTCGAAATAACATTTTAGAACTGTATACAATACACATGGAGACATTTAGATAATGCCAAATTTTAACATTTAATCCATTCTTTAGGTTCTAGAATATCTCATTACACATTTGTGATGAAACTTAGATAGTTACAATACAAAATATCTCAGCCCTTTGTTGGAAATCGAAACCTTAATAGGCTGCAACAATTTTTTGCTTGTTCTTGCTTTGCAACTTATTTTTCCATCCTTCTACATATTGCATAAATTATCAGATTAAATATTGATAAAGAAGAGCCTCGCTCTTATAAGATTTACATACCCTACAAATTAGGGAGATAACGGAACGTAACTGAAAGAGACAAAAGCAAACAAAGAGGCTATAATCACAGAGACGTGATTATAGGCAAACTAAATGAAACTAAAGCATTAAAATAGGCACGACAAGTGCCATTACAGATATGACAAATATGAGCATTAAACTAAGAACGTACTATAGTTCTAACACCCTCTCTTAATGCTCAATTTTTCAACTAAAGAAAAACTAAGTCTACCCATATTGTGCTGGTCATCAAAATGCAAAGTGTGCAGACTCTTTCTGCTTCTACTCAGTTTGCTCCACTACGTGAGCACTTTGCTGAGATGCTTCTTGGTTGGACTTCTCATCAGCCAACCGCTTTCTGCAATACCTCTGTATATGACCAATCTTCCCACAGTAATGGCTAGTAAAAGATTTCTTGGAGCCCTCCTCCGAATCGCCTCGTCCTTTCTGTTGAGTGAACTTGCCTTTGCCAATGTCCTTGGCAGTAAATGCTTGTTTAGCACTTGGAGACTCACTACTACTCCCAAACTGCTTCTTCCACCGATCCTGCTGCAAAAGCTTGTTGCACTTCTCATCAAACTTCAAGTCAACATTGGTGGATGTAATGTTGAGCCTTTCAATGAAGTGCTCGTAGGAACGTGGCAAACTTTTCAAAGTGATTACCACCATATCCTCCTCTTCTACCTTACGACCAATGGCCTCCAATTGATCGCGAATATTTTTACTTTCATCAAGTGCTCCTGCAAAGACACTTGGTCATCCATCATAATAGAAAAAAAGCATATTCTTCATAAAGAAAGCCCTTCCTTTGTCTGAGGTCTCATGAAGATCTTTCAAATGCTTCCAAATCTCCACAGCTGATTTACCAGAAGGCATTTCTGGTAACATGTCATCGGTGATAGATAATTTAAGAAGCATGAATGCCTCCCTATTACTTCCATCATACTTGTCTTGATCCTTCCTAGCAGTAGTGGGGCGAACTTCTGTACCAAGAACAAGCGCATCCAGACACCGGTACTCAAAGATGGTAAGCATCCTCTGCTTCCACGTGTTGTAGTTCTTTCCATTGAACCTCTGTGAACTTTCCAACATAATATTGGACAAAGACGCCATCCCTCCCGTTTTCCAAAGCACAAAAAACGAGGCAACTTTTTGTGTAAATTTTTGAAGAAAAAATTTCTAAAAACTCTGCAAATTTTTTTATTTTTCTAGAAAATTGTCAAAACTGGCACCAAAATGACTTTTTCTTCAAACTGCCATGAAATATCAGAAAATCACCTTAGAAAAACTGTCACAATACATGAGGCACGAACTTCGAGACACCCAGAAAAATCTGTAGGCAACCCAGAAAAGGTCTCAAAAAACCCACAAAAAATCAAGAAAAAATTGTAGACTAGAAATTTTCAAATCGCACAACAAATGAAATGAAGATCGTGGCCAGAAGAAGATGCAAAAACACGCGATCAGATTTGAAAAAAAAACGCGGCCCCAAAAACTGCAGAAAATGCGCCAAGGAACTCACATAAACGCTGGAAATCGCGAGCAGAAGTTAATCCGCACCTGGAAGAAAACCAAAAACGCGTCCTCAAATGCAAAAGAACACGTAAAAAAAGATCCGCAACCTGTAGGGTTTAGAAAACGAAGTCATGCGGCCAGGCACTGAAAATACGACGACACCAAAGTAAACACCAGGAAACACGACCTCAAATAGATAAAAAACGCGATCACAATAGGAATAAATCCCGTCGGCGCTTAGAGAAAGAAATTGAGATGAAATGAAACCACCAAAAAACTCGTCTTCAAAACATGTGCGACGGCTCGAGCAGAAAACGCGACGCCTAGATGTGATGCGATCTTCCAAAACAATGCCGCTGAAGAAAATCTCCTTCGATTTCCTTTAACCCAGTGCCCACGAAAATTGCCCTGATGACAAATCCTCACGAAAAAATAAAAAACACAATTCCTCTTGCAAATTGACCCGCGAACTTCACAGAAAAAAAAAACTAAAAAAATATCTAACCAGGCTCGAATGGCTCTGATACCATATTGCATAAATTATCAGATTAAATATTGATAAAGAAGAGCCTTGCTCTTATAAGATTTACATACCCGAGCTAACGAAATGTAACTAAAAGAGACAAAAGCAAACAAAGAGGCTATAATCACGGAGACGTGATTAGAGGAAAACTAAACAAAACTAAAGCATTAAAATAGGCAAGACAAGTGCCATTACAGATATGACAGATATGAGCATTAAACTAAGAACTTACTATAGTTCTAATACTACAAATAAAAAATTGACAATTTATATCACTCAACACATTTGTTGTGAATGGTTAAAATTCATTCTATTATTGAAGAAAGATTACATTATATAGAAATTACAAACTACTGTAGTCATTAATGAAATGGCCTACTTCTACCTACCCAAAACTGTAGACAGAAATTAAAGAAAACTAAACTAACTAAATACAATATATTATTGACCATTAACTGTATAAAAAAATATTATTCTAACACCCTCCCTTAATGGTTAATCTATCAACAACACCAAGTTGCCCCCTAAATTTGACAAACTTATTTGGGCTCAGAGACTTGGTGAGAATATCTGTAGTTTGATCCACTGTTGGAACATATTGCAGCTGAACTGATCCGTCTTCTACCAACTTGCGGATGTAGTGACAATGAAGCTCAACATGCTTGGTACGTTCATGGAAGACTGGATTTTTGGCCAGTTTGAGCACCCTTTGATTATTAGTGTACAAGGGAGAAGGACTTGCTTGTGACATGTGCATGTTAGAAAGCATCCTGCGGAGCCAAACTGCCTCACATGCTGCCTTAATTGTTCCTCGATATTCAACTTCAATTGAGGAAAGAGCCACTGCCTGCTGCTTCTTGTTGGTCCATGTTACAACACCTGTACCCAAATTGAATACATACCCAAAAGTGGATTTTTTGTCATCCACTGAACTGGCCCAATCTGAGTCTATGTAGCCAATTAGCTTTGGATCATTGCACCTACCATACAGAATACCATAATCTGAAGTGCCCTTAACATATCTCAGCACTCGCTTCGCTACAATCCAATGATCATAAAGCAAGAAATGTAGCTCACGACAAAACTAATATCAGGTCTAGTGGTAGTGAGGTAGATGAGACTGCCCACTAGTTGCCTGAATGTCGTTTCATCGACCGGAGGTGAATCAGAGTTGGTTGACAACTTCAACCCCTTCTCCACAGCTATGGAGGCAGGTTTGCAATCCTGCATCCAAAATTTGTCAAGCAGACTTCTGGAATATTTAGACTGAGATAAAAATGCTACCAGCGGTTTGCCAAACCTCAATACCCAAGCAATAATGAGAACCCCCAAATCTGTCATGTCAAAAGCCTGTCACAAATTTTGTTTGATTGCTGCAATCAAATGTGTTGGACTGCCAGTAATGATCAAGTCATCAACATAGACAACAAGAAACAAAATATCATCGCCAGAGTGCTTGACATACAGATTAGAGTCAGAAGGGCTGTGCTAAAAACCATGATCAACCAAGTATTGATCAATCTTGATGTACCATGCACGAGGAGCCTGTTTCAGTCCATACAGTGCTTTCACAAGCCTACATACCTAATGCTCTTTGCCAACAATCTTGAAACTAGGAGGTTGTGACATGTAGACTTCTTCCTGCAACTCATCGTTGAGGAAGACACTCTTGACATCCATCTAATGAACTACCCATCCAAACTGGGCTGCAATAGCGAGAAGAAGACGAATTGTGCTCATCTTGGTAGTAGGAGCAAAAGTCTCCTCATAATCAATGCCCTCTCGCAGTGTGAATCCCTGAGCAACTAATTTGGCCTTGTATTTATCTAGAGTACCATTTGCATGATATTTGACCTTGTAAACCCATTTGCAACTGATAGGTTTCTTCCCAGGAGGAAGATAAAAAAGAATCCAAGTGTGATTCTTCAGAAGACTATGGTATTTTGTCTCCATAGCCTTTTCCCACTCTAGAATTCCTTTAGCCTTTGAATATGTCTGAGGCTCATAGATGCTGTGGATGTTGGCCATAAGAGCAAAATTGACTGTGTTTTGATGCTTGCTCTTTCTGCGAGCTGATTTGCCCTCAATGAGTTCATCATCATGAAGATCTTCGATAGTCTTGAGCCACCACTTAGGCCAACGAGTAGAAGTACCAACATCTGGAATAGGAGAAACATCTCCTGGGATTTCTGGAACAAAGTCATCTGGATATGAGTCTTGAGGAAAATCAGGTGGTGCTAGATCATGATTGGTAGACTCCTCATCTTCAGAGTCAGAATGCTTTGAAGCCCTCCCATCAGGGGAACCGAGAGGAAGACGAACACCCTCATCAAAAACCTTCATAGTCTGATCCTCAGGACTGGTAGTAGGAAGAAATGGACTAGTAGTCTCATCAATCACAACATCACGACTGAATATGAGACGATCTGTCTCCACATCAATCAACCTGTATGCCTTGTGATTGTCGCTGTAACCAGTAAAAACATAAGTTGCTGGCTCTTGGAGTCCAACTTGGCATGCTTGGCATCTGGAATCCAGACATGGGCTGTAGAACCAAAGACTTTTAGATGGCCCACCTCAGGCTTATGTCCTGACCAGGCTTCTTTAGGAGTCATCTTCTTAACAGCCTGTGTAGGTGATCGATTCAGGAGGTAGACTGCAGTATAAACTGCTTCACCCTAGTATTTCTTGCGGACATTTCTATACTCCATCATAGAACGAGCCATTTTAGTAATGGTGTGATTCCTACATTCAACGACACCATTCTACTAAGGGGTGCATGGTGTGGTGAGTTGGCGTTTAATGCCATGTGCAACACAAAAAGTAAAGAAGTCAGCTGAACAAAACTCCCCCCCATTATCTGACCTTAGAGTAACAATCTGAGAACCTGATTCCTTCTCAACTAAGGCCTTATACTGCTGAAATGTACTAAACACATCTGATTTATGTTTCAAAAAATACACCCACATTTTTCTACTGAAATCATCAACAAATAAAAAAAAGTACCTGGACCTAGTAACAAATAGAGTGTTCATTAGTCCACATACATCAGCGTGAACCAATTGAAGTACCTTGGAGGCTTGCCAAGAATCACCATCTGAGAATGGTGTCCGATGTTGCTTCCCAGCTTGACAAGCTCCACAAACTCCATGATTTTGAGTTTGGATCTCAGGTAGACCAGCAACCAAACCCTCTCGAGACAGTTGAGAGAGATAGTGCACATTCAAGTGCCCATAATGCTAATGCCAAAGTTTGTTGATGGAAGTACTCTTGGCTGCCAGAGCGTGCTCCTGAGAATCACTGGAATCAACAAGTCTATACAGACCATGATCCTCAAGTCCCATAGCAATTGTAGTACGAGTCTCCCTATCAACAATGCTGCAGGTGGACGAAATGAAGACAACATCCAATTGGGGAGAATGCCTCATGATCTAGTTGATGGAGAGAAGATTATGTTCCATGCTTGGAACATAGTAGACATCGAGAAATATTAAATTTCTCCCTCTAGAGTGAATTTGAACATTGCCCTTACCGACAATTGTATACTCGTCTCCTCCTCCAAAGATCACTGAATCAGTGAATGGTTCATATTTGGTGAACCAATCCCGACGATGAGTAAAATGTCGAGAAGCCCCTGAATCAATATACCAGGCAAAAGATTGTAATGGATCTGCTGTTCTCTTGGCCATAAAAGCATAGAATGCAGATTCTTTCTGCTCAGTGTGCTTTGCGACATTTGCCTTTTGTTGAGATCCTCCCTGCTTCTTTTGTTCAGAAGCCAACCGAATTCGACAATCAACCTTCATGTGACCATATTTATGGCCATAATTGCACTGAACATTATTTTTCTTCTTGTTGTCCTAAAAAGAACCAAATCCTTTTGGCGAAGAAGATTGAGCCTTCCCTTTGTTCTTAGCAAAAGATTTAGTAGAGAATGCTTGCTCTGTGGAGGACGAACTGGTATTGTTCCCAAACTGTTGTCTCCAACGATCTTGTTGTAGAAGCTTGTTACACAAGTTTGGAAACTTCAAATCAACATTTGTTGAAGTAATATTGAGCGTTTCAATGAAATGCTCATAAGATTTTGGCAAACTCTTCAAAGTAATGACGACCATGTCCTCTTCCTCCATTGTTCGACCAATCGCCTCCAATTGATCACGAATGTCCTTAATCAGTCAGATGTTCCTGTAAGGACATTTCCTCATCCATCATGATGGAAAAGAGCATGTTCTTGAGAAAGAACACTCTGCTCTTGTCAGAGGTTTCATGAAGGGCCTTCAAATGATCCTAGATTTCCGCAACATTTTTTCCAGACGGTACCTGAGGTAACTGCTCATTTGTGATTGAGAGTTTGATGAGCATGACGGCTTCCCGATTGCGTTCATCCCATTTGTCCCGGTCCTTTCCGGCTACAGTTGGACGAGTTGAGTTCCCCAAAACGACCTGATCGAGGCAACGATATTCAATGATCGTAAGCATGCATTGCTTCTAGGTGTTGTAATTCTTCCTGTTGAACTTTTGGCTGCTTTTGAGCATTATATTTGTTAGAGATGCCATCACGTACCTCGAGGTCAAACTGGTGAAGGCACAAAAACCATCACACTGAAACAAAAACAAGTTCTTTAGGACGAATTTTAAGGCAGAAATCAAAACCCTAGCACGAATTTTGAGGTATAAAACCAATGCAGAGTTTTTAAGACAAAAGCCAAAAAAATTGAAGAATACCTAGAAAATTTCGGCAACACCCACGTGCACAAATTGTGAGGCACGAACTTCGAGACACCCAAAAAAATTGAAGACAACCCAGTTGAGATCTCATAAAACCCACAAGGAATCTGCGATCAAATTTTTTTTCTGACTTCAACCAAAGGAGATAATCACAAAACCCTAGTCGACTCTTCAAGAACCCATGATTTTTAGAGAAATGGAGAAAAACGCAAGCAAAAAATGCATTGAAAAATGCATCCAATAGAGAAAAACCGCAGTAGAACCAGGGCACACAAGACGACTTCAATAAAGCTGGAAATCGCATGCCAGGAAGCGAGGGAAAAACGTGGCTCAAAGTCGCGGCCAAGAACTGGTAGAAAAAACATGTTCAAAAAGAGCCAAAAAAACGTAGGTAAAAACCCGTCCAAGAATTTTGCTCAATACCTTTGAAAAATGCGGCCCTAAAAGCCACAAACATGTGTCCTGAAGGGCACCAGAGTCATGTTTGAATGGAGCGAAAAAACGCAACTCGAATTTGCGCGAACTACTGAAAATCGCGACCATAAAACAAACAAAAAATGCAGACTAAATGTCCATGAATTTGCATAAACCCTTCCAGCAGAAAGATGAGTCTCTACTTTCATGAAAAAAAAGGAATCCACGATTTTCAGACCAGAAGAAGAACAATTTTGACTAGAAGAAAACAAATCGCATTTTCAGAAAAATGTGCCCTAGCAGAAGTTGCGACCAAAGGGAGCATGAAAAATATCCTTTGATTTTTTCAAACAAATGCCCACGAAAATGCAGGAGCCTAGACAAAAGAAAAACATGAACCCTTTTAAAAATCGTTTTAAGAGAAAAATAAACTTTTCAAAAAATCACCTAAAAATTCCTTTCAAAATTTTTATTGAAAAGCAAATTTTTAGAATTTTTAAAGGGTTGCAGGCTCTGATACCATGTGAATGGTTAAAATTCATTCTATTACTGAAGAAAGATTACATTATATAGAAATTACAAACTACTAAAGTCATTAATGAAATGACCTACTTCTACCTACCTAGAATTGTAGACATAAATTAAAGAAAACTAAACTAACTAAATACAATATATTATTGACCATTAACTATATAAAGAAATATTATTCTAACATTTGTGCAGCATTGGGAAAAGGAACAAAGTCTCTTGCCATTGTAGAGGTTGCCCATGCATTGGATGTCATTAGCTATAATGCCTTTGTGCAGAAATTGCCTCTTAAGATGTGCAAAGGTACCCTAGGGCATGCAAAAATCTTCTTTTTTATTGACGCTATCTTGCAAATTATTGGCACCGCTCACTTTTTGGTGTGTAGGCCAAGGATGAGCTTATGAAATTTGTTGATATGGTGGCTTGGAAAAGTTGTGAGAACCAAGTGTTGGAAGGAACTCAACCATTGTATTTATGATTGCATGGCCGTCCTTGTCTTCTACCTTTGGAATTTTGTGTGAGTGAAATATCTTTGATTAGGAATATTGTATATTTCTATTGATTCAACTTCGTAGAACACCAATGACTGAATCTTAATTCAAATCAGATCTTCTATTGCAATAGGTAATATAATTAATGGAATATGTAGAAATGAATTATAAACTCTTGCAAAATGAATAGTCAACACAACGAAATGCAATAATTGATTGCTCCTCTTGTTACAATAGAAATTGCACTTACAATCAATTCAGTTTACTAGACTTTTGGGAACAACAACAATCTCATTATTATAAAATACGATGAATCTATAGCTAATGGTGCTATAGGAGCCACCTTAGAATTACAAACCCTAGGTACTGTTGACGTGGTTTTCGCGACCGCACCAACACAGAATAAAGTTTCCCAACGGATACTCTATTCTCTCTTGAACAAAGTTTCCTGCATGCTAAGATTGCGAGATAGGTCACACATTTAACTCCAAGGTTCCTTTATGCAATAGAATACCCTCAGTTGGCTTGATGTGTTTTGCTGGTATTTCAAGGGGGACTTACACAATTGTTCGGCAGTTGACAGCAGACAGCGGACTAAGGGCTTTCATGTAATTGGAATGATTTGGCAAGTGAGCACAAGTTTCCTAATTCTAACCAGAAATGAACTGAATTTAAAATGAGTGTAGGGGTAAGAAAGTTCTAATCTACTCTAAGGCGTGGGACATGGCGATCAATTCTCACAAGTTTTAACCGAGCCTTGCTTTGCCTCGCTTCAGACAGCTTCCACAAAACCGGTGCAATCTTCAGAGGAGTAGCGAAAGGTGTTCAAGTTATAACTCAACATGCAAGCACCATCAAGACGATGCATACGAACACGTGAGTCACAATCGAAGTTAAGTTTGAAAAGTAATCCAGTTGACCACGCAGGGCGAACCCACCGTTAGCGAGCCTGCTAGTGGTATGGATGAGCGAAGTCTTGTTCAAATCGAGCACCACATTCCACAATTACTAAGTACTTGCATGAAATGAAATCTACTTTACTTTAAGCTACTTCAAGTTGCTACGTTAATTGGAAGGACGAAGAAGCCTCGACAACTACTCATAACAAAGAAGAAATCACCATCAATGAAAATTCTTTTATTATGAAAGCATTCACGACAACTTCTTACAAAGTATTCAAAGGGAAGACTTTCCTTCCTTTTCAATCTAAACTATACTATCAAACTATTCTACTTTCTATTCTATCAATTTCTCTCTACTCCTTCTCCGCTATCCTAACTCTGATGAGATACAAATGAGGGGGGGATGCCCCTTTTATAGCTGGCCAAGTCCAACGGATGGCTCAAATTACAATCGGCTGGATGGCCCATATCACCTATACAAGATTCACCCTAAAAACCACCACCAAGAGGGGTGGGGTAATAAATGAGCCATTAATGTGTCCATCATCCTTCTAGAAGATTCCAGCTTTGAAATGCGTTCACACTGCTCTTGATCTTCTTCTTGACATTGTTCTTCAACTTTGCTTGAGCTTCCATTCTTTTCTCCATCTTGAGTTTTGAAAACATTTCTTCTCTATCACTAACTCTCAACACTTAGCCATTTTCTTGCAACTTTTCTTCCTTCGAGGTTGAAATGTCATCCTGGATTATTTTCTTCATCACTTAAGTCATCACCGCTTGGTCTCGACGTTCCTCCTGCAAAACAAGCAAAGGAAAGAGCATTATAACACTTCATAAAAAACTCAGCTTACTTTGATTTTCACGCTTTAACTTCCAAGGGTTCATTGTCTTCACTAGCCAACTTTGCGCTCAAATTCCTCATGCCTTAGCCAAATTTCCAACCCATCTTGCATTTTGCTTGGCGCACTTCACTCTGATATTTCATCCAACTCAGACTCGAGAAAAATGCTTTCATCAAGAATCACCTAGGCGCTCAATTTCAAATTCATCCGCCAAGGCATTTTTAACACATTTTATTCCTTGCCTTAAATTTTTTTTTTTTTTTTAAATTTCCCCTTAGGAAAATTCACCATTTCAAGTGCCGACCAAATTCCCCATCTTAAACGCCTTGGCGAAGTGCAGAGGACTCTAAAATCAACTCCTTGTCAGAGATCTTAAATACCCAGAAGAAAATTTTCTTCAGAGCGTGTCGAATTCATGGGTACACAACGAACAGGTTCATTTAAATTTTGAATTTTGGAAAAATAACTTTTAACAAATTTAATCCCGTTCTTCACATCTGTGAACATTTCTTGTTGCTCTGACTTGAAAATATTTTATCCACCTCGCGAAGCAGGCACTCACTGACTTTTCCACTGGCAACTTCATTCGTGCTTCTGAAAAATTTCACACTTCCAAGTCCAGGCGTGATTTTCCTAAGGAAGAAATTCTTTGTGCCTTAGAAAATTTTTTTACTCACTTTGAATTTTTTTGCATTAGAATTTTTTTTTATCATTCTGCCCGTGGTGAGGAAATTTTATTTCAACTCACTTAGAAATTTTTTCTTTTGAATGTCTTGGGCGCATTTTACCTTTCATGAGGAATAAATATCTCTTTAAAACCCAACACCTAGCATATTTCCATTCAGATTCCTAACGCCTTAGTCATTTTATGTCACCACCTTACCTTTACCATTTGGGCGCATTTCTCACTTGATGAGGAATTAACATCTTACATCTTTGACCTCTTGACTTTCTATCTCATGTTTGAGCGCATTTTGCCTGGGCTAGAGGATGAACTTCCAACACTTAGTATTTTGTCTTTGCATGCCCTGGTTTGGGCGCATTTCACACCTCATGAAGGATGAAAATTTTGACTTTGACTTTCTCCTAACTTGCTTTGAATCATGGGCACATTTCCTACCTTGAGGAGGATGGGCGCATATAGTTATCAACTTCAATATTTGGAGTATTTTCCCTTCAACCTCTTTGGGTGTACACATGACAAGGTGGACCCACCTCAAGGCATTGGGATCTCTTCATATGCCACTTGTCCTTTGTCTTCATGCACACGCCTTGCATGGACACTTCTTTTGCATGGATATCTTTGCATGGAGACGTTTTGTCTTTATTCTCCACTTGTATGTATTCAACGCCTTTTACTTGCTTTTGACCTTTGAGCTTCTTTCCTTTTGTCTTCACATGCCCTGGTTTGGGCGCATTTGAGGGGGTGAGAGGGATTTGAACATTTTCAACATCTTTGACTTCCTAGACTCCTCCAAGCATGGGCGCATTTAGCAAGTGCAAGAGAATGAACTTTTCACTTAGAACTTTTTGCTATCAACCTTCCTAGAGTGGGCGCATTTTTCCATAGGAGGAGGATGAAATTTGATACTTAGAAAATTTTTATGCTTGGCTCTTGTAGCTGGGCGCATTTCATAAATGGTGAGGGATGAAACTTCTAACTTAGAAATTTTCTAACACCTTGTTCTTCCTTGGGCGCATATGGAGGGGGTGAGAGGGATTTTTCAAACACTTGAAGATTTTCCTGGCTTCCAGCTGAGATGGGCGCATTTTCTTGGTGGTGCAAGATAAACTTATAACTTAGCCATTTTCCTTGTCTTCGCTAGCTTCTCCATGCCTTACTATAAATAGTAAGTCCTCTGATTTTCAGACTTCTAAAGCTCAGAATGATTTGAAATTTTGAACACTGGATCTTCACGACTCTGTTAGCCTGTTGACATTGTTATTCTGAGCTGGCCTGCTAAAAATAGCATATTTCTGAAGGTGGTTTGCTATTTATAGTAACTGCTTGTTTCTGAGACCTCCATATCTCCGTTTGACTTGAAATTCGAAAGGTGTGCTCCTCATCGGGTGACTTGCCTGTTGACACTGGCACCTGCTGCTGACTTTCTATTTTTAGCCAGTTTCTGAAATGACTTACTATAAATAGTAAGTGCTCCGTTTGCCTTCAAATTTTACCGGTGGATAGCTTGAAAGATGCTGATCGCAGTGGGATACACCGGTTTTCGGAAATTCTAACCTTTTACGCCTCTTTTTGGGTCCCGAAGTTGGAAACCCTAATTGGACTTGCATGTATATCAAACGATCTCCGTTTGTTCTCGTTTCTGTTGCATTGCGATCAATTTGTGATTTTGAAGTGCTAGGAGGCGGCTGTCTGAAAGCATTTGCTAAAAATAGTAAGTTGCTGAAGAAGTGATTATCTCCGTTTGCATGTCACATCACTGCAAAGCTCTCAAAAAACCCATAAGGAATATGTAGACATGCAAAGAAAACCTTGACATGCAAACCCTAAAAATAGCCTCTGAAGGATTAACTCTGAAAGTCATCATCTCGCTTTGCATGTTATATCATCGCGAAGGTCTCAGAAAACCCAGAAGGAATCCTTAGACATGCATTTAAAAATTCTGCATATAAGCCCCGAAATCTGCTCTGGAAGCTAAACTGCTAAAAATAGTAAGTTGTCCGTTTCAGCTCAAATTTTACACGCGAGCAACTTGATGTGTTCTGGATGTAGTGTGACTGTCGGAATTTCAAGAATGCTGAAGGAACGCTTTGAATTGCACACTTACTAAAAATAGTAAGTAGTCAGAATCTGATGAAATTTCAATGGAAACCTGCTGGAAGTACATTGATAGTAATGTTAGCCTTAGATTTCAATTCATTCACTTCGTTTGACCCTAGATTGACCAGGAAAGCACAAAACCTAATTTTCAGACTTGTCCAAATTTTACGTTTAAGCTAGCAGATGGGAACGTCCCCAGAAGGTAGACATCAAAAAAGAGACACAGAGAGAGAGAGAGAGAGAGAGAGAGAGAGAGAGAGAGAGAGAGAGAGAGAGAAACCAAAGCCAAAAGACCAGAATGGAGCAAAAATTAGGGGTCCCCATCTTGAATGGGGTGATGTGTGAAAAGGTCACAACATCTGGCATCCCCACGGGAAAGTGTTGAAAAACACTTTAAGAATTGAACCTTGATTAATCTTCCTCAAACCATCATATAGAAAGATACTTACTCAAAAGGGGAGAAGAATCCGATATTAGATCAGAACACTTTCATCCAAGACCCTGTGAGTGTGTGCATTCGTCCCATCTCTAAACCATTTCAACCTCCGGAATTGGCCGCAACAAGTTATATAAATATCTTAACTTCAAAAGCATCTAGGACATTGCCTCACTGCTAGTCAGGCGCCCATAGCCCTGACAAGGTTGTCGCTACAATCCTCACGAACATTGCTCCACTGCCGGCCAGGCATCCATAGCCCCGGTGGAGTTACTCGTATGTTCCCAAAACCAATATTTCATAATATCTCTTTCATTTTTCATTTTCTCATTTCTTGTTTTTTAGATATTTCTTTTAAGCACATTTTTCTCTTGTCTTCATTTAATTTCTCCGTCAATTCCTTGATTGGTTGGCAGGCAATGAAGCCTCCAATGGGTTCGAGAATTGTAGTGGCGCTGAAGCAAGATGTAAGATTTTCACCTGCCAAAACCTTTCCCAAGAAACCAAAATGACTAAGAGTGGAGATAGGTGGGGTATTTAAGATCTTTAGACTCATGTGTTAAGACACAATAATGGGTTAATCTCCCAAAACGAGTTTAATCCTAAACTGGATGATGACAACAGGGAAATAACCTTGGCTTTTTCAAAATTTGCACATTCCAGTGGAAAGAAACCACATTGTGAAATTAAAACCATCATCACCCCCTTCGCAATGGGAAACCCAAAAGGCCTTGCCCATTCCAAACCAAAACCACTTGAGTGGACAACTCAAGGGAAGAAAACGCCAAGCCAAAAACCCAAAGGGCAACAACAAACCAAAAACCAAAAACAGAACAAACCGAAAAACAAACAGAAAAGCAAACGGGAAAGCAGACCTAATCTAACTATGTTACAACGTAGGTTCCAGGAGGGAACCTAGGGTTGGAAGTAATGCCTGAGGAATTTCCCATCGTCTGGCAATGGGATACCCCCTCCTGTTTGTGTCCGTAACTTAAATGCATTATCTCCCAGGATCTCATAAGCTTGACAAGTGCCCAACCACAATTTTTCAATCCGTCTATTCATAACTCTTTGATGCTTAGCCAAACTTTCCAAAGCTTCATTTCTTTTCTCCTCCGAGTGCACTAACTAGGACGATCTAGTTTGAACCCGGTCCTCTCTCTTATTGACTTCTCCACATTCTTCTTTTAAAATGACTTGTTGAATCATCTTTGGGACTTGCTCCAAGGAGATCTTACTCATGGTACTGGTATTCTCCGAATGGGAAGCCTCATGAATCCTACATGAATTGGGTGATGATAAGCCTTCGGTGGAGGCATTTTCTGTCTCTTGCTTTGCACCTTTTAACACAGAATCTCTAGACATCCTTTCATTCTCATTCCCACTTGAATCATTTTCAATCAACACTTCGGTGGAGGCAGGCGTATCCTCTAAAAACTTTTCTTCATTCGAGCTCTGCAACATGAGGACTTCTTTCTTAATGGGCTTATATGAACCCAAATCAGTTTCTACGAATAAAACATCACTATTTTCACCACATTCTGTGATCATTAATCTGAGCCTTGGTGTACTTTCAATTTTTATCTGATTTGGAACTCCTCTCCAAGGCAACCACATGTGGGAGAAGTCAGTTGCGATGTATCCATTTCGCTTTCTGGACCAATCTCTGCTCAATAGCATGCAATAACCATCTGGTATATCTACAACTAATATGTCAATGCAACTTTGAATTCTAGGATCCGCTTCCAACTGCATATGGATATTATTCAATTCTCCTACAACTGGAACTTCAATCTTATCCAGCTGAGTCACCTTCTTGTTGGTCTGGAGCGGAATTATACCTAACGCCTGACATACCTTCAAAGGCAAGACATTACTTGATGCACCGGAATTGATCAAACAGTTATGCAATAACTTCCCAAAAATTCTAACTGAAACCAGAAATGGGGCTGGCTCATCCTTTCCCTGATAAAATATTACTGGCTTTTTCCTTTCATTTGTTGAGGCATTCTTACTTCGTCTTTTCTATTCGATTGAAATTGATTGTCTCAGACAACCTCTTTTGGATTCTTCTTTTGCTCTGTGAGAACATCAGGTTGAGCTTTCTCCTTAATCTCTACCTCTGGCTTCTTAGAAGTCTTTGAAGAACCTTGTACCATACCTACGAAATTTTGAGGTTGTTGCGGAGCCTCCCAAGTGTTAAATGGCGCGTAAGGCACCTCTTCTACCACATTCGCATTTTGTGCGGGATGAGATTGTGTGACAACAGGAGGATTTCTTTGTGCACTGGTTGTTTCTTGGGATGTACTTCTCACAACAGGCGTTTCATTCAAACTTCCTAGAACGGTCTCCCTTACTTCTGAAATCTTCATTAGCTCATGTAGGGGGAGGCTGACTTTTATCCTATTGAATTCTTCTAGTACATAAGAGCCAAGTCTTTTCACATCCTCTCTAGGAAGACTCTCCTTTGGTTTTTGCCCAGCTTGATGAACTGGCTGCTGAATAACTTGTTGTCCACTTCCACCTTGCGTTGCATTCTGCCGTCTGTACTCTAGAGAATCTCTAGGTAAACTTGGGTTATTGCTTGCGTCAGGATGCGGCGGAGTTGTAAAATTATTTGGAGGTACCGATGACGTCAAAGGTTCACGTTGTTGGTGGTAATTCCTCTGATATACTTTGGGAGCTTCACCTCTAGTAGTTTGAAAAGCTTGTACCTCCCTTCTTCCTTCTACCAAAATGCTATTGCTGAGAGGCGGAAAAACATAACCGTCTCTATGAAGAGGTTCTTCTGGTGATGCATATGTGGCGTGAACTTCTGACGGTACTTGAAACTTTGGCATCCCCATGGGACTGTTTGCTGAAGCTGATGGAAATTGGTGATTAATTGATGGGGGCGTGTAACTCTAAAATTCAGGCGGGAAATTGCAATCTTCTATTATTAATGCCTGATCATATCTAGGCGCTGGGACTAATTCATATCCTGTAACTAAAGGATTTTCTATGGCCCCTGTATTGTTTGCTTCACTTTTGAGAATATTAGCCACGACTTGGAATTCGTGACACTGGAGCTCAGAGTGCTGGTTCGTATTATGTAACCTACACCATCCTGACGAGGCAGTTTCGGCCATATAAACTCTATTTGCAGGATGGTTTTAAGGAGGTGGCAGATTGTCTAATGGCGACGGGACACCTCCATTGTTGGGCCCTGTATTCCAGGACCTCTTCTGAAATCCTTGATTGTTATTTCTATTCCCATGACTATTTTCATAACTGTATCCTTGATGGGTATCCTGATGACTTGGAGGATTATTCTAATATCCTCGGTTAGCACCTTGGTGTGCCTGATAATTTCGTGGCATAGTTTGTGTCTGATTATTTTGATTTTTGAGGTAAGTCACCTCAGTTGACAACCTCTTCACTTGTTCTATTAAATCTTTTATTTCATCTTTCTCTTCCTGAGTTTTCATTGGCGGCACCGTTTTCTGGAGATAAACAGGCTGTGTAACTTGCGTCTGGGACAAAGGCATCCCAGGATGGAGAACTAATTGACTTGATGGTGCTTGCACTTGATAACCTGGCTATGGGATTGCATTTAGTGTCGAAACTTGTTGATTCCATGTTGAGCCAAGCGTTGGCACTTGATTGTTTACTGTGACTAGACCAGTATATAATGAGGGTCTAGTTATATTCTGTCCTAAACCTTGACTTACTTCAATAGCTTTAGTGTAAGCTTGATTCATGTTTGCTGGAGTGGGGTGAGATTTCACGAACATCGCAGTCAAAGGATCAAGTGCCGAATAGTAGCTTTCTCGAGCATCAACAACAACATAAGGAGTGCGTAACCTTGTGAGGGCCTTTTGGAACCTATTGTTGAATGCATGGATGGGCTCTTGGTCCTGTCTTCTTACTTCTGCAAATTGACGATAAAGCTCTATAGGGGTAACTGGTATACCAAACTTTCAGATGAAGGCTTCCTTCATCTGCTCTCATGTTCTTATAGACCCCACTGGTAGGTGAATGAACCAAAAATGAGCCTCTTCTCCCAAGAAATGTGGAAATAGGCGGCAAACCACGTCTGCATACCCAATCTGCCTATTGCGTAGGTGATTTTCAAACATCTTGATATGGTCTTCGGTCGTGCGGTTAACATCATTAACAATGAACTTGGTACAAAAATTTTCAGGATTCTTTGGCATCTCATGGTAATCAGGAAACTCTAGTGGAGACGGGTTGGTAACCAACCACGTAGCACCATTTGGAGCCGGTTGACCTCCTAGTTGACCTCTTGGTTGAGCCATTGCTTGAACTGGCTGTCGCCGTTGATATACAATAACTTGGGCTGGTTGTTGTACAGTAGCTGATAGTAAATTTGTGCCCTTGAGATGGACAATTATTTTTGGGTAGGCTAACCCTTTTGGAGTAGTTGCAGCATCAAATTTGGTCATTCAGGGCTACTTGGGTCATGTAGGAAGATAGGTGGGTGTGAACAATGCAAAATTTGGGAGTTATGGAGTTTTGGGGTAGTTAGGGATTGGGAATTGGGGATCAGGATAGCTTGTAACTCATGGCCAAGGTATTGTATTCCTATTCTTTTTGGTAGTTCGAAAGGTAAGTGTATTCCTGTATCTCTAACTCCAATAAAATATATAGAAGGTAGTGTCGGAAGTCAAGGATTGAGAATACCATGGAATTCGTGTCATAAGGTAAATGAATAATTGAAAATCCAGCTCTAAGAAATAACATGGTGTAAGGATTGAGAATTGGGGATCGAGGATATGCCATACCTAATGCCCAAAAGTATTAACTTAGAGGTATGCCCACATATTATGAAAACTTTGACCAAGGAAGATCCATTAGGAAAACTTCTCAGATTGGTTATAAATGGTGGGCTAAATAAGGCTAAAATGCATAAGGGGGCTATGACAAGCAAAATTGGACATAGTGAAATGGGGTGCCAACAAGGAAGAGAAGAAAGTATTGAGTGAGATTGCAAAAATAAAAAGAAACCTTGAAGCATAGGAAATAAAAACCATAAGTAACAAAATTATATCAAAATGATATGTTAGGATTATTATAACCAAAATTATGAAAATATACTTGGTCTAGTTATGATATAAGTGCTTCTAATTATTATATTATAAATCTCAAATTATTAACTATGTTATAATTGTAAATGTTATTATATGATAAATATTAAGATTTCAATCAAATTATAATTTATCAATATTTTTGTGATTAAATTAGATTTTAGCAATAAATATGTTAGAATATTATACTTCTTTATTGTTAATGGTCAATATCTTTTTGTATTGTATTAGATAGGTTGTTACTGTTTCTACAGTAACTAGTAGGTAGATAGTTAATATCTACAGTATTTTATGAACCTCTTTATAATGTAACTTTTTTCATGTTAATCTAAGAATGCTTTTACCACTTTCATGGTATCAGAGCCGTAAGGAAAAAACAGTAGAAATTCGTGGGCTTAAAAAAAGGTCATAATTCGAATTTTTTCGGCGTTAGGATTTTCGTGGGCTTCTTGCAATTTTTTGCGTGCTAAAATCGAGGCTCTTTCTAGTTCTCCCACGTTTTCTCTTTCTTCGTGAATTTCGTGGGTCTGAGTTTGTGGTCTGAAGAAGGCATTTTTCATGGTTTGGTCGTGGCTCTTCTCTGCTACATGCGTCGCGATTTTCAGTCTTTTAAGCCCGCGTTTTTTTTGTGCTGGTGACGCGACCTTCTTTTGGTCTATTTTGCGTTTTTTTTTTCTGGCGCGACGTCCTTTTTTTTTTGTTATTTGTTTTTTTCTCTTTTTCTGAACGCGTTTTTATTTCTACTCGCATTTTCTTTCTGCGTGGTCGCGGGTTTCGTATCTTTGTTTCTGCTCAACGCCTTTTTGGGAGTCTTCTGTTCTGAGACGCGATTTTCTGTTGGTGCGAAGTCTTTGCACTTCGAAGGTCGCGTTTTTTGTTTTTCTCAGCTCGCATTTCTAGTTTTTTTTCGTGGCCGCGTTTTTCAGCCCGCGATTTGAAGCATCTTGGCCGAGGTTTAGTCTTGCTTTTTGGGCGTCTACCTTTGCTTTCTTTGTGGCAGGATTTTTGGAAAAAATTTCATACGATTTTCTATGTTTTTCTGCAAGTTTCTGGTCCATTAATGGCGGCTAGGGTTTTCTGCAACTTCGTCTAGGGTTTTTACCCTCTATACCAAGTCAATTTTTTTTTTTGATTGCTGATTCCTTTTGGGTTTTTCGAGAGCTCAACTGGGTTGTTTTCAGATTTTTCTGGGTACCTCGTTTTTCGTGCCTCAAAATTTGTGTCATCAAAATTTTCTGGGTATTCCTAAATCCTTCTGGGTTTTTATTAATATTTTCTGGGTTCTCAGTAAAACGTCGAAATCCGTGTTAGGGTTTCGGTTTTTGCCTTGGAATTTGCTTTCCAGAACCTGTTTCTGTTTTTTGTGCATTATTTTGTCGTCACTAGTTTGACTGCAAGGTACGTGATGGCATCTTTGACGAACATAATGCTCGAAAGCAACCAGAAGTTCAATGGGAAGAATTATAACACCTGGAAGCAGCGTATGCTGACCATCTTCGAGTATCGGTGTCTCAATGCGATTGTTCTAGGTACATCACCTCAACCTACCGTTGTTGGAAAGGATCAGGACAAATGGGATGAACGCGACCGGGAAGCTGTCATGCTCATTAAACTCTCAGTCATAGATGAGCAGCTACCTCAAGTACCGTCTGGCAAAACTGCTACAAAAATCTGGGATCACTTGAAGGCCCTTCATGAAACCTCCGACAAGAGCAGAGTGTTCTTTCTCAAGAACATGCTTTTTTCCATCATGATGGATGAGAAAATGTCCTTACAGGAACATCTGACGAAGATTAAAGACATTCGTGATCAGTTGGAGGCAATTGGTCGAAAAATGGAGGAAGAAGATATGGTGGTCATTACTCTGAAGAGTCTCCCACGTTCGTATGAGCATTTCATTGAGATGTTGAATATCACCTCCACCAATGTTGATCTCAAATTTGAAGATCTTTGCAACAAGCTCTTGCAGCAGGATCGTTGGCGACAACAATTTGGAAGCAGTGCCAGTTCCACCTCCACAGAGCAAGCATTCTTAGCCAAATCTTCTGCTAAGAACAAAGGGAAGGCTCAATCTTCTCAGCCGAAAGGTTCTTGTTCTTCTCAGGACAAGAAGAAGAAGAACATTCAGTGCAATTATTGCCATAAATATGGTCACATGAAGGCTGACTGTCGCATTCGTTTGGCTTCTAAACAAAAGAAGTCGGGAGGGTCTCAACAAAAGGCACATGTCGCCGAGCACATTGAGCAGAAAGAGTCTACATTCTATGCGTTTATGGCCAAGAGAACTGCAGATCCGGTACATTCTTTTGCCTAGCATATCGATTCAGGGGCATCACGGCATTTTACTCATCGTCGGGATTGGTTCACAAAATTCGAACCATTCTCTGATTCAGTCATTTTTGGAGGAGGCGAAGAGTACACAGTTGCTGGTAAGGGCACTGTCCAGATTCACTCAGGAGGAAGAAATTTACTCTTTCTTGATGTTTACTATGTTCTCGGCATGGAACATAATCTCCTCTCCGTCAGTCAAATCATGTGGCATTCCCCCCAATTGGATGTTTTCAGTTCGTTCACCTGCAACATCGTTGATAGGGAGACTCGTACAACAATTGCTATGGGACTTGAGGATCACGGTCTATACAGACTTGCTGATTCCGGTGATTCTCAAGAGCACGCTTTGGCTGCTAGGAGTACAACCATCAGCAAACTTTGGCATCAGCGTTATGGGCACTTGAATGTGCACTATCTCTCTCAATTGTCTCGGGAGGGTTTGGTTGCTGGTCTACTTGAGATCCAAACTCAAAATCATGGAGTTTGTGGAGCCTGTCAAGCTGGCAAGCAGTATCGGACACCGTTCTCGAATGGTGATTCTTGGCGAGCCTCCAAGGTACTTCAACTAGTTCATGTTGATGTATGTGGGCCAATGAATACTCCTTCTGTTATTGGGTCCAGGTACTTTTGTTGTTTGTTGATGATTTCAATCGGAAAATGTGGGTGTATTTTCTGAAATATAAATCAGATGTGTTCAGCACATTTCAGTAGTTTAAAGCCTTAGTTGAGAAGGAATCAAGTTCTCACATTGTTACTCTAAGGTCAGATAATGGGGGGGAGTTTTGTTCAACTGACTTCTCTTCTTTTTGTGCTAAACACGGCATTAAACGACAACTCACCACACCATACACCCCTCAATAGAATGGTGTCGTTGAACGTAGGAATCGCACCATTACTGAAATGGCTCGTTCTATGCTCGAGTACCGAAATATACCTAAGAAATACTGGGCTGAAGCAGTTTATACTGCAGTCTACCTCCTGAATCGGTCACCTACACAGGCTGTTAAGAAGATGACTCTTGAAGAACCTGGTCAGGTCGTAAGCCTAAGGTGAGCCATCTGAAAGTCTTCGGTTCTACCGCTCATGTATGGATTCCAGATGCCAAATGTGCCAAGTTGGACTCCAAGAGCCAGACACTTATGTTTACTGGTTACAGCGACAATCACAAGGCATACATGTTGATTGATGTGGAGACGGATCGTCTCATATTCAGTCGTGATGTTGTGATTGATGAGACTACTGGTCCATTTGTTCCTACTACTAGTCCTGCGGATCGGCCTATGAAGGTTCCAGATGAGGGTGTTTGTCTTCCTCTTGGTTCCCCTGATGGGAGGGCTTCAAAGCATTCTGACTCTGAAGATGAGGAGTCTACAAGTCATGATTTAGCACCACCTGATTTTCCTCAGGACTCACATCCAGATGATTTTGTTCCAGAAATCCCAGGAGATGCTGTTACTCCTATTCCAGATGTTGGCACATCTACTTGTCGGCCTAAGTGGTGGCTCAAGACTATTGGGGATCTTCATGATGATGAACTCATTGAGAGCAGATCACCTCATAGCAAGAGCAAGCAGCAACACACCGTCAATTTTTCTCTTATGGCCAACATCCACAGCATCTATGAGCCTCATACATATTCCGAGGCTAAAGGAATTCAAGAGTGGGAAAAGGCTATGCAGACCGAATATCATAGTCTTCTGAAGAATCACACCTGGGTTCTTTCTGATCTTCCTCCTGGGAAGAAACCTATTAGTTGCAAGTGGGTTTATAAAGTCAAGTATCATGTTGATGGTACTCTCGATAAATACAAGGCCAGGTTGGTTGCTCAAGGATTCACACAGCGGGAGGGCATTGATTATGAGGAGACCTTCGCTCCTACTGCCAAGATGAGCACAAGTCGTCTTCTTCTCGCTATTGCAGCCCAATTTGGTTGGACAGTTCATCAGATGGACATCAAGAGTGCCTTTCTCAATGGTGAGTTGCAGGAAGAAGTCTACATGACGCAGCCTCCTGGTTTCAAGGTTGCCGGCAAAGAACATCAAGTATGTAGGCTCGTGAAAGCACTCTATGGACTGAAACAGGTGCCTCGTGCATGGTACATCAAGATTGATTAGTACTTGGTTGATCATGGTTTTCAGCGCAACCCTTCTGACACTAATCTGTATGTCAAACACTTTGGTGATGATATTCTCTTTCTTGTTGTCTATGTTGATGACTTGATCATTACTGGTAGTTCGACACATTTGATTGCAGCAATCAAACAAGATTTGTATCAGGCTTTTGACATGACAGATCTGGGGCTTCTCCATTATTGTTTGGGTATTGAAGTTTGGCAGACTGTTGGTAGCATCTTTATCTCAATCAAAATATGCCAAAAGTTTGCTTGACAAATTTCGGATGCAGGACTGCAAACCTGCTTCCACACCTATGGAGAAGGGGTTGAAGTTGTCAGCCAACTCTGATTCACCTCCGGTCGATGAAACGACATTCAGGCAACTAGTGGGCAGCCTCATCTACCTCACTGCCACTAGACCTGACATCAGTTTTGCAGTGAGCTACATTTCTCGCTTCATGACAACTCCAAAAGCTGATCATTGGATTGCAGCGAAGCGAGTGCTGAGATATGTTAAGGGCACTTCAGACTATGGACTTCTGTATGGAAGATGCAAGGATCCAAAGCTGATTGGTTACATAGACTCAGATTGGGCAGGTTCAGTGGATGACATAAAATCTGCTTCTCGGTATGTATTTAGTTTGGGTACCGGTGCTGTAACATGGACCAGCAAGAAGCAACAGGTAGTGGCTCTTTCCTCGACTGAAGCAGAGTATCGAGGAACCATTAAAGCAACATGTGAGGCAGTTTGGCTCCATAGGATGCTTTCTGACATGCACATGTCACAAGCAAGTCCTTCTCCCTTGTACACTGATAATCAAGGGGTGCTCAAACTAGCCAAAAATCCAGTCTTCCATGAGCGTACCAAGCATGTCAAGCTTCATTGTCACTACATCCGCAAGCTAGTAGAAGATGGATCCGTTCAGCTGCAGTATGTTCCAACAGCAGATCGGACTACAAATATTCTCACCAAGTCTTTGAGCCCAGATAAGTTTGTCAAATTCAGGGGGCTACTTGGTGTTGTTGACGGATTGACCATTAAGGGAGGGTGTTAGAATATTATACTTCTTTATTGTTAATGGTCAATATCTTTTTATATTGTATTAGATAGGTTGTTACTGTTTCTATAGTAACTAGTAGGTAGATAGTTAATATCTACAGTATTTTATGAACCTCTTTATAATGTAACTTTTTTCATGTTAATCTAAGAATGCTTTTACCACTTTCAAAATATTATTATAATATAATTGTTAAATGTATTAAAAGTTGTAAAAAATGTTATAATATATTGTACTAACTTGCAATTGAAAATGTTGAACTAAAATTATATCATCATGAGCATATAAGATCAAGGAATATCTTATTTTTTATCATATGTTGCTTTGTTTGATTATAATTGGTTGTGGCATTTCCCCCCTTTGTCCAATTGGGAACTTTGTTGGTGATAGAAAACCATTGTTCTTCTAGTTTTGAAATTGATGAAATTGACCTTCTTTTTGCATTAACATTGGTGATCATCCTACTTAACTTGTTTTTAGAGTATAAACCTTTGTTCTAACTACATTGCCTTTCAGCATTTGTGCTCCTTTTTTGGAGCATTCTCATGATAGTGATATGCCTGTTGACTAGATGGTGATGGTGATTCTTTAGAAAGCCTTTGTTCTACTTTATTTAGCATTAGCCTTGAGTTTCTTATCTCTCCCTTTATTTTTGGACATTTTGCCCAAGTAGTTGGATTCATACCACTTGTGCATATATTTGAGATTTTACTAGGTGTTTTTTTTCTAATTATACAACATTCTTTGTTTGCATAGTGGTTCCCTTCCTCTCATGGAATTCATTGAGCTCACCCTTTTTGGAACATTGTTGACGTTCAACTCTACTTTCCATTGGCACTTCTTGATTTTGTGTTGTCACAGCTTCAGCAAGTTTAAGGTATCTGGAAAGGATATACTTGGTGTTTGCTTCCTTCATGGAGCCGTAATCACCATTAATGCTTGAAGAATTTATAATGGCTTCTTGATTTAGTGTGGTTGTTGTATAAGCTTCAACATTACCTTTTTTTGGTGTTTTATGGTATCCTCCCAATTTTCTGTGGTTTTCAGCAACTTCAAATTTGTTGTATTCAGACATATATTGCCTCTTAAACAATTGAGCATTGAGTGGGGATATGTTGTATTGCTTCTTGGGTGTGATCCATCTTGGATTACTAATTTCAAATTTTAATGCTGATAGTTAGGTACTTAAAAAGCTACAAAAGTGAGACCCATTGTTTTACTGAAAAACAGAGTGAACCTAGTAACAAGTAACATTATCTAGTTTGCTTGGCATTTGCTAAGGTTTATTATCCATGCAACTTGCTGAGGAGTGGCTACCATAGGGATGCTTGAAGAACTAAAGTGGTAAACACGTGTGTATAAGACCCAAGGTGACAAGCATGAATTATTCTAAGGTGGCAAGCGCGTGAATTATTCTTAGTGCCTTAGAGTTCTTTATCACAGGGTAAGGTAGTGTTTTAACCTTAAGCAGGCTTCCAATTAGAAGGGGGAGTAGTCAATTGTGTGTTCAAACTACTAGAGACATCCTCAGTTTTGAATCATAAAACTTAACACAGGTTAAACATGAAAGGTTGATGACAACTTCATTATGGTTTTGACCCCATCATGATGATTGTTATGGTTACAATTTCATAATGACATAATCACTGTGACCACTTGTGTGTGGAACACAAAAAAGGGAGACCTATGAATTCCACTAAAATTGTAGGCAAAAGGGGATGACTGTACCAAATATACACACACATTCAAATTAAAATGCTAGAGATCACAGCCAAGACTGAAAAATTTGGAGCAGGGAATCAATTTTCAAAGCTAAGAAATCACTGTTAGAGAGTGAGCTTCAGAGTTAGAATTGTTCCATTCAAGTCAAGATTCCAAAATTGTCAAATGTGAGTGTTTCACAGTTTAGAGCTGAAGTCAATTTTGCTTGAGAGATGAACCTCAAAAATATTTTTTGAAATGAATTTGAAAAATGATTTTCATCCATGGTCTGGGAAAAAGTGAACTTCCGGAAACATAAGACTTGAATTCAGAAGCAGGGAATTTCAACATAACAATTTCAACTTCCATAGAAGCATATAAAGGATTGCACACAGAAACAGGCAAAAACACAGAAGCAACTCGAAATGGAGCGTATTTGTTCACAAAAACACAATTATTCACACAGACAAGCTAAAATGAAGCTATAGTGCACAATTGAAATTGAGTCACTGCTATTTTTAATTTAAATAACAAACTGAAAATGTTTGTAGGGTTAAGAACTGCAAGTGTTAGGTTGTTATTGTTTTCTCTCATACGCATTTTTGAGTTTTTCCTCAATGGACCCTGCATTAGGGACAGGTCCTGAAGAGGAACTGGAGAGTGGATATAGTGGGGGTTCTGAAATTGTGCCCCACAACCCATGATATTTATGCGTATGAATAATAGTTCTATAATTTGAAAATTTTCAGAAAATCCAACTTGAATAAATACATTGAACAACTTTATTTTTCCCTTAACAAATGACTCTTTGGTAAGAGCAGGTCTTCTTTGAATTGCTGCCATTTTCCCTACATTGCAATAGCAAAAAATGGGGATCAGCATTAGAATTTCAATGTTGTGTTGAGCATTTGAAAAAATTGGTGTAATTAAGTTTATGAAGATATTGCAAAAGTAGATGTAAAAACCTCAATGCATACATTATAACAAACCCATATTTTTTCTTGTATTTTTAATATTGTATTCAAACACACACATACAACATGAAATTTACTAGTCTGATACAATTTACAAATCTGAGCACTTCTGATGTTTTAGAGTCACTGAATCTTGACCTGCTCCTTGAGGGTTTCCATCCCCATGATGGTCTGAGATATGCTTCTTGAGGGTTCCTGTTCTCAATATGGTCTGACTGCCATGCTTGAAGGGTTTCATCCCAGGATGCCACCAGATGCTATGACAACATCACAAGCTTGAGAATGAAGTTGATTTTTGTTTTCCATATTTCTGAAGTGCCTTATCTTTCCCCTCATTAGCCTCCTATATTCCATGCTTTACCTTTTTTCTGTGTTGCTTAATCATAGGCAGTTCAGTCCTCAATTGATGATAATCTAATTGGCAATCCCTTCCTCATTTGATGGCAATTAAATTATTAATTGACAAATCCATCCCTCAATCGATGGCAATCTCAAACAAGTAACTTATCCAAACTGACACATCCAACTTATTTCCTTATTTAATTGACCCTAATTGACTCATCTGCCTTTTTCATGATTCTGACCCTAACTATTCCTATGCTGACAGTCCATTGAGTCAATGCTACTACTACACTTCCAGTCCAAAGAAGTGGACCTTTCATACCAAGAATATTAAAATGTCAGCCAACTCCCATGTGGCATCCTCCCTCATGATAGAAGACCATCGGTTACTATGCCAGTTGGTGATATCTCACCACCCTTCACAATTTGTGCCTTCGTGCACAATTGAGGCTTTCCCTCATAATCAGAGTGCACTTCAATAAGATGTACTTATCTCTTTCCCAAGCACATATGTGCTGGGTTCTAAACCTTCTTGTAGTTGAAGAATAATTGCTTCCTTCTCATGATCTCATCTAATTGTGGGTGATGTCACTCAGTTGCTAACTCCTAAAGGTGTGTCCCATTCCCTGGTGACCCATAGGTCAAGAGAGTGTATCCCCAATCTTTGTGAAAAGTTTGTGTAGAGTCCTTTGCTATTGTTGTGGTGCTTCTATACTCACATCTTTAATGGTGACCCTTGGAAGGATCTATTAGGTGTAGTGGTCTCTAATGTCAACAAGGGGAGGGGAGATAAGGTAATTAGATGGTTCCTTTGTCAAGGCCCTTTTTATGGCCACTTGCAATGAATCTGGTTCAAGGCCTTAACTAGGCCCTTGAGGGGCTCTTTCAACCCCTCCATGACGAGGAAAGTCAAATGCCTCTTTGATACATCAAATACCATCATGACCACCCTCTAGAAATCAACCACATATGCATCCATTGAACCTTGGTGCTGTAGCTATGCCAACTCCCTGAAGTGCTTCTCTTGGTCTTGTCTTTCAAAATTGTCAATCAGCCTCTTGCAAAACTCCTTGTAGGTGGTGATAAGGTTGTACCTTTGAGTGAGATGCCCATGATACCACCACTCATGTGCAACTCCTTATAGGTGCAAGATTGCAAATTTAAATGCTTTTCCTTGGTATATAGGGCTCAGTGAAAAGTAAGTATTCAACTTTTGGATCCAAGCTTGGGCCGAGGCTTCATTGGATCCATCAAATGAAAGAATGGCGAGCTTTACCAACTTGGTTTACAAATCTTTGTAAGGTCTGTTCATGGTGGGTTTACTTATATTCTTGGTTTTGTTTTTTGACTTAATTGAACATAAATTCATGAAGGAGATGTTTGCTCAAAATTCAGCACTTTTTGGCAGTTTTGCCTTGTCTTAAGCATGGAGGGCTTCCAAGTCCTCTTCTTGCTGGTTATCCATATCCTTTTCTTGTGACATGGATTCTTTTTGCAAGAATGTGACTATTGGCAGGTCGGTACCAATGATTGATTTCACTAGGGTGTTTTGGTTTGTTGCTGAAGATGAGGATTCCTTTTGTGCACCATTAACTAGAGGCATACTAGCATGGTTGGGTTCTTTGGTTCCCTTACCTTGCACACCATGGATGAAAAGATTGATGAGCTGTTGGTACCCATCCTTCAAGGATCTCATCACATTGAAACATTCCTGCTCTTTGTCTTCATGTGACATTTTCTGCTTCCTTTGTCCCTTAAGTTGATATCTGATTTCTCTGTCATTTACTGACATTCAGTAACTATTTTTTTAATACCTTCCTCAGGCTGGCTAGGTCTTAACTCTAATACCATTGTAAAAAACCTCAACTACATGTATACATAATAACAAACCCAAAAATACCCTGAAATACTACAACAATAAATGTTTTTGTATTTTTTATATTTTATTCAAATGCGCACACATACAACTTGAAATCTACCAGTTTGATACAACTTGCAAATCTGAACACACTACTCTGATACATATGCAAATCTGAACACCTCTGATATTTTAGAGTCACTCTGAATCTTGACCCGTTCCTTGAGGGTTTCCATCCCCATGATGGTCTGATATCTGCTCCTTGAGGGTTTTCATCCCCAAGATGGTTGGATTGCCACGCCTGAGGGGTTTTGACTCCAAATGTGACCAGCTGTTTTGACAACATCACAAGCCTGAGAATGAAGTTGATTTTGTTTCCAAATTTCTTATGTGACTTATCTTATGCCTCCAATAGGACCAATACCTCCTATTTTTGATGCTTTCCTTTTTTTATGCGTTCCTTAGTCAAGGGCAATCTGGTCCTCAATTGATTGTAGTTTGAGGGACAAGTCCATTCTTCAGTTGATGACAATTAATTGACAAATCCATCCCTCAACCGATTGCAATTCAAATAGGTAGTTTCCCCAACCTGACTCATCCATTGTATTTCCTTATTTAATTGACCTTAAGTGACTCACCTGCCTTATTTCTTGATTTAATTGACCCTAACTATTCCTAGACTGCCAGTTTACTCACTCAATGCTACTCCTGTGCTGCCAGTCCCAAGAAGTGGATCCCTTATACCAAGAATATCAAAACGGGGAGATTACATTAGAAATTGTGCTTAAGTGCCAACAATTGGATGTTAGTGACAGTGCATCCACTTCAGATTCTTCAGAGCTTTTGCTCTTTGCAGGAATTAATCAATTGAATTCTTTTATATTTCTTTCTGGTCAATTCTCTTGCCATTTGAGGCATAACTTTTGATCATCGGAAGATTAAAGTAACCAGTATTACAAAAGTATATTACTCAATTTGCTAAACTTAAATGATTTTCTAAAAGATGTCAGGGTTTTGTATTTGGGATTTTTATCTTCTAAATGTATTGTGATAGACAATGTTGTTCTAGTTGAGTTGACATTTTAAGAAGATCAAAAAAATTGCAGTTTGTTTTGTGCATGTCAGTACACTAAAAAACATGCCCTTTGTTGTATGTGATAAGCAGGTTCAATATTGCAACAGAGTTGTTGAAACAAGCAAAAGATGAAGGCGAGCTTGGACTGGCTGGAATCCTTGTTTGGATGAGATTCATGGCAACTAGGCAGCTTACATGGAACAAACACTACAATGTGAAACCTCGGTATATTATTAGTTAATCTGCTTTTCTTTGTGGTGCATTCTCCTATCACAAGATCTTTCTCTTTATAAAGTTATTGTTGGTACTGCTTGGAACATGTTGCTTCGAGACATATTATCTTCTACAGCTATACTGCCATTAAGTTGCATGAAGCGGAAAAGCACTTGGGGGCTAGAACTTGGAATTTAAGGTTTCTGAGCTTTAGGATGAGAGATGGGTTGTATACCTGGAAAGAATACAGAATTTAAAATATAAGGCTTTATAAACCCATATGACAGATGCAACTTGAGAATTATTTCTCATAGAGGCACAAAGTGTTTTAAGATATGTGATACTGTAGGTGTTTAAAGAACTTAGTCAAAATGAATACCTTTAATTTTTAGCACAACAAATTTTCTGAGGTTATTTTTGGATTGAGTTTTCCACAGTCCATGAAATTGTTGCAAGCTTTTGGATTCAACTGTCTATGTTTTTGTGTTGACGTTTCGGATCACATTTGTTCCTCTGCCTGATGATGGATCACTGAGTGTGATCCGAAACGTTGACACAAAAACATACACAGTTGAATCCAAAAGCTTGCAACAATTTTTTGAGGTTGTCATTGTCAATCACAGTCTCAGGAGGTTGATTCCAGTGGTTTCATTGTAATTTTATATTGGGAAAGTGATTTCATTATAGAGAATATATGTTTTTAAATAAATGCATTTTTGAATTACTTTAAAGTTTAATCAACAAATGATTTACATGAGCTGAGCATCATGATTACAAGAAGAATTTCTCTCTACATAGGCAAGGAAAGAAAGTCCATGGACTTGCATCCCACTGGGCAAATAATTCAGATCCTTCCACTAGCATCAATCAAGGAAATTCTTGTCTAAAAAATCACAACTTCCCAAAAGGAGTGGGGAGGAAATTCCTTGAAAAACAGCTTTGCATCCTCCAGATGAAACTGATTGGTGCCAACCAAATTGTGTGCCATAGGATTTTGCATGCCTCTCAGCATCCAAGTGGTAAGACGGGAATTGAACTTATCTTGTAACAAACCCCAAAACCCTCTTAACTGTTGTACACTTCCAGAATTTATTAGCAACTGTTATCTCCCACACAAAAAATTGCAAAAGCATCCACAATACCCACATTACTTGACCATGCTTTGACAGCTTAACCTTGATGCATTGCTAGCCATCCAAACACCTTGCATTTGAAGCACGTTCTTGCTTTCCAAATTACCATAAAGGAAAAATTGCAATCCTATGCAATATAATGTTATGCATAGTACATTAGTAGTAGATAACTGCAAGGAAAAGGGAGGTAAAATTATTAACTCTACAAAATCCATTGAATAGACTGTGTCTGTATTCTGGAAGACTAAGAGAGGAATGGCCATCATCATCTTTACTAGAGGAGTATCTAAGACTTGAGGTTGAACCATCATTTAGTTTAAGCTATCCATGACTTCATGTTTACCATCCAGCGCTTTATGCGTTTGTTATTATTCTTGTCCACTTTCTTCTTCCTTTTTTGCACAATAGAAGTTGGTTGGAAAATAATTGTGATATTATTTTTTGTGGGAATATGCATACCTATGGTGGCCTTTTCTATATTCCTTTTTTAGTTTGAACTTTTGCTTTTGTGCCTTGCTGAAGAGGGACACCATTAATGTTACTTCAGGGACCACTTGGACTAATAAATTGTCAAGTTACATCAAACCGTATCAGCTTGATTTATTCTACAAAACAAAAAGAGTACTAGACCTACATTATAGCAAACCTACACTAAAATTAAATTCCATTGCTATAGGGACATCTTTCCAGATTCAGGTTCAAACATGCAGATTGATGTTTATGATCAGTATACACAAAATGATGAATGTAAACAAGTGGAAGAGTGCCATATTAAGATAATTTAAAAATTCATAATAACATTCTGCTCGGTGAGCACTTCTCATGCATTCCATCCACCCAATCATCTATTTCAATTTGCAGCCATCAAAGCCATTAAACTTCTTATCCAAATAACCAATGAGTGAGTGGATCTTCATCTAGTATATGTCTTTGAATGGAGGCCATGGTCTCCTCCAATCTTAATATCCCTCAAAATTCAAACCAAAACTTCAAATTTTCTGTTTTTAAGAAATACCACAAATCTGCAAGGATTTTGCGTTATCATGCCTAAAGAAAAGTCACTGGGTCCAACTTTCTAACTATAAAAGAAAACGGGTGCAATCTCAAATTGGAAAACCCAATTAAGGTCTCATTCTCCATGGGCCAAGTGAAACAAAGTATCTGGTTGCTAAATGAAAGCTCCTTGATCTGTAGAATCATGGAAGCCCTTGGACTAAATACTCCAAGGGTTCAGGCTGAATAAAATTGGAAACCATGGGACTTGTTGAGTCACTTATGGTACCCGAAGAATATTTTGTAGATTTCTCAACAAGAAATGAGAAATATTATGATGAAATTTGTAGGGACAAATTTTGTAAAAACTAAACCATATTGATAACACCGAAATATATAAATATATTAATGTTCATTTGGGGATCTTACAATGTATTGTGCAAATGCTTATAGAGCAATGTATTCCCATACAATGTCCCCCATACTACCCTATGGAAAATTAACTTCCAACAACTAACACAAAGCTAACTAAAAATTTCAGTACTAACACTAAATCGTTAAAGTGACTATTACAAAATGTGAACCTTATTTTCCAACAACCCCTCTTAATATTTACATTACAAACAACACAATAAAAAAACAGAGAAATTGCATGGCTGACTGCAGTGGCCTATGTGGAAATCTGCGGAAGCACCGTCACCAAATTTCCTCACTCATTTAGAACACCCTAAACTATTTGTGTCTAGGCAGATGTCTTAGCTAACCACCAAATTTTCATCCCAAATACCCCAAACTACTTGTGTCTGAGAAAATGTTCTAGCTGGCCACCAAAGTTCCTCAAAACACACAAAAAAAACATGCTAACCAATCATAACTGTTTATTCTTCAAAAGCTTCTCTTTGAAGAAGTTTTTTAACTAGGTAGAACTCCATCAAGCTACCTCGTAACCCTCATAAAGGTGTAGCTCCCAAGTTGAATTCTTGAGTTTTTTGGATTACCACCTCCTCAAACTCCTGAATCACAAATCTCCTGAATTATTGGACAACAATCCATAACAAGCTACATCCGCAATGCTCCATCAGTTGTCTCATAACCCTTGTAAGGGTATAATTCCCAAGATCCACAGACTCCCAAACTATTTGGGCAATAATCCATGTTGAGTTTTATCTACACTACACTAAATCCCTTGTTGTCTTCAAAAAGAAGATTTCTTAAGATGTGAATTCTTCAACACTATCAGCTTCTGTAGAAAAGAAAAAAAACAAAACAGATGCTTCACATACGAACTACCATCTCTAAGTGAGAAGCTAGCTTGAGATGATGAGATTCCTCTAGCCTCTGGTGTTCACTAGCCTCCTCTGTGACCTATTACACTTTATCCATTTGATGTTCCATTTGACTCTTCAATAGCACAAGTATGTGAGCTTGAAATCTCTGTCAGCTGTAATATGGATGGCATCAAGAATACAAACATTATGTGAAGTAACCATATAAAGTTTGGCCATATGCGAAAGTGAAAATTTGAGTAGTTGTTTTTAGTATTCTACTGATAATACACCGTTACAATAATTTTAACTCAATTAAATATCTCTGCTCTTATAAACTTTGCACTTACAAAATAAATGTGCCTTAAGACATACACTTCTCTAACTTATCATACAACACTTCCAATCTGGAACAAGTGACGTTATAACTGATATCGAACCAATTCAACTAATTGTTCTGTACACCATATTGTCTCACTTATTTCTCACATCGTTTAATGCCCAAAACAAGATAAGTAATTAGAATTTTAGCGGATTGTAGCATTAATCAGATCTTACCACGATTATCTTGTTCCAGAATAAATGCCACCAAGTACAGAGCTTGCACAATAAGTAAACTGATCTAGATCACCACAAATTTACCAAAGCGAGCTTGCCACCTCTTATATTAATCTTCATGCAAGAATTTAAACAAATGTATGGCGCAAATCAGCAACAGAAAATTGAAGAACAAACACAGTGCATTAAGGTTTTAGACTTTGGACTGCAATCAAGGAGGATGCAATGCAGTCTTCGTCAATGCCTTGGAGATGCTGCCACTCATCATTATCTAACTATCATGAAGCAAAAACACAAGGCTTCTCACACTGGGTCAATGTATCAAGATTGCCCTTTACGCACTTTCATTCACACAGGTCTCTCAATAAAAACTGTAAACAAGTGTAAAAAGCTCCCTTCCAGGCTCTATCCTCTACAGCAGCAAATCACCAATGGAGTTGTGTTGAGTGGCGTTTGCATATATTCATGGCTTATATACATTCTCATCTGCAATGTTTAAATCTTTATCTGCCAGCATTCTGGAATATTGATATATCTTTTGTATGTTGCTGGCCGTGCTCTACCCTCCTTTGGCACTACTTATAACTTCTGTCAAGAAATAATGTTTCCTTTTCGATTGCTGCCTCTGCTTCCAGGTTTGCATTGTAGCCTGCACCTTGCTTCAGACATGACTTCAAAGTTTGGCATTCACCATTACCTAAATCACATTTCCTCACCGCAGGAACAAAATCTCATTATTGCTTTGATATCATGATGAAATTCACAGTGACAAATTTTGTAAAAAACAAAACCATATTGCTAGCACCAAAATATATAATATATTAATGTTCATTTGGGAATGCTTATAAAGTATTGTATTCCCGTACAACTTCCCCAAATCTACCTTATGGGAAACTAACTGCCAACAATTAAAAGAAAGCTAACTAAACATTTAAACACTAACATTAAGTCACTAAGGTGACTTTATTACAAAATGTAAACCTTATTTTCCAACATATTGTTTGTTCCAAGGATTGCCATGGTTCATTGTATTTATGAAGCACTGGTCTTTGGCTTTTAACCTAGCAAATAACCTGCCCAGTTCTGTCCCTGTATACTTTAGGTTGCCATTATTTCCTAGTAAAAACTAGTGGTAGTCTTCTTTCAAAGACTAGAGGTACTATTAGAGAGTACATGATGGCTTCCGAATTCGAGAAATCCTAGAGTTCCCTACCATATGAGGATCTGTGTCAATCTGAACTTAGATAGGCTCATATCAGAAAGACTAATTCTAGGAATGGGAGTAACAGAGTGGGTTCTGTCCTTGGATTATGAAAACATCCCATTTTGGTATTGAATCTTCCACGAGCATGGCTACAAGGCCAGGGTCTGCCTGTCCCAAGAAACTTGTGAACAATGAATCCAAAAGTAGGTTCAGTATCATAAAGTGGACAGCAAGTACTCTCAACCTTATCGTCAGAAACATCACAAGGTGCCCCTAACCTGCAGTAACAACATAGCAAGAGCTGTGAAGATAACAGATTTAAAAAATCCTATGAAGGGGGAGCAAAGGTAAAAACAGCAATGGCAAATTGAATGATGCTGATAAATCCCTTTGCAGCAGTTGGATAATAGGATCCAGAAGAGACTGACAAGATGGAGGATGTACAAACAACTCTGGATTCAACTCTTCGGTCATTAAAGAAACCAAAGGAAACTGCAAAATAGGAGAAGCAAAATACATGCAAGTCCCTAGGTGCCTTCAAATTCTTGTCAAACACAGTTTCCCCATGTTGGCTGCTAGGAGTACAATGGCTCAAAACCACAGCACTCACAAGAACTTATCCCATGAAATATATAGATATGGGAGCCAAAATATTTGGAAGACAACACCAAGAGAAAAAAGAAATCTCCAAATAAGTCTATAGAAATTGAAGAGGATTGAAAAAGAAAGAAGGCATTGATAGAAATAATGCAGATCTAGATGCCAAAACTCTCTAGCCTGGATCAACTCATAAAATAAGGCACTTCTACTCCCTCTTAATCCTTGTTATACAGATATTATCTTGGAATACACGAGGCACTAGCGTGCCCCATAAACGTCTCTTGTTCAAAGACAATGTCAATGAAAGCTTAATTGATCTAATTGTAATGCAAGAAACAAAACTGGCAACCTACAAAATATAAAATGCCTTCTTGCTTCTATTCTTATGAAAAGAAGTCACATTTCACCACTTAAAAAGTTAAAACAATAAATATCTACATTCCTTATGGCAATACACGGCTTGAATACCTCGAGCAATCATAGTTTGGGCTGAAGTAAATGTGGATCAGAAACTCATTCTCATGGGAATTCCAACACTCATTTTGTCGGAAGAGAATAAGTTGAGATTTAACATCCAAACAACAAATTCTCTAATTGTCCTGAATGAAGCAAAAGGGACAATTTGGACTTTGAGGATGAACATTTCATCTGGACAAATTGAAGGAAAGCATCAGATTGCAGAAAAATTAGATATAATCATTATATACATTCAATGGGTTTCCAACATTATACGCATAAAAGCACAGTTAAGTAAATTCCACTCAGTCTAACCAGTAGCCTATTATTCTGGAAATATCTGAAGTATTGATTAAAAATCACCCAAAAACTTGCCAACTCACAAGAAAATTTGCTTGGCGAGTCACTCGCGATTTTACTCACCAGTAAGTTGTGCACAGAAACTTGGTGAGTTTTTCACATGCTATGAGTTTGAGATAAAAACTTGCTTGGTGATGTATTAATACATGTCACTGTCAGAAAAGCATCAAAACATTTCATTTTATGCAATTATTTCTTCCATTGAAGACATCTTTGTCATGTTGACAAAATTTAACACATTTGGAATTGATTTTTCATAATCTTGGACTGATTTTTGGAAGCATTTTATATGTAACAAATTAACAATAAATGTCGACTGAAAAACATACACAGTTTAAATCAAAAGCTTGCATTGTTAAATATTTCTTCAGTTTTTTATTTTCAGATTTTTGTTTTGTTTTTCCTTCTCATTCTAGGGTTTTGTTATTTATTTATTTATTTTCTCTCTATTGTTCGCCAGCTAGCTAGCTGCTAGGTTTTACACTTTATGATCTTTAATTTTTTAATTTATGCTAAGGTTTCAAATTTGGATTCTTTTTTTCGAGATATGGCATCACAAACTAGGACCCTGTTTTAAATCATGGAACTCTGGAGGGAGAAACAAGACAAGTATTGTGTCCTTATTGTCAGAACAAGATCAGAAGCATCAATTGCTTCAAATATCGTATTGCAGGGATCATTAAAGAGGTGTTCCACTTTGTGATCAACTAGAGACTAATGTTATACAAGAGGTTATGACTCTCCTTTCTTCATATGAAGTGAGGCGGTAGAATAGGTGGCAGCAGATGTAGAGGCTACTGGCCAATATGATGTGTTTTGAATCTTGAATCTATGATGTTTTAAATTTATTTTCATATGACTGAAGTCTGAACTGTTGAATTTGGCACTAATTAGTAGTTACCGATTATGCCGAAGGTGTTCCCTTTATGAACCGAATTGGCTGACTATCGAGATCGATGACTCAGCCTATTCTAGAAGGGATGCAAGATGACAAAAATAATCTTGGCTGTTTGTTTTCGTCAGTCTCCTTTGCCGCCGAAATTTCAACTCTCTTTGACACTAAACTATGTTACTGGATTGTCACCAGTAACTTGTTCTTGGATTTTGATGTTTATATTCACCGATCAGTGTAGGTAATTAGGAGTTGGTAGCGATGGATTTTATTTTTAAATGAAGTAAATAACTCTTCATGGGGGCATTTGGTGTGTTGGGTTGACTGCCTACCATCGTTAAATCTTTTGACATGTGCGTAAAGAAGATTGGGTATTGATCCCCTCATTTACTACCATTACTGTAATGGGAAGAACTCTAACTTAAGTGCAAGGTTAGTAGATAGAAGAATCAAAGAGAGAATATTTTGTCTAATTATTTTATTGGAAAAAGATTTATACATAATTATTAATAAAAATAATATATAAAGAGATGCATTTAGATTTGAAATATAGAGGCATATTCAAAGAGTTTATGAAGATTTTTTTGATAAAAAATAATTTTAAAAGATAAAATTTATATTATAATATATAATTGATTTTGCAATCGTCTTGGTTCTTTGCTATATTTTTGGGCGTTTGGGTTGCGATGGTGGTTTGTGACTAGCTATTTGTACTTTTTCTTTACGTGGACTCTCAATTAAGGTAATATGTTATATCATATTTAAATTATTAATCAATAATAGATATTATTTAAATTCTATTTAATATTATATAATAAATAATAAATTAATTTACGCTGCCGACACAAAAAGGGTTTTGAGATGTCTTTTGTGCGCCTTCCCCCTACGAAGGATGCTAAGGGCATGGTCCCATGGAGGGAGCTTCCTAAAAATACGGAGCAGAATTTGCTCAAATTTTTAGCAGAATATTTTGAAGTTGGTGGTCCCATGAATTTAGTTGTGCAGTTTAGCTTAAAATTTTAACCTCCAGGCTGGTAGTGGAATGGAATGTTGTGAATAAAAAAATAATAAATAAACATCATTTCCCTCCAATTTTTTCTTGGCGGGAATCTAAATTTTTAGATTTGTGACAAGTGGTAGGAAAGTACTCTCAAGTAGGTGGGGCAATTTCTAGCCCCACCCCAATCTCAGCAGCTGAAATTTTCAGCCCAAAACAATTTGGGCTGAAAATGATTCCAATTAATCCCGTAGCAGAATTTTTTTTTCCCATGAGACCACCTGCTTCCGTGAAAATAGGAGCCCAAGCCCCCCCATGGGACCATGTAGTAAGACATCTTGAGAATTGGAAAAAGCCACAAGATAGTGGCATTTGAGTGGGGTGGGGTGGGACAGGGTAAACACCCCCCATCAAAGTTTGTTCTCTCGCGATTAGCCTCTATCCACAAGCCTTCACAAACCCGATGCAATGGAGAGAGGTGTGACGACTTTGGTTGGAGAATGCAAGGGGTTTTAACGACCATAGGCCGCTTTGGCAATGGCTCCCAAATCCAAGTTGATAAGGGTTTTTCTGAGGCTTCCACACCTATCTACATACACCCAACAAAGTTAAGGGATTTCAAAAGAAAACCCTTCGAAGGAAAAAAGCCCATTCAAAGCATAGGTATGCCGTTGGAAATAAATTTGGAAAACGAGTTTAAAGAAGAGATAGTAAAAAATGAGGATTTTTTTGCAAAGCATGGGTTGATAGGCAGGTTTAGCCACTTATGGCTTTGCTTCCCAGACCTGCATCAGTGGATCACATAATCCTGGCAACCCATTATGACAAACAAACTTGAAATTTATCCCTCTGCTTGTGATTTCTTCATTGTGATTTTTGACAGCATGGAGGATCGAAACACCATCCTTCACCCTCTATGGGCATGGGGACAACACCTGCTGATGTTGAAACCGTGGCCCCTGTCATTTTGTCCCTCCACAAAATCCTTTGATATTATGCCTATTTGGGTACATCTTCTGAATCTTCCTCTTCACTTCTAGGTTGAGTCATGTTTTGAGACGATTGGAAATTCTTTGGGCAGTTTGTTGGCTACAAACAATGGATCCTTTGAGTTTATGCACACAACCTATGCTCACAAATTAGTTGATATGGACACTTCAAAAGACCTTCCAGCAAATAATCTTAAGGGTTAATGATCAATGCTAGTCCCAACCCTTGAACTATGAGGGACTACCTTTTCAATGCAGAAGATGCTATAGTACGAGGCATCTTGTAGCAGAATGTCCTAGCCCCAAAGAAAAATCAAATCGGCAGGCCACATGGTGGAAAGATATTGCTCCATATCACTACACCATTTTTAGCCCAGAGGAAGAACAAGAGCCTTCTCTTGAGCCTTTGCCGAATGAGGGTAATGAGAATGCACACCAGGATTCGCCTTAGGGCAAGGAAATGTCAACAGTGAAAGACCCAACAATGTCAAAAGATGATCAGTTGCAATCTGTGGATGAATGTGGAAAATCCACTCCAATGGCTAAATCTCTTTTGTCGTCTCATCCAACTATAGCTGTGTAGAGTGAAGAACAAAGTAATGACAAATGGGAAGTAGTGTGTAAGAAAAAGAAAGTCTCCTATGAAGGGAATGAGGCAGGGCACAATATGAACCTGCGGCCTCACTTCAAAAATTGTGATAATTCTTCCAAATGGTCTTAGATTGTAATTTAGTATCTATTTGTTCAATATTATGCAACTATGGTTACATAGTTTATGGCCATCCACAAGAGCAACTACTTTACTTTACTTTTCTCCTCTTTTTTTTTTTCCATATTTTTTCAATATTTTTATGGGGTTCGACTCCCTTACGCTTACTCACCGAGCAAAAATAAATAAATAATAAATTAATTTAATATTACCTTGTAATTATAGAAATAATATTTATTTTAGTTAATAATTAAATTTGGAAATAATGTATAGATATAATAAAATAATTTAGATTAAATTAAACTTAATATGGTTGTTGGATAGAAAATCAAAGCTAATGTTAATTCGCATTAGAATGTGATTATCAACACAAAAAAGTCATTAGAAGGTTGTGAGGTTGTATGGGCCTTAGGAGGACTTGACCTTATAATGTATCAATATTCAAGAACATATAATCAAAATAGTATCTTCATAGTCATTAGGTTGTATGTGAAACTAAAGCAAAACAAGTATGGGTATAAGGAATATAATGGTATAGTGTAATTTAAGACTCCCAAAGGTGAGAAACAAGTACAAACAAGAGAAGTGAGAAGAAGATACACTAGATCATTTGCAATGGAGTCAAACCAACAAATACTTTGTAGCTTTGTACATATTCAATGAAAAATGACATGTCCTATGCAATTTCCAATAACTTCTTCCCTTGGCACTCTCTCCTCTACAAAATCCAACTTACCAATCAGTACAATTATATATGACATGTCAAATATCGTAGTTGCAAATATTTTACATTTTGATCCCTCATATGTCTTCTATCTTGAGAAGTATAAGGGGATAAGGGCACTAAAGGATAATGCATATGCAACCAAAAAAACAAAATGAGGTTATACATGTCGATTACAAATAATTCAATATTTTGTTAAAACTATTACCCTTGGTCCAAAGATTTATCAAAGGTATAGCCACCATACTAGGTGCCAACCTATGTCAACATCTTGCCCTCTCTCTCTCTCTCCCTCCCTCTCCCTCTCTATATATTGAAGTATCTTTCCCCTTCTCTCCCTCCTCTCCCTCTCTCTCTCTCTCCCCCTCCTCTACCTATCTCTCCCCCTTTCTCTCCCTCCCTCTCTCTATATCTCCCCACTATCTCTCCCCATCTCTCCCTTCCTCGCTCCCTCCCTATCTCTCTATCTCTACCTCTCTCTCTTTATCTATATATATATATCTTTCTCTTCCTATATATATATCTATCTCTCCCTATTTCTTTCTCCCTCTCTCCATTTGTACTTATCTATGTCTGTCTATCTATCTGTCTCTGTTTCCCTCTCCCCCTCGCTATATATCTCCTTATATCTCTCTCTTTATCACTCTATCTCACCATCTATGTTTCTCTCTCTATCTCACCCTCTCCCTCTTCCTCTATATCTCTCTATCTCTTCCTCTTTATTTTTCCCTCTCTATCTCCCTATCCCTCTATCTTTATCTCTCCCTCTACCTCTTGTTGGATCTCAGCTGTGTTTATGGTTTGTCCTTGATGACAAAATCTCTTTCAGTTGGTTTCCTTGTCAGGATGGTTCTTTTTGCATATCACAGGTATTGGTTGTTTCTCATTCGGGCTTACACATATCGGCATGAGTATGGCAGGGTCTCCCCGATCCACTTTGAAATGTCTGTGTTGCCTATCGGCAAGACATTTCTGATGTCATGTCGATTGAATTTAACATACAGGTTGCTTTCGGCGTGACATTCCCGTTGTCTTGGCGACAGTGGAAAGGTCTATCGGCATGAGTTGTGTTCACCACTGGGAGGTCTTACCGAATGAGTTGGGTCTCACCGACTAACTCATAAGGTGGTTCATCTGTGTAAGAAATCCCTATCGGCATGTTGTTTCATCGAGCGTTTCATGTCTTGGTGACCGGCACAAGAAAGATTATTTCGGCAAGACTTGTCTTTTGTTTCGGCGACTGAAAGTGATCTCTATCGGCATATGTTATTTCGTCGGTATGTGGTCTCAGCGATATTGGTATGTCACACCGATTGGAGATTAAATGGAAACTCATCGGCAAGAGCTTAAGGCTTCGGTGTGAGGTTATAACGAATATGCAATGTCACACCGACTGGTGGTGGATGGATGCGTATTGGCAAGAGTTTTGCTTCGGTGGAATGTCATAGCGAACTTTTTGGTCTTGCCGACTAAGTCTTATGAAGTGCGTTCGGCGAGAGATTGGCATTGTCTCAGCGACTCAGTGAATAAAGTTTCTTTTCGGTATGTCAAAGTATTCTCCGAGAGGTCTCCCCGAAGATTGTAGGTTACAGCGACTCATAAGAGTTGAAAAGTCTTTTCGGTGAGACTCTTTCATCGATGTGAGGTCATGGCGAGGATGGTGTGTCTTGTCGACAAAGTCAAATGAATGACTTCTGGTATAACAAAGTTGATCTATATGATGTCTCTCCGATATCTAAAGCTATAGCGATAGCGAATGATTGTTTCATTTCGATGAGAGAACCTTTTTGTCTCATCGACCAAAAGGATGTTATGAGCTCTCGGCGTGACATTATGTATTCGTTATGACTTCTCCCGACTCTAATGGGTCTTGGCGAAAGCGACAAACATAAGGTTGTCTGGCGACGTTAAAGTTTCCTTTGGCATAACGTGTCATCGAAGGAAATAAAAAGGAATAGGGCAAACTTTTTGAGTTTATTCTTTTAGCTGGGTATCGAACCCTAGCCTAGCCACCATCTTGAGTGTTTACGTTTCTGTTGTTGCTGACTGTAACGGTTTTTACAGTGGTTTATGGAAGGTTTATTTGGTGCATTTCTGGTTGGAAGCTCGACAGTGGTTGATGGAGCCATGGGAGTTACAGATTTGTCTGGTATTTTTATTTATGCGTTTCATGTTGCACATATTGGTTTATAATCACCATTTTTCTTTAACTGCTCTCTGCATCTCTGTTACTAGTATGACAAATGATGCCCTGACTGAGTATTGTCATTCATGCATTAGAGGTTATGATTTTCTGTGGTGGACAATTCTGCTTTTTATGCAGCAATATGAACTCATACGTTACAGATTTGTTGAGAATGGCTCTTACTGGGTTGGTTGTTCTGCCGTTACTCCTGAAGACAGTTACCTATCTGGCAGATGTATGAATAGAAGCAGAAAACTCTTTTCTGCCGCTGTTGTTGTAATTCTAAGATTATCATTCTTTGGCTGTATGAAAATATATATGGATAAAACTCTGCAATAAAATCTGAATAACAAGATGCAGAGATTGTCAATTTCTTCTCTATGAAGTATTTTAGGGATTCAATTGTTGAATCTTTAAGGTATTCTGTAGACGAGAAAACAGAGAAATATGTGCTTAACTGAAAACAGAGAAATCCTCTGAGTTATTATTATTGTTCAAAACATAATTTGAGGGGTTGGTACTCCTTGAGATAGATATCTCTAAACGAGGGGTTGGTGCTCCTTGAGTGGGTGCTCAAAAATCAGCCTATAAGGCATTGTGAACAGTTGATTAAAAGATTAAGCCTGGAAGGCATTTAGGGAGTGGTTTTTATACCCCAGGAGGGTTTTCCACTCGGCAAATTTTGTGTCACTTTATTTTTTTGTGTTCTCACTGCTTTACTGTGTTGTTGTTTCAGTACACTGTTGGGATTATTATTTTTCTCAATTCTGTTTATAAATGATTACATTCAACTCATGAATGCATTAATTAGAATAACATTGAGATCAAATCTAAGCTATGTTTTTGAATTTTTAAAATTTGTCAAATCTGTTAAGACACTGATTCACCCCCCCCCTTCTCAGTGTCATTTTAACTCCAACACCTCTCTCTATCTCTTTATCTATTTGTCTCTCTCTTCCTCTCTCACTCTATCTTCATCTCTACCTCTAGCTTCCTCTCCCCCCCTCTATCTCTGGACATGTCTCCCTCATTATCCATCTATCTCTCTCCCTCTCCCTCTTCCTAGACCTTTATATCTATATCTCTTTGCCTCTCAATCTCTATCTCCATATTTCTTCTCCATCTCTCTCTACCCCAATATCTCTCCCCCTCTCTCTACCTCTCTCAATATATCACTTCTCGTCTCTATCTTTATCTTTCTATCTCTCCCTCTATATATTTATCTTTTCCATCTCTATCTATCCCTCTCCTCCATCTTCCTCTCTATCTCTATCTCATTACCCTCCAACCCCCCTCCTGCCCCACCCCCCGCTCGCCCCCCCCACTCCTCTCTCTCTCTCTCTCTCTCTCTCTCTTCCCCCCTCTATCTCTCCCTCATTCTATCCCTATCTCTCCCACTTGTTGATGTGTTTTTCGTGACCGCACCAACGCAGAATAAAGTTGCCAACGGCTTCCCTATTCTCTCTTGATCAAAGTATTCCGCACGCTAAGATTGCAAGAAAGTTTGTGCGTTCAACTCCAAGGTTCTTTTAGTGCGAATAGGCTCAATTGGCTCGATATGATTTGTTGGTATTTCAAGGGGACTTACGAAATTGTTCAACAACCGAGGAAGGGGTTTTCACAGCTCGACAGATTTATCAATGAAGCATAGATTTGCTATTCTAACCAGAAAGTACCGAATTTGAATGAGTTGCAGGGTTTAGAGATTCTAAATCTATTCTAAGGCGTGGGACATGGCGATCAATCTTCACAAGCTTCAACCAAGCTCTGCTTTGCCTCGCATCGGACAGCTTCCACGGAGTCGGTGCAATCTTCAAGGGAGATAACTAAAGATGTTCAAACCACCACTTGACATAAAGATACCATCACAACGACGCATACCATTATTCAAACTGTGATTGAAGTTAAGTACATGATATTCCAGTTGACCACACAAGGTGCATTCACCATCAGCAAATACACTAGTGGTATGGATAGACGAAGTTGCTTAGATCAAACACCACATTCCACAATTAACATCTACTTGCATGGAATGAAAATTATACTACTTTGAACTATTTTACGCTACCATTTGAATCGGAAGGACGAAGAAACCTTGCTAGCTACTCACAACAAAGACGAAATTCACCATCAATGAAAAACTCTTTTATTGAGAGAGTGTTCACAACAATTTCTTACAAAGTTTTCAAAGGGAAAACTTTCCCTCTTCTTCAAACTACACTATCAATCTATACTAAGCTACTTCTAAACTATCACCTAGTTGTCTCTCTACTCCGACTTCTACTCTAATGAGTTACAAATGAGGGGGACTCCCCCTTTATATAGTTGGCCAAGTCCAGCGGACGACTCAGATTACAATCGGCTAGATGGCCCAGATTGTGCCACCTCAGCCCTAAACAAGATTTTCCCTAAAAACCGCCACAAAGAGGAGTGGGGTAATAAATGAGCTATAATGTCCACTAGCCTTCTAGAAGATTCCATCCTTGAACGCGTTCACACTATTCTCGATCCTCTCCTTGACGTTGTTCTTCAACTTCGCCCGAGCTTCCATTCTTTGTCACTTGAGTTATACTAAGTCCCAATACTTAGTCATTTTTCGCAACTTTTCTTCCTTCAAGTGAAACTCATAACTTTATCTTCCTCCGAAGGTTGTAATATCATCGTGCTTCACCACTTCAAGTCATCGTGCTCTGGCCTCAACATTTCTCCTGCAAAACAAGCAAGGAGAAGAAAATTAGAACATTTCATAATATAAATTCAACTTACTTACCAGGATTCTCACGCTCTAATTTTCAAGCGTTCATCGCCTTCCTTAGTCAACTTCATCCTTCTGCATGATGCCTTAGCCAAATTTTCAACTCATCTTGCATTCTGCTCGGCGTACTTCATTCTGATATTTCATCCAACTCAGGCTCGAGGAAAATCCCCTCATCAGGAATTTGATCAAAAAATCATCTAGGCGACCACCTTCAAATTCATCTGCCAAGGCGTTTTATCTTCAACAACATCATTTATTCCTCGCCTTAGAAAAAATTTCAAATTTCCCTTAGGAAATTCATCAACCTGGTGCCCATCAAAAATATTCACCCTGAAGGCTTGGCGAAGCACGAAAGACTTTAAAATCAACTCCTCATCGATAATCTTTATTACCCAGAAGAAAATTTCCTTTAGAACGCGTCGAACCCATGGGTGCACAACGAACGGGTTCACTTAATTTTCTTGAATTTTGAACCTTAGAAACTTATTTCCCTGTCAAATTAAATCCATTCTTCACTTGTGATCATCCTGTGTTGCTCCAACTTGAGAAATTTGAGTTCATCCTGCATTATCATCATTCTCTGACTTCATCCCTGAAAAATTTGCCGGTGTTCCAAGAAGAAAATTCATCATCCTGAGTTCTAGGTGTATTTTCTAAGGAAGAAAATATTTGCCTAAGAAAATATTTTAAATCATCTTGCACTTTGAGAATTTGCCCTAGAAAATTTTATTCATTCGCCAGTGGTGGAAATCTTATCAACTTCACTTAGAAAATTTTCATTCATGCCTAGCACATTTTATTTCTCACTCACCACTTTGCATTTTACTTCACACTAGGAAAATATTCATTTGAAGCTCCAACGCCTTAGCCATATTTTATTATTTTTTTACTCAACATCTTAGGCGCATATTGTGTCTGAAGGAAGATATTCATCTTGTGCTTAGAAGTCTTCACTTCCAACGCCTAGGCCACATCCACAAATCACTTTGCAATATTCTCTAACATATATCACCTTGGGCGCATATTACTTGAAGAGGGAATTTGAAACCACGCCCAACATTTATCTTCACCACCTCACACATATTACCTTGGGCGCATCTTGCACTTGAAGAGGGATAACGCCTAGCATTCACCTTGCTTTCACCACGCCATGAAGTGTTTCACCACCTTTACCTCATTTACCACCTTATCTTCACTTTTACAACCTTAACTTGGACGCATTTAGACATGCAAGAAGGATGACTCTTCAACTTCACTTTTTTGTCTCTACTTGACCTCCTTTGGGCGCATTTAGGCATGTATGAGGGATAAGAAATGTTGACTTGTTGACTTGTTTTTATCTTGGGCGCATTTTCATGTAGGTGAAGGATGAAACTTATAACCATGCCTTGGAGTGACCCTTCACCTCCCTTGTTTTGTCTTGACATGTATGCTTTTGGGCGCATTTGGCCTATGGAGAAGGATGAATTTGTTTGACCATTTTGACTCTCTTGCAATTTGGGCGCATTTTACCCCTTGAGGAGGATGGGCGCATTCTGAGGGGTGAGGAGGACGAGTTCAATACTTAGAAAAATTTTCAACTTCCATGAGTTTCCCTTGGGCGCATTTTGCCATGCCTACAGGATAAAAAGTGTTGACCACTTTGACTCACTCCTCCCTTGGGCGCATTTTAGCCTAGATGAAGGATGAAACTTCACACTTAGAATTTTTTCAGTTCTCATGCTTCAAGGTGGGCGCATTTTGCCATGGCTGCAGGATGGAGTTCCAGACTAAGAATCTTTTTCTCGTTTTTCGCCAGTTTTTCATGCCCTGCTATTTATAGTAAGCCCCCTGATTTTCGCATCTTTGAAGCTTGGAACGACTTGAAATTTTGCATACTGCATCCTCATGACCTTGTTGTCCTGTCGACGCTGCCATTTTTAGTCACCCTGCTATTTTTAGCCCATTTTTGAAGATGGTTTACTATAAATAGCAAATGCTTGCTTCTGATAGCTCCACTGCTCCGATTGACTTGAAATTTGAATGAGGCGCTCCTCACCACGTGACCTGTTTGCTGACATCGGCGCATGCACCTGACTTGCTATTTTTAGCCTGTTTCCAAAATGACTTACTATAAATAGTAAGTGCTCCGTTTGACTTCAAAATTTACCAGCAGATAGCCTGAAGGATGCTGATTGTGGTGGTTTACATCAGTTTTCGAAAATTTTAACTTTTTACCCCTCTTTTCAGGCTCGAAGTCGGAAACCCTAATTTGCTTTGCATGCATACCCAATGATCTCTGTTTGTCCTCGTTTCTGCTGCATTGCGACCAGCCTGTGATTCTGAACTACTGGGAAGCGGCTGCCGGGACACACCTGCTAAAAATAGTAAGTTCCTTACTAAGTGATCATCTTCATTTGCATGTCATACCATTGCGAAGCTCTCGAAAAACCCAGAAGGAATATCCAGACATGCAAAGAAAAACTCTACATCTGAACCCTGAAATTTGCTTCGGAAGCTGGACTGCTAAAAATAGTAAGTTGTCTGTTTTTGCTCAAATTTTGCACACGAGCAGCCTGATGTGCTCTGAATGCCGTGTGACTGTCGGAATTTCAAAAATGCTGACAGATTGCCTGCAATTGCACACTTACTAAAAATAGTAAGTACTCAGAATCTGATGAAATTTCAGTGAAAACCTGCTGGAAACATACTGACACCAATGTTAGCTTCAGATTTCAATTTATTCACTTCGTTCGATTTCAAATTGGCAAGGAAGATGGAAACCCTAATTTTCCGACTTGGCCAAATTTCACGTTTAAACTCAATGACGGGCATAATCCCGGAAAGATAGACAGTAGAAAAGAGAGACAACGACAAAACAAACGAAAAGCTAAGCCAAAATTAGGGGGTCCCCATTTGCAATGGGGCGATGTGTGAAAAAGGTCACAACACCACTCTCCCTATTGCAAACATAACATGAGTTTGTTGGTAATGGAGCTTGATTATCTTCTTGCTTCAAAGGTTTTGTTTCACTCGTGTTTGGATCCCTGTAAATGGATGCATAGTTGATTTAAACCTATCACTTCTCCATTGAGACCTTTTTTGCACAAACAGCATCATTTGCTAAATGGCCTACCAATTGACCTCATGTACTACACAAATGTATGCAAAAAATAGACCAAAATTTTCCCTAATTGACCTTCCACACCTCTTCGGTGCACCCATTGCACATGAAGGTGTGATTACTCGTGATTAATAACTTTGAACTTATGAATTTGAAATATGATATTATGAAGCATAGCAGCAGAAATAGTATGGGAAAAAAATCAACAAATCAAAAGTATAATTTTTTTAAAAAAATCAGGATTTAAATGGGAAATAATCGGGAAAAAAAACAGATTAAAAAAAATAAAAATGTATATATATATACACACATAAGTTGCAACTTAGGGCTAATTCATAATAAAGTCTTACATAAGATCTTTGGCTCCTGTCCTTTACATTGCAAAAGCTAGGTAGAGCCTGGAGGTTTCTTGCCTATTGTAATCTGCTTATCACTTATCTATTCTTCTATTGCATCAAGTTATAACAAAATCTTGAGCTCTTTTCTAACTAATCCAATATTACATAGCTTATATATCTAATTTGCTAAGATCTTTTACCTATTTTCTTGCTCTTGTTTTTGATTGATGAATTCAAACATCCACTCGAGAGTCGAGACTGAATGTGGGTTCCAGGTTCGTTACTTTCTTAAAGGAAGGAGCATCCTTTCACTGCCTTGTTCAAGTGTTGCATCAAAGTTGTGGTTCTGAAATTCTAAGAGGAATGGAAACCATTGAACAACTACCTCTGTCTCTAGGAATCTTTTTCTGTCCTACGACATTGGAGTGCCCACACCTAACCTTGTGGCTCGAATCACTTCATTTTATTCCCCCAGGAAGTCTTTCTTTATTAGCCCCTGCAAGAGAGCCCTAACCATCTCCTTTGTCTCCCTCAAACCCAGTAATGAGGCCACAAATCTGGATGAAATGTTCGTGTTTAGCCTATAGTGATTGTCTGCTACCAAAAAGTCCTCGCTTAACACCCATCTTATTGCCATCAAAATGATCCCATGGTGTGTTCTAAACACCATCTTTAACTGCTGGTCAGAAATTTCACAAAAGAAAGGTCATTTTCCTTCGAGAACTTATCAATCTTATTGGAGTGTCCATCTCTATCTTGCCAGAGCACTTTGCTAGGAATTTGTTATGGACTTCGTCTCTATTCGACTTAGGATTAATAAACCGCATCCTCTTCATATCTCACAAGACTCTTGAGCCACATGCGTCGAGTGTTGGCAAAATGACCTCAGAATAATTTTGCCAACTATACCGCCTGCTCTATTCATTGCTGAATTAATTGTTTCGTACTCTGTAAATCTCTTGTGAAATTATATCATATGGTAGCTGCCTCCCAATGTGACTTGAGGAGAGAACGTGAGCTGCCAGCTCCTATCATTTGACGAGATCCACCAAGCTTGGTCCGTAATCGAAAACAGGGGGCTGGTTGATCCTTACCAAGTCATAATTTTCGAATGCTTTGCTTGATCCGAATGGAGATAATAATCCCCCTTTGTCATATCAATTGAGTCCCATCACAATTTGTTCTATACCGTTTGCCGCCATATTGGCTAAGGAGTCGGCCTCCATGTTAGCCTCACGATAGATGTGGTTAGCTATGTGGTCTTTTAGCTTTGCTGTCAGTTCTAAAGCAACATTGAGAAGGGCCTTCAGTTTTTAGTTTTGTATAGATTTGTGTCCGAGGGAGTTTATTATTATGGTTGAGTCACCTTCAATTTCGAGTTCGACAATTTTTAATTTTAGAAATAGATTTAGGTAAAAAATGAGGGCTAGCAATTCTACTTTGTTGTTTGTTCCGCTGAAGCTTTGCAGATAACTTGTCCATTCCAATCCCTTATGATGCATCTTGCCCTCGATACTCCCGGATTGCCTCTCGATGCTCCGTCAAAGTTTAGATTATACCTCTTTGAATTGAAATGGTCTCCACTTTGCCAATAACCGATTGTTATGGGACTTAACTCCCTCGGCCCCATTGACAGGGATTATATTATACAATTATTATTATATTATAATAATATAATTATAATACAAAAATATAATAATTATATTATATTAATATATTATAATTATGTTATAATATTATTAATATACTATAATAATAATTATAATATTATCAATATATTATTATATTATAATATCAAAGGTAAAAAATCAATGAAAATTTGAGGGAAAACCTTAACAGAAATCCTATGTAAAAATCAATGCAAAAATCGCGAAAAAACCCTACCAAAATTTGCAGATTCCATCCACTTCATTATCGATGGCACTTGGGGGTGGGTGGTGTTGTGACGTTTTTCACACATCGCCCCATTGCAAATGGGGACCCCCTAATTTTGGCTTTGCTTTTCGTTTGTTTTGTCGTTGTCTCTCTTTTCTACTATCTGTCTTTTCGGGATTGAGCCCGTCACTGAGTTTAAACGTAAGTTTGGCCAAGTCTGAAATTAGGGTTTTGAGCGTTTCCAACCAATTTGAGGTCAAACGAGGTGAATAACTTGAAACTTGAGCTTAACGTTCTTGTCAGTATGCTCAGGCTTCCGCCAAGTTTCATCAGTTAAAGAGGTACTATTTTTAGTAGATGCGCAATTCGAGCGTTTGTCGGCTATTTTGAGATTCGATCATCCTGCTGCATTGAACATATCAGTTAGCATGCCAAATTTGAGCAAAAGCAGACGACTTACTATTTTTAGCAGTCCGGCTTTCACGAATTTCAGGAGTCGGATGCAGAGATTTTCTTTGCATATCGGATATTCTTCAGGTTTTTGAGACCTTCGCGATGGTAACATGCAAAGCGAGATGACCATTTTCGGAGTTCAACGCCAGAGGCTATTTTAGAGGTTTGCATGTCAAAATTTCTTTTGAATGTCGGGTGATTCTGATGGTTTTCAAGAGCTTGATGGTGTGACATGCAAGCGAGATTCTCACTTTCATTAAGGAACTTGCTATTTTTAGAGGTGTGTCGGCGGTAGCCTCGATTCGATTCACAAGGTGATCGCAATCGCAGAAAGCGAAGGACGGAGATCTTGCACATGCGCATCGAGGGCAAGTTAGGGTTTCCAGCTTGACCTAAAAATAGGCATCAAAGTCAAAATCTTCGAAGCGATGTAAACCACATGATCAGTGTCCTTCAAGCTATCTGCTGGTGAAATTTCAGGTCAAGCGGAGCACTTACTGTTATAGTAAGTCAAATTGAAGCGGCTAAAATAGTAAATCAAAGCATGCGTTGGTGTCAAACCGGCCCGAGTCACGTGGTGAGGAGCGCCTCATCAAAATTTCAAGTCGATCGGAGCTTGGGAGCTATCAGAAACAAGAGCTTACTATTTATAGTAAGCCACCTTCAAAAACAGGCTATAAATAGCAGGGTGACTAAAAGTGGCAGTGTCGACAAGTTGATAAAGTGGTGAGGATGCTACGTTCAAAATTTCAGGTTGATCCGAGCTTCAGAGGCATAAAATTTCAAAGTCTGAGCTCATCCTGCTCAGGGGGCAAAATGCGCCCAAGATGAAGAAGTCAAAGAAAGTCAAAGTTTTTATCCTGCTCCAGGGGCAAAATGCGCCCAAACTTGAGGAGGAAAAAGTTGAAAATTTTCTAAGTCTGAGACCTCGTCCTTCACCAGGGGTAAAATGCGCCCACAAGCAAGCTGGAGGCGTTCAAAAAATTTTCTAAGTGTAAAATCCACCTCCCTATGCTAAATGCGCCCACCTCTCAAAAAGGTCAATGAAGTCAACAAACTTCATCCACCTTACCCAGCAAAATGCGCCCAAGTTGAGAGAGTTGATGGCAAAATTTTCTAAGGCATGGAGATATCCTTCTCACCCCCCAAAATGCGCCCATCCTGCAGCTAGGATGAAATGCGCCCAAAAGTCAAGGAGTCAAACATTTTCATCCTGCATGAGGGGTAAAATGCGCCCAAAAGCTGCCATGTGAGGACAAAAGCTGGAAGGTGAGGAGTCACTAGTCTAGGCGTTATAAATGCTCCATCCTCCATCTACATCAAAATGCGCCAAAGGACAAAGGAGTCAACAAGGTCAACTTATCTCATCCTTCCCCACCTAAGAAATGCGCCCATGCTTTAAAAGAGGGTCAAAGAGTCAAAGATTTCGTCCTTCTTCACATGGAATATGCGCCCATCCTCCTTCATGTGCAATATGCGCCCAAATGAGGGCATGTCAAGACAAAAATGTGATTAAGGCGTAGCCAAGCTGGTCAACATTCTCCTCTCTCCTTTGAATGCGCCCAAGTAAGGGCATGTAAAGACAAAACATCCCCATGAAGAGGCATCCACGCAAATTTAGAAGGAGACAAAGGCGTTGAAAATCATGTAATGGCTAAGTCAGGGGTGGCGTTTAAAGTTCATCCTTCAGCTTATGAGAAATGCGCCCAAAACAGATCATATGAAGACAAAAGTTTTAAATTTTTCTTGACCCCACCACATATGCGCCATGAAAAAGTAAAGTGTGGAGTGAAAAACGGTAAACAGGGTGAAATGGAAAGGATAAAGTGACTATGGTGTTGAAATGTAAAAAAATTCTCTCCTAGATGTGGGGTGCGCTCAAGGTAAAGATGAATAAATATACTTGGCATGGAAATTTTAAATGTTTTTCAGGGGGGAATAAAATACAAGGTGTGGAAAGTAAAGATTGCTAGGTGTTTGAAAATGTTCACCTTCAAGTGTGATGTGCGCCATGCATAGTGTGCTATAAAATATTTGAAGATGTTGAGAGTAAAGTGCTAAATGGTAGGTGTGCGCCTATGAATAAGGGAGTTATAAGGTGTTAGAAATATTTTGAAGGCGTTGAAATGTTTGAGGGTGGTGAAAACAAAATGAAGTAGGCGCCTCAGGTGGAAAGTGAAATATTTTCTAAGTGTTGGAGAATTCTCTAAGGCGTTAGAAATTTTAATAAAATTGCCTTTCAAGTTTGAAGTGTGGAGTGAAATACAAATGAAGTGAGGCGTGCCGGTAATGTAAAATTTCCAAATGAAGTTGATCAAAAAATTCCTCTCCACTGGCAATTAAAATTTTCCAGGGCAAAATTTTCAAAGTTTTTCAAGATGATTTAAAAATTTTCTAAGGCATGAAGTATTCCCTTCCTCTAGAAAATATGCCTAAGTCTGGTGAGATGGTGAATTTTCCCGAGTTCAGAGTGAATTTTGCCAGTGATGAAGTCAAAAGATGTTGGCAGTGCAGGAATAAAATTTTCCAAGTCAGAGCAAAATTCTCAGAGGGGATCGAAGAACGAGAATAAATTTGATGAAAGAATATTTTCTAAGGTTCAAAATACAGAGAAATAAAATGAACCCGTTCGTTGGGCACCCATGAATTCAACGCGTTCTGGAGAAAATTTTCTTCTGGGTATCGAAGATTGTCGATGAGGAGTTGATTTTAAGGTCTTCCACAGTTTGTCGAGGATTCTGGGATGAAGATTTCAAGCGGGCACCAGGTTGATGAATTTCCTAAAGGAAAGTTGAAAATTTTCTAAGGCAAATGTGAAGAAAACGTATTTTCAAGGTGAAATTCTCCAGACGATGGATTTGAAAGGAACTGCCTAGGTGAATTTGCTTAAATCCTTCGTGAGGATAGTTTACTTGAGCCAGAAATGAATAAAATTGAGGTTATCAGAGCTCCAGCAGGTGAAATGAAGTTCTCAAGGATGGAAATTTGTCTAAGGCATGAACTTGAACACAAAGTTGGCGATGAGCGCTTGAAAGTTGGAGCATGAAAATTAGGTAAGTGAGTTAAGTTTATATCATGAAGTATTCTAATACCCCTCTCCTTGCTTGTTTTGCAGGAGAAACGTCGAGGCCGAGCACGATGACTTGAAGTGGAAGCACGATGAAGATGAGTTTCAATCTCGAAGGAGAAAAGGTTGCAAGAAAATGACTAAGTGTTGGGACTTAGTATAACTCAAAGTGACGAAGATGAAGACCCTCAAGTGGAAGAAATCAAAGGACAACGCCAAGAAAGAAGAATCGAGAACAGTGTGAACACGTCTACAAATGGAATCTTCTAGAAGGATGATGGTGGACATTATGGCGCATTTATTACCCCACTCTCCTCTGCGGCGGTTTTTAGGGCAATATTATTTAGGGCTGAGGTGGCACGATTCTGGCCACTCTATTGATTGTAACCCTAGCCGTCTTTTGGGACTTGGCTAGCTATAAAAGGGGGAGTCCCCCTCATTTTTAATCTCATTAGAGTAGAGGCGTTAGAATCAGAGTAGACATTGAGAGAGCATTAGAACTAGATAGTGTAGCATTGTAGAGCATTTTGCATCATTTGGAGAAGAAAGAAAGTTTTCCCTTTGAAAACTTTTGAGGAGATTGTTGTGTAACACATTTTATGATAATAGATCTTTTCATTGATGATAGAATTCGTCTTGTCATGAAATGCTAGCAAGGTTTCTTCTTCCTTTCGTATCCAAGTAGATTAAATTCATGCAAGTAGCATACTTTGGTGTGTGATGTTTTATTGAGATAGCTTCGCTTTATTCCATACCACTAGCGGCTTGTTGATGATAAGTTCGCCTTGTGTGGTCGACTGGACATTATCTTGAGTTTAACTTCGGTTTGTGATTTATATGCTTATATGCGTCGTTGTGATGGTGTATGCATGTTAAGTCATAATTTGAACATCTTTTGCTATTTCCCTTGAAGATTACCGATTTTGCTGAGGCTGTCCGACGGAGGCTAGGTGAAATCCGGTTGAAGTCTATTGAAATGAAGCTCCACATATCCTGCATTTAGAATAGAACATAAACTTCTTAGGCCCTACACCCTTTTAAATTCAGTTCATTTCTAGTTAGAATTAGGAAACTTGCGCTCACCTGCCAAATCATTTGAATTACTCGAAAGCCCTTAGTCTCTGCATTTGTTAGCCGTCGAACAATTGTGTAAGTCCCCTTGACATACCAACAATATCACATCGAGCCAAACTGAGCCTATTCGCACTTAAGGAACCTTGGAGTTGAAAGCATGATCTTACTCGCAATCTTAGCATGCTGAATACTTTGTTCAAGAGAGGATAGAGCGTCCGTTGGGAGACTTTATTCTGTGTTGGTGCGGTCTCAAAAACCACGTCAACAGGTGGAAGAGCCGGCTCAACGGCTCGACCGAATCAATGTTTCCGACTTGAAGAAGCATTGGGATGGATATTCCAGTCGGGGCCTGTCTCGGCAATGGATAGAACATTGGGTTGATTGATCTAAGTCCAATTGTTAGTGCTGCTTCAGCTGCTGAATCAACTGGCCGCTGTTTCTATTGGGGTGGCCGTTGTTTTGGTTTGGTGGACATTAATGGTCGACCTACTAAAAATCGCAAGTAGAAACCATCCAATAAATCGCAACTATACTTAGAAAACTGGTGGAAATCGGGGAAAGCCAATCAAAATCGCTGGGCAACGATATTTCATAAAATTGCATTTTTTATAGGCAAAAAATTGGGAATTTCGACGTTCTACGTTTAATCACGATTTCCTCAGTTTTTTGCCGATTTATGCTTCTATGTAATATGAAGCATGATGAAGTTATGAATGATCAATGATAAATGATGTGTAATTGTGTATTGAACCTTTTTTATTTATTTATGAAATTATGAATGGATGAAAAACTACTTAGTAAGTTAGTACTTATCAGTTATCTTATGAGTTCTCTACAATTAGTTATATCATGATTTAATATGCATGTTTTTTAAGATTTTGTTGTAAATATGAGTTTTTTTTATGTTCAGAAAATTTGCCGAGTTTTTGCCAAGTTTTTGAGTACGAGTCAAATTTGGGTCCGCCAAGTTTTACCAAATCATGACTTTTAAACTATGATCAGAAGTCTAGATGGGTTATAAATCACCTTTTAGGTTCTATCATATGTAGCTCACTCATCGCAATTTCTCCATCAAGATAGCGCAATGTTGGGTAGAAACCCCAAATATCGTAGGATATGCCATGTATAAATTTGTAGAAAAAATTGAATATTTAAACTCCAAATGAAGGAATGGAACACAAAAGTTTGAATTTTTTTTTCAAGTCCAAAGCAGTGACATCGAGTTTAGCACAACTTCAAAAACAAGTCAGAGAACAAGAGTTAATGGATATAACAGTTGATGAAGAGAAACAGCTAACTAATGAATTGACAGTAATACAATAAAGAGTTGCATTATTGGTGATAGAGGTCCAGAGAGCCATGGATGTTGAAGGAGATGCCAACAGCCTTCCTTCATAAATTTATCCTTATTAGGAAACATGTAAGATCTCTGTAATCCATTAAGGTTGGAAATGATATACTTGTAACCAAAACTTTTGAAATCACTAAAAATGACATGTAATGTTAAAGTCATCTTCTTAGTGAGGAGAAGCCTCTAATAGGAACAGTTTGATCTCAACAACAACTTTTAAAACATCTCCGTAAGACTGTTACAGGTATGGATAATGAAAAATTCATGGGAAAAATTGAGGAAGAAGAATTAAAAGAAATAATCTTCTCCTTTAACAAAGATAAATATCTGGGACCAGATGTATTCTCTGCATTATTTATCAGAAATTCCAGAATATTTATAAAATCTGTTTTTTTGGAGGCTGTGGAAGAATCAAGAGGACTAAAAAGCTGTCAACCTCAAATGCATGCATGTCTTCATCAAATTTCTTTTTAGAAGTTGAGTGGCCTCTTGATTGGTTTTTTTGCACTTTTAGTGGTCTGGTTGTGGGTAATTCTAAGTATGGAGCAGCAGACCATGAGAGTGGGACTAGCTACAGGAGCTGCTGAAATTCATTGCTGTTGAGGGATAGTGGAGCTACTAGGAATGAAATTGGGGATGCGAGTGTTTTTAATTTCCTTAATGAAATCCAATGTTTACTGGTTGATCCACAAGCTTCTTCCTTTAATGCTTGGAACCGTTGGCTGCATTTCTCCCTATAATACTACCAATTTTTATGCAATGAGTATAAAGTGTATGGTGTGATATGTCATAGATACATTAGACTGATCTTTGAATGAAATTCATTTAGTTTATAGTTATATTGGAGTCCTTTCTACTTTACTTTCAATAGACTTGAGTAGGAAACACGCCATCAAGAGTCGTAGCATTTTCTAGTAATGTAAAGTAGGAACTTTTAATTCATGAAAATCCAAAAACAAAGAAACACATCTTATTTGTATGCCTAGAATTCAAAAGAAAGTGACTAATGCCAAGAGTATGTTCCACTTGAAAGGGCAAAGGTTTGAAGAATAAACAAAAAAACTACTGAATATCCACCTCAAAACCACATGTTTGTATCCCTAACCACAAAATTATTGTCTCATTTTTACAATACGCTTCTGTATTTAGTTGTAACTGGTATACACTATACTCTATGAAAGTTGGGTATTATCTAGTTTAATAAAAACCTTCTGACCTCATCTGAATAATCACCAGTAAGAAGGAGGACATGGGTGATAATCAGTGTGTTTTTTGAATGCTATCAATAAACTCATCCATTCTATTGCATTTAGGATAACTATTTATACTTTTTGTTGCAGTGAAATTAGTAGGGCTCAAGACCGCCTGACAGATTTACTGCAACAAATTTTTCAAGATCAACCTCACATTCGGGAAATTGTACGCCTTATTATGTCAACTGTTGGCCGTGGAGGTCAAGGTGATGTTGGTCAACGTATCCGAGATGAAATCTTGGTGATCCAGGTAGGTTTTCTTTTTGAACGTACATATGTAGAAATATGTCACCTGCAAATAAAAATTTACTGAGTACAGTTCTCCTGGACTTTGCAGCGAAACAATGACTGTGCTGGGGGAATGATGGAAGAGTGGCACCAGAAGTTACACAATAACACAAGTCCAGATGATGTAGTCATCTGCCAGGTGGGTTGGCATAAGGAAACTTGTGTTTTGGACTTTTACATTTGCAAGGAGGGGATTGTGCTGAGATAACTTGCATGCTGGCTATTTGCAGGCCCTTCTTGATTATATCAAGAATGACTTTGATATTAAAGTTTACTGGAATACATTGAACTCTAATGGTGTGACAAAAGAGCGCCTTGCAAGTTATGATCGCAAGATTTGTTCAGAGCCACGTTTCAGGAGTGATCAGAAGGGAGGTCTTATTCGAGATTTAACAGCATACATGAGAACATTGAAGGTTTGACATAAAGTTTTAAACTATATTATCAATTTGAAAGATGACCTGTTTCATGTTTAGGCTCTTTGTCATAGCGTCACATAGGCTACTGCTTGTATGTTCTCTCAACATGGTCTACTAGTATGTCTTTACAGTGTCTGATCCAATTTTTGATTTCCACAAGTTTAATAGTGACATCAAAAGATCTTATGCCTTGGGTTTTACCATTTTAATATTAATGTCATACACTTAAATATGTTAAATTCTGTTGAGAAGGTTGAATGATGTTTGAACATTTCCCATTATTGACCTGATATTTCTTATCATAATGCTTTTGAAGTTACCTTGCTCAGGTTTCACCTTGTATATTTCAGTTTGTTCGATAGACAAGAGTCTTTTGTTATTTCTTCACTCTCCAACTCAACTTGAAATCTTCAACCATAAATTGAGATGGTTTGTAACAAGAAAATAAAGTAAAAAACTTTGACGCTTAACCTATAGAAGTTTTTGAAGAAAGATACAATGTTGAATGGCAGAAGCATTGTTTATATCTTTTGTGAGCTCAAGTCGAAGAGCCTTGATTCAAATTGCAAGGCCCAAATTCTCAAAACAGATTTGGTTAGAAAACAAAAACCTCTGTAGAATTTTAGTTTCCTGAGCCTTTTCAGATAAAATACTCTTTTAATGGTTTTGCTGAATAGTGACTCTGCTATCACAAAAGCCACTTAACATAGTTTTGTGAAAGTTTCAGGGGCTTTTTCTATTATATTTCTTGAAGCTTTTGTGGAAGCTTGCATAAATGATGTGGTTTTATATAAAATTTTGCAGGCAGTTCACTCGGGTGCAGACCTTGAGTCTGCCATTGCAACTTGCATGGGTTACTCTGCAGAGGTAGCTTATTTTGCGTGCTGAACAGACATGAACATTTAGAATTTATTCTTGTAATCCATAAGTTCTCTGAGTTTGTAATAATTGAATATGTACTTGGTCTGATACTGTGCTGCAGGGTAAAGATTTTATGGGTGGAGTTCAGATACACCCCATTGGTGGATTGTCACCAGAACTTCCAGTAATGATGAAAATCTTATTCATGGCACATATTCAGTTTTATATATTGTGCAATTAATTCTTAGGGTTTTGGTGGACTAAATCCTTACTTGTTTGCCTTAATTAAAATTATTAAATATAGCCTGATTTCATGTCAAAATGAAAAAATCCTGTCCGATACTAAAATCCATTGTCTGTGATGGTCAATGTTTACTTGATAACTCTGTTCCTTAATCTTTATAATAATGGATATATTTTCTAACACCCAAAATATACAAATAGGGACTTCTAAGATATGTTCTACAGCATGTTGAAGATAAGACGGTTGGCCCACTTCTGGAGGTGAGTTGCCTACTTTACATGGTTTGGTGTTTCAAATTCACATTTTTAATCTGCTATCTTGGTAAAGGTTTGTTCATTCAAGTATCTTCAAAAATAGTGATCTCTTCCATACATGTACTAGGGATTATTGGAAGCACGGTTTGAGCTCCAGCCTAACCTTCTTAAACAACATGATCGACTTAAGGATATTATATTTTTAGATCTTGCCCTCGACTCAACTGTTAGAACTGCTGTTGAAAGGGGGTTTGAGGAGCTGAATAATGCCCAACCATCGGTATCTGTACTTATCTGTATCTTTTATTATTGAGGATGGCAAACATATGATCTTTAAGATAATGACTTGTTGATGTATATATCTTTATTTTGAATGAAATATTTAGTGTATCTTCTGTGGTCTATATGTAATACAGGTTAACTTGCTTTCTCAAATTGCAATACACCAAATATATTATGATTTCTGATGAGCTATTTTCATCTTCTTGATGCAGGATATAATATATATTATTTCCAATGTTCTCGAAAACTTATGTTTATCATCAGATAATAATGAAGAGCTCATCTACTGCTTAAAGGTTTTTTTTCTCAACTTTCTTGCCTGATAAACATTTGGCATTGTTTGGAAGATTGCATTTTAACCACTAGTCAATGATGCTTTAATTTTGTCTAACTATTTGTACATTTATCTTTGTATATGTAGTTATGCACATAAATTGTATGCCCATATACACAAATGTACAGGCAACATTTAAGAAAGAAACTATTTCTAAATTTAGAAACTAGTGCATTCAATAGAACCTTAAAAGCATTACAGACATATTTGCTTTGCTTTGATTTGTAGTCACTATCTAATGCATCAGTCTATATCCTTGTAAAGTTATGAAACTTTACAGATCACCTGCAATTCCGAGCTATAGTTCCATAATTAATGCCTATCATGCATAGTCAAAAATATCTCACAATGTTTTATACTAGATGCAAGCAATCCATGTTCATAGATATTTGAAAAACTGAGCTCTTTGTTCAGTAGCTAACATAACTTAAATACACTTTTTCAAGGACTGGTATCATACACTCCATTTGTGCAAGTCTAAAGCAGATCAGTGGGCACTTTATGCAAAGGCTGTACTTGATCGGACAAGACTTGCACTTACAGAGAAAGCTGAACACTACCAGAAGATCTTGCAACCAAGTGCTGAGTATCTTGGAGGTTTGCTTGGAGTAGAACAGTGGGCGGTATGTAATTTATACCTGCTAAAATTCTGTGGTAATTTTTGTTCTAAAGATTCTTAGTTGTTGCTCATTTTGGACTCATTCTTAAACGTCATTGCAAGGACACAATTTCCCATGTGATGTCTTTTACATTCTTCAAAACAGGATTTGATTGTACAGTACTTGCATTAGATATTAGTTCAGTTGAAAAAGTAGCTATCTTGTGCTTGCAGATAAACATCTTCACTGAGGAAATGATACGGGCTGGCTCAGCTGCCTCTCTTTCCTTGCTTCTTAACCGTCTTGATCCTATTCTTCGAAATATTGCACATCTTGGCAGGTATTGCAATCTAGTTCAATATTTTAAGAACTACTGGGTGCCATATTTCCATTGCTTTTTCAAATTTCAATAACCACGTTGCTTAAGAAATAAATCCTAATAGCACAGTGTTTGTTATTAACTGGGGCATCAGTATATTGGTTATTTTTCTAGCTTAAAAACTAGCAATTGAAAGCACACAATAAGATAATTATTCTTGAAAATATTTAACATACATTTAAATGTCTGTACAGTTGGCAGGTGATCAGTCCAGTTGAGGTGCGTGGGTTTGTTGTCACTGTTGATGAATTGGCTACAGTTCAAAATAAGGTTTACGAACAAAAAACAATCTTAGTGGCAAGAAGAGTGAAGGGAGAGGAAGAAATTCCAGATGGTGTAGTTGCTCTTTTGACTCCTGACATGCCAGATGTTTTATCACATGTTTCTGTGCGAGCGCGAAATAGTAAGGTGGTTTATAGATCTTTCACAACCATTATCCTTTTGGGTACAGTAATAGCTCCTGAAAAAAAATGGCCACAAGGTTTTCTATTTTCATGATAATAGATTTGGAAATGGATATTCATCTGAAGTATCTTTGTAAGTGGAAATGTATTCATTGTCTTACAATTTCAATTTCATTCTTACAATTTCAATTTCATTCAGGTGTGCTTCGCAACATGCTTTGAACCAAAGATTCTTGATGACCTTCGATCAAAGGAAGGAAAGGCATTGTCAATACAGCCTACTTCATCTGACTTAGTTTACACGTATGCTTTTTACTTATATGTTTTCATTTTACGGCTATGGCATGGTTGGTTGGCTATTCTTGTGATCAAGAGTATTATTGTTAGCTTTCATCTTTTTTGTTTTTGGGTTTGAGGTCAATTTTCATCTTTGCATTTGCTTTGTCTGCAGTGAAATCAAGGATGATAGTGTCTCGGGGGCTTCTGGAAATTCATCCCACATGGACGAAATGTTTCCAGGAATATCACTAAAAAGAAAACATTTTAATGGAAGATTTGCAATCTCAGCTGATGAATTTTCCAATGAACTGGTATGTATTTTCTTGAAGCGGAAATTAAAGCTGATTTTTCTCTTAACAAATGCAAAAGTTTATATTGGTATAAATTAGCTATGATAAAATAACTTGGATGACCAGTTTTCAGTGAATAGCCTGAGCAAAATTTTTGTCTAATTATTGCTGGTGCTTTTTGAGGCTGATGCCAAATATTCTACAATTGCTTTATCCTTTTTCTTGTGCGATGTCCTATTTCATATTGTCACACTTATGTGTTTCTTTCTTCAGGTGGGGGCTAAATCACGTAATATTGCATATTTGAAGAGCACTTTTAGAACATCATGGATACGAGTTCCTGAATCGGTTGCACTTCCTTTTGGTGTGTTTGAGAAGGTTTTATCAGAGGAAATGAACAAGGTACTCTATTCTTCATTTCTAGCATTTCTATAGCAGCTCACTGATAAATTATTGGTTAGTTTCTGTTTGTTATGGACAAGTCTTCTATTTTCAATTTGAGAAGACACTTAAAATACTAGCTTGAAGTTTTTTGAAGTGAACTTTACAATTATATACAAACATATATTATACACAGATATACCCATATATGTATATGTCTATATTTTTATGTTTGTGTGTATATTATATGGTATCCTTAATTCTGTATTGTGTAGCATAAAGTGTGCTTAAACGTTAATACTACTAAGAGGTTTTTATTTGATTTTTTCAGAAGTTGAGTTTATTGATCCACTATTTTTATATAAATCATTGGATTATGAAATTACTGTGCAGGATGTTGCTGAGAAGATAGCAGCTCTCAACTTAATTGTAGCTCAAGGGGACTTTCAGAAACTCTATGACATTCGAGAAACTGTGCTGCAGTTGAAAGCACCTCATCAACTAGTATGTGTTACACCTTTATAAAACAATAAATGGGCTTGCTTTAAAAGGTTTTCCTATTTCTGGATGTGATTACTAGAATGTTTCTGTACTCAGAAGATAAATTGTAAATCCTATTTATAATATCAATATGGCGCACCTTAACAAATAAGGTTTTGTCAAGAGCCTTGAACAGTGGTGATGTAGGCCAATTATGTTACATAACATAGAGCAAGACCAAGTGATGTTTCGGCATTGCAACAATATTTTTCTATAGTTGTTTGTTGCTTCAGTTTTGATATGCATACAACAGATAGAGATAGAATATTGTGTAAATGTTATGTCAGCATTGCAGCAATATGGTTTTGTAGTTATTTGCTGCTTTAATTGTTATTTGCATAATGATCTCGACACACAATTGAATCATTCTTTTCTTAAGCTTCCAATTCTCTTTTATTAGGGATTTGGACAAGTACATTATCTTCTTTACAACAACAGAACACCTTTTCTACATTTGCAGGTTGATGAACTGAAAAACAAAATGAAGTCTGCAGATATGCCATGGCCTGGTGATGAGGGTGAAAGCAGGTGGCAACAAGCTTGGATGGCAATTAAAAAGGCGAGAATCTATCAAATTCATTAAATTTTTGTTCAATAATAGATATATTTCCATGCTTATGATTTTTCTTTCTCATGTAGGAATTACTCCATATTGATGTAGAGCCAAAGGCTCAACACATTAATTAGTCGATCATCTTCAACACTCATGCAATAATATGAGTTAAATATATATAGGACATTTACTATCTCACTAACTTACAACCCACTAATCTCTACAAGCCTATTCTATAATATGATTATTAATCATTAAATAATCACTTACATTATTTGTATCGTTCTCTCCACATATTATTTACATACACATGCTAATTAACAAATAATAGTGTGGAGTACACACTAACACCCACATGTGAGGATTAATTCCTAATATTCCGCCCCTTAGTGCTGACATGTGGTGAGGAACTTTATTCTGGAGCTGCATCTACAGTTGGCCTTGGTTGTTCATTGTCTCTATCTTTTGGTTTGCTGCTGAGGTTCACCTGTTTCATATTTGTTGCCCGCCCCTACTGCCCCCAACCCCCCCCTCGTCAATGAAAAATCTTTGTAGATGTCGGTTTCCTGTGATAATGCATCCATACAATAAAACTATATCCCCAAATAGAAGTTTGACACAATATCCTCCTTATATCACCATTCACAATATCAAAACAACTCTAATATAAAATGCCTCCCAAGCCTTTAATTAACTATCTCGAAGGATGGCTGGAGTACTAACACCTTACATGGTTGGAGTGGCTGAAGATGTTTTGATTATGTAGAAAAATGCAGAAAATAGGGAAATGATGCTGTGTTCAATTGGCAGCGAATAGACACCAAATTTCAAAATAATTGTGTTGGTTTTCCTGCATGCATAACATACTGGTTATCACATACCCTCTTTGCTCACTTATTAATTCATAACTTTTCCCAGCACCTCACCCAATATCAATGTTGAATATTGGAGATTCTTTAAAATTCTAAATCCTGTGGCCTTCACAAACTTTGAATAATATAAAAAACACATAAACTTGCAATAATTCATACACATTCAACGATCATGTTACACTATTCAATTATTTTAATTGCTTGAATGCCATAGAAATGTAATTGCTGTACGGGACATAGTTAGCATGAACTTCATGTTGTATCAAGTGCAATTACTTCACGCTATATCTATAGATTCAATTTGAATCTTCACATAGTCAGCACAAACTTCAATGAATAAGAATCCAACTTGCTCTTTCTTGCTTAGATATGCAGGAATCCGTGGCAATATTATCTTTTATGCTCAACAAATTTCATCCTTCAGGACCTCTCATCGAAGGTTTTGGAATCTATCAATGCCAATGCAGATTAGATGACTGCAAAACAAACCCAATGGATACAGGACAATCCAAGTCTGCAACAAAAAGCTGCTAATGTTTTCAACAATGCTTTTAACAATGTAAAACAAACTCATGCAATGCTTTGCCGATTCCCTAGATATACAGGAATCCGTGGCAATATTATCTTTTATGCTCAACAAATTTCATCCTTCAGGACCTCTCATCAAAGGTTTTGGAATCTATCAATGCCAATGCAGATTAGATGACGGCAAAACAAATCCAATGCATACAGGGCAATGCAAGTCTGCAATAAAAAGATGCTAATGTTTTCAACAACGCTTTTAACAATGCAAAACAAACTCATGCAATGCTTTGCCGGTTCCCTAGAGTATGATTTAGAGAAAACAAATGCATACAAACAGAAACTCAAACCCTGTCCTCCTCAAAACATTTTCTGCAACACCAAAGATTTCTGCAACTGAAATGCAAATCGGAATGTACATTTTTAAATTTTTAAATTTTGGGTATGAATACTGTGAACAGAATGGAGTGAAAACAGCAATAGAGTGAACAAGATGGAAAGAGAAGAGAAGTGCAAATGGATGATAAATGTCACAGTTTCACAAGTGGTCTGTGTTGCACAGCTGTTGACAAAATGCAAGAATGATGAACAGGCAAAACAATGGCTGTTGCATGTGGTCTGCACTGCATAGTTGTGTGAATGGCTTTGAAACAAGGACAACTGAATGGAGGACAAACAAAGAGGTCTCACAAGGAACCCGTTTTGATAACAAATGTGGGCATTACTCCATATTGAAGTGGAGCCAAAGGCTCAAACACATTAATCAATCTATCTTTTTTCAACACTTATGCAATAATATAAGCTACATATTTATAGGGCATCTATAACCACTTAAACCACTCACTAACTTACAAACCCACTAATCTCTACAAAACTATTCTAATGTGATTATCACTTACATTATGTATCATTCTCTCCATATATTATTTGCATACATACACTAATTAACAAATAATAATGTCAAGTACACACTAACACCCACATGTGAGGACTAATTCCTAAGATTTCATTTCTTTTATAATAATAAATGACACAACACTAAATTAAGGAACCGAGTTTACAGTATCATCAAACTAGTTTCGCTCCCTGGTCTGAAGGGTTTCAAAATCTGTTTTACCATGTGAAGTCTTCTAATCATGTACATCCACTTGGGCTGTAAAGACTCCCTCTAAGGCCATAACACCAATGGCATATGTAACCAGCACCACTCTGCAGAAAACAGAAACAATACCTAATACCAGGGATACTTGAAAAACTAAATCTATTCCTAAGACTTTACTTCTGAGGAGTAAAGCTGCCATGATTAACCATATTATTAACATTTACAAAATTCAAACTTCTGATACTATTGCAGGTATTCCACCTCTCCATAGTCATACACCAAACCAAATCCATATTGCCATTCCCATACTATCTGATGTTCACATGGAAGCCAGAGCTCTTTGTGTTACTGCAAATCGGCAAGTGGGCGGATGACCAAGTGGAAGAACCATGCAGTTGGCAATTTTAATGCTCAATTCCTCCTCGTTAACTCTGCTATCTCCAGCTGGAAATGTCTGGGAAGGATTGCAAAACCCAACCATTGAGCACATGACCTCCTTGAAGGACTGCAAATTACCACTATCCACTTTCTCGCGTTCCAGGCCTAACAGATAGGCTTTTAGGGTTTGGATATTGACATCCTTAGCCCAAAGGGAGTCTCTGCGTAGGATTAGTTTTTCTCAGGTGACCTTTGATTTTGAGATGCAAACTTGGTCTTTTAGAGATGAAGATGTATAAGTATAAGAATTACAAATGAAACTTTTGCAAACTAGTAGTAGTTAAAACTTAGAAGCTACTAAACTTTGAAGTGAACATTAACAATTTAACATTGAACAATGAAAATGTCGAATTCAAAATTTACATTATTCAAGATTTCATAATGATGATTACAATGAGTACAATGATGATAACAAATCAAAATGTTCAGAATAACAAAATAAAGTGAAGTGAGGCCTCTAATCATCCCCAAACTCCTCATCACTAGAACTGCTGGTCTTGGACTCCATATGGTCAAGTTCCTCCATACTAATACCAATCAACCTTGTTTGTGTAGCATCCTCATCAATTTGTGCTGTCTCCTTTGGCTCTACATCCAATCACGTTATTGGACTCTCCTTGTACAAAAGTGTGTTGTGGTCAATGAGATGCAAGGCACTATGTATAGTCACAAGCTTCTTTGCTCTCCTAGAGTTAGGCTTGTTCCTCTTAAGGGAGTGGATGAAGCTATAAGTAGACTAGTTCCTCTCAGCAGCAAAAGAACTAGAAACCTGAGATAGAAAACAAATGGCTAGAGGTGTAGTCATACAATTTAGTCCATGCATAGTCCACCACAATATTGGTCCCTTTTGTGCCATAGTTCCCCTATCCATCTTGGCCTCCTTAGAATAACCCCTAAGAGTGGCAATTTTTTTCTACTTAGTATGAATGATGCTAGCTTGTTCAGGATTGTATATCTTTTGGATGGCCTTCTTGAACCCTTCCTTCACCTCAACATCTTGTATGGGTGTTACTCTACTAGGCCTTTGCACACACCACTTGGGGTTCAATGCATAGGTAGCCATGTGCAAGGGAGTGTTGATATTCTCCCATCTTTGATGAATCATTGGATGAATGTGCTTATTGTAGAATGGTCCTCCTCTTACAAGATAGTCTTTATTTGGCCTAGCATAAACACCTCTCCAAGGCTAGGTGCATTGGCATCCCCATAATTGATGACCTAGAAAATTGGAGCAATGATGGAGACTATGTATTTTGCATCACTCCGAGAAACATCACTCTTCACTACATCCTTCACCCTCTTCCCCTGCTCTATCTTGGACTCGAGCCACCAATTCCATTTTGCTTTCATAACCATTAGTTGCAACGCCTCTTGCAACTCAAGCATTCTCTCCAAGAGAATGAAATAGGATGCATATCTAGTCTTGACAAGTTTCAAGAATCCCTTCTTAGAGAAGGTCCCAAAGAGTGCATGTGAAGTGAGGTGGTTGCAAATAAACATTTGCACATCTCTAGCATCATTGAAGACTAATTTGGTCAAATCAATCTTTCCCATGTCCTTGAGTGCATTATTCATGGCATGCACACAACAAGGAGTTCACCAAATATGTCTATAAGCTACCTCAATTAATTGACTTGTAGCTTTGCACACATTGGTTGCATTTGTCACTACTTGGACCACATTTTGTGGTCCAACCTCCTCAATAGCATCCTTGAGGATTTGAAACTGTCATGTCCCCTTCTAGTTGACATCTCTCGGAGCACAGGATTAGCCTATCATGCGACCCTCGTAGGCTGATAGTTTGGATAGAGGGTCATTTTGGAGCTTGGCTCAGCTTCAGTTGGCAGTTCTTGATCAGTTGGCTTTCGTTCGGGCTCATTCGGACACTTCTTGCAGAAGTTGCTATTTTTAGCAGTCAGCGTGGGACCCCTGCTATTTTTAGCAGCATGGATGAATTATGTTCAGAATCATTTCTTCAGTCGACAGCTTCAGACGGTTCGAGCATCGGGTTAATATTGAAGGAGATATTAATATTTAATTGAATTAATTAAATATTAATTATTTGGAGTTATAATATAAAGTTGTAATATTTTAATATTGCAACTTAAGTGATTTTGATTAAGGGGTCGCCATCATCAGAAGGGGGCCATTTGACTATTATGATTAATTATTTGAGCTGAGACTATTGAGAAATTAAATAATGAAAAGTCGAATTCTTTAATGAATCCCTATTATTGTGGAAATCGCACTTTTCAAGAAGATATATGCTTTGCATTGAAAATCGAGCCATTATGCATATTGAGTTATTGAAAATTGATCAAGTTTGGTCTGAGCACAGAAACTTAGGGTTTCAGTCTCGAATGCATTGGGGAACGAGCCATCTCTAGTGAGAGCGATTCAGAGGGTGTGAAATAACATCTGATTTATTGCCAGCACAGAGGTTTCTTCATCCAGAAGAGATCATAGAACTTCACAGAACATTCATTGTCAGAGTTTTGATTCAGGGTTTTCATTCAGAGAGCATTTTTCAGTTAGGCGCATATATCTTTGGGATCTGAAGACACAGAGGAGGGTCATACTATCATTAATTGCTGTTGCTGCTGTCAGCCGTACTTGTACAGCAGGGCCGTACCATCTCCTAGAGCCGTACTTCTTCCTCCAAGAGAAACGATTTTCCTTTTCACTCTGGAGCTCCATTTCCTAAGGCGCAGGCACTTGAGAAATCACTCGCCATCATCTGGAAAGAGGAGAAAGCAATAATTTTGGGAGGCGTGCCTATTCTTCATCAATCCGGTGACTGCAATCAGCAAAACCAGGTTTTCAATAAAATTGTTTTTCCGTAGTTGCATGCTATCAGATCATTATTGTATTGAGTCCATATGAACAATAAATGAATCGCCTTCAGTAGATCTTGTACTTCCGATCCATATTGGCTATTTAGCATTTTTATTGAATTTAATATCAATTCTTTGCAAAAATTGCAATTTCTTTATTTTATGCAAAAACCACAAAAACAGTCAAAAAAAACCAAAAACCTTCAGAAAATCATAAAAACAGTCAGATACAGAGAAAACGGGGATACAAGGGTTTCTACAGTGGTATCAGAGCTAAATCCTGCCATCCTAAGGGTTTAGCAGTCTTATGCAGCCAGATCAGTTTGGGTCTCACAGGTATTACACACGCAGACGTGCTCTGATTGACAGACAACAGAGTTCGATCCGGTAGCCGGAAAACATGGCTGACAGAACGGATAATCCAGAAACAGAGATTCCACATAACAACAGAGATCAGGATGATGCAGAGGTTTTGCATGCACTTAGAGATTTACGTGCAGGTCAACGGCAGTCAAATGATGTATTGCAGCAGTTGACAGTGGCACTTCAGAGACTGGGTACTCCGAGGAGACCGTCACCACATCGTGACGATGAGAGGAGTGAAGCAGGATCTCGCAAAGCACCTAGGACAGCTTCACGGACAGCAGATAGGCCCACTAGGCCTACTTTTGTGAGACAGGAGCCCGATGAGGCTAGTGCAGGTGAGGAGCACGAGGAGATGTTCGCTGATACACTTATGGCAGCGAACGAGGAGTGGGAGTTGATACCACCTGAGGTCAGAGAACGGATCACTTTTGACCGTTTTATTACACGGAGGCACCACAGAGGTCGACAGGATTGGAGACCTAGATACCAGAACAATGACCTAAAACATGCAACCAACAGGCTTAATCTAGCGATGTTCGATGGTAGTGGTAAAGTGACAGCTCAGGCTTGGATTAGTAAGCTGGACACTTTTCTTACATTGCATCCGATGGCAGAGAGGGATGCAATCAGGTATGCGACACTACATCTGGAGGGAGTAGCTTATGACTGGTGGCACCACGGTATGGTGACCTTACAGCATGACAGGATCACGTCATACCAGGAGTTTGTGGACAGATTGGTTGAGCGGTTTGACAGGAAGGATCCTGAATCCTACTTCAGAGACTTGGCTCAGTTGAGACAGAGTGGCAGTTTGGAGTCCTATATTGGTGACTTTCAGAAGTTATCAGTCATGGTTCCGAACATTTCTGAGAGGCGGTTGGTAGTGCTCTTCATGGAGGGATTGACCGAGCCTTTGAGAGGTTGGATCAAAGCCTTTGATCCTCCTTCACTACAGGAAGCGATGAAGAAAGCACGAAGCATGGAGTTAGCAGCACCGTCTAGTAGATTTAACTCCAGAGGTAATTCATCTTTCAGGGACAATAAGGGTTTTAACAGAAACAGGGACAAATCTGATTTTAACAAAGAAAAATCAGATTTTAAAAACGATTCAAAGGGTAAATCAGCAGCTCCACCTTTGGATCGAGAGGCCCTTAATGATCTACGCAGGAAGAAGCTTTGCTTCTACTGCAAAGGTCCCTATGACGCCAATCACGATTGTCCTCTAAGACCTAAGGGCAAGGCAAATCGAGTGATGTGGGCGTACTATGAGGATTCGGAATCAGAAAATTCCGAACAGCAGGAGAGTTCTGAGGATTCAGAGGCAGAGGCTTCAGAGCCTAGAGCAGAGACAGGTCCAGAGCTTCAGATACAGGAGGCCCGATTATCTAGCATTTAGCAGGAGGGCTCATTCAGGATTCGTGGTGTGTTAGCAGGATAGAGGGTCATTACCCTTCTTGATACATGAGCTACACATAATTTCATAGACGCTAGATTCGTTGAGAGACGCGGACTCATCACTGAGGAGTTCGAGGGCATTAGGGTTACGGTGGCCGACGGATACACTTTGAGGTGTGAACGCATGATAAAGGATCTCCCTTTACGCTTGAACAATTATGAGTTAAAGGCTGATTACTATGTTGTTAATATGGGAGATATTGATTTGGTCTTGGGAATGAAGTGGCTTCATTCATTGGAGGAAGTCACTCTTCGTCTCAAGGACATGGAGATCCGTTTTGATGTTGACGGGAAGACACACATACTAAAAGCAATTCGGGACAGCAACATCAAAACAATTCTTTTTCGTCGGATGGAGAGGCTCATGCGTCACGACATGGTTGAGTGGGCTGCCGAGTGCACTTTAGCACCTATACAGGAGGGACAGCAGAAGACTGAATATCATCCAGACATACAGCAGTTGAGAGTCAAGCATGATAAGGTATTCAGTGATATTCCACCAGGGAGACCTCCAGATAGGGGCATAGAGCACATTATTGAGCTCGAGGAGGGCGCTAAGCCCATCATGATAACTCCTTACAGGCATCCTAAGAGATTGAAGGATGAGATAGAAAAGACAATAAAGGAGTTACTTGCTATGGGTCACATTCGGCCTAGCAAGTCACCATTCGCTTCTTCAGTTGTGTTGGTAAAGAAGGATGGCACATTATGCATGTGTATCGACTACAGAGTCCTGAACAAGAGGACGATCAAAAACAGGTATCCGATATCGCGTATTGACGAGCTTATTGATGAGCTCCATGGAGCATATTACTTCACCAAAATTGATTTACGGTCAGGGTATCATCAGATCAGGGTCCGTGAGCAGGACATAGAGAAGACCGCTTTCCGATGTCATTGTGGGCACTTCGAGTTCGTAGTGATGCCATTTGGGCTCACTAATGCACCAGCTACATTTCAGTCCACGATGAACAGGGTTTTTCATTCACAGCTGAGGAGGTTCGTATTGGTCTTCTTCGATGATATCCTTATATACAGCAGGACTTGGCAGGAGCATCTAGCTCACTTGGAGACCGTGTTGAGTATTTTGGAGAGGGAGTCCTTGTACGCCAAGGAATCCAAATGTGATTTGGGAATGACCGAATTGTTGTATTTAGGTCATATCATCAGTGCAGGAGTGCGGATGGATCCTGAAAAGATCCACGCTATTATTGACTGGCCTACACCGGCAAACCTGACACAGTTGAGAGGGTTTCTCGGTTTGTGTGGATTCTACCGTAGATTCGTGAATGGTTATTCACGACATGCAACCCCTATGACAGATTTACTGAAGAAGGGTGCATTTATTTGGACTCCTGAGGCACAGGAATGCTTTATGAAATTTAAGTAGTTGATGACTACATGCCCTGTTTTGGCACTACCTGACTTTACGAAGCCTTTTGAGCTTCAGTGCGATGCATCAGGTGAGGGCATTGGTGCGGTGCTTATGCAGGACAAGCACCCGATTGTGTACGAGAGCCGGAAACTCAGAGGGCCCGAGAGACTCTATAGTATATATGATAAGGAGATGCTCGCTATCATGCATGCTTTAGCAAAATTTCGACAATATCTTGTTGGCAGCAAATTTTTCATTAAAACTGATCATAACAGTTTGAGACACTTCTTGGGGCAGCGAGATCTCAATGACAGGCAGCAGAAGTGGGTCAGTAAGTTGCAGGCTTATGACTTTGATATCTCGTATATCAAAGGTACACAGAACGTAGTGGCTGATGCACTTTCACGTAGACCATATTTGAGCTCTATGGTTCACATTTCAGAGGACTGGGGGCATATGATAGTGGCAGAGTATGCCAAGGACACTTGGGCTTCCAACATTGTTGAGGGATCGACAGTTGATACCAGGTATACACTTGTGAATGACTTGATCATTTACAAGAACAGGATATATTTGATCCCAGGTTCAGAGGTGAAGAACATAATCATGCTAGCCTTTCACGATGTACCGACTGCAGGACATCCCGGGTACTTTAAGACTTACAGACAGATCCGGGAGAGATTCACATAGAAAGGACTCAAGGCAAAAGTTCTTCAATACGTGCGTGAGTGCCCTGTTTGTCAGCAGAACAAGCAGGAGAACACGTACCCGGCAGGTTTATTGTAGCCACTTCCGATTCCTGACAGGAAGTGGGAATGCCTGTCGATGGATTTTATTACGGGCTTGCCAAAAGCCCAAGGGCGAGACTGCATATATGTAGTTGTGGATCGGCTTACGAAGTATGCCCACTTCTTTCCGATCACCACAACCTACACAGGTAGCAGAGGTATTCTTTTGTGAGGTGTTCAGACTACATGGATTGCCTCGGAGTATTGTGAGCGACAGGGATAGTCGGTTCTTGAGTCACTTCTGGCAGGAGGTTTTCAGACTTTGTGGGACCGAGCTCACTCCGAGCACTAGTTACCACCCGCAGACTGATGGGCAGACGGAGATTGTAAATAAGTGGGTGGAAGGTTACCTTCGAAATTATATCACAGGGCAGCAGAAGGCATGGGTTAAGTGGATTCATTTGTGCGAGTATTGCTATAATACGACATTCCACATGACTATTCAGATGTCTCCTTTTATGGTGTTGTATGGGTATGAGGCGCCGAGTTTTCTAGATTTGCTGCTGAGCGACAGTAGAGTGCCGAGTGCTGGAGATTTATTGCAGGAGAGTTAGGATACCATGAAGGCTCTCAAGGAGAATATTGCCAAGGCACAAAATCAACAAAAGTAGTACGCAGATCAGAAGAGGACGGAGAGGCATTTCGAGGTGGGTGACATGGTTTACCTCATGCTGCAGCCCTACCGTCAGTCCACTCTTAGGAAGAGTGGGTCAGAGAAGCTTAAGCCACGTTATTACGGTCCTTTCAGGATCCTGAGGCGAGTTGGCGAGGTGGCATATGAGCTTGAGCTTCCAGCAGAGAGCAGGGTACACAACGTTTTTCATGTATCACGCCTCAAGAAGGCGTTGGGACACCGTGGTGGTACCGTCTCAGTTCTACCTCCCTTAGATGATGAGGGAAAGTTGATCTTAGTACCGAGTCTATCCTGGAGTACAGAGAGAGACAGTTGCGTAGGAGGACTATTAGGGAATATCTGGTGAAATGGAGATTTTCTGTTGAGGATGCTACATGGGAGAGCGAGGATATTCTGCAACATCCGGCATTGCTTGAGGACAAGCAATTTCGGAGGCGGCTGTCATGTCCCTTCTAGTTGACATCTCTGAACACGGATTAGCCTATCACGACCCTCGTAGGTGATAGTTTGGATAGAGGGTCATTTTGGAGCTTGGCTCAGCCAGTTGGCAGTTCTTGATCAGTTGGCTTTCGTTCGGGCTCATTCGGACACTTCTTGCAGAAGTTGCTATTTTTAGCAGTCAGCGTGGGACCCCTGCTATTTTTAGCAGCATGGATGAATTATGTTCAGAATCACTTCTTCAGTCGACAGCTTCAGACGGTTCGAGCATCGGGTTAATATTGAAGGAGATATTAATATTTAATTAAATTAATTAAATATTAATTATTTGGAGTTATAATATAAAGTTGTAATATTTTAATATTGCAACTTAAGTGATTTTGATTAAGGGGTCGCCATCATCAGAAGAGGGCCATTTGACTATTAAATTTATGATTAATTATTTGAGCTGAGACTATTGAGAAATTAAATAATGAAAAGTCGAATTCTTTAATGAATCCCTATTATTGTGGAAATCGCACTTTTCAAGAAGATATATGCTTTGCATTGAAAATCGAGCCATTATGCATATTTAGTTATTGAAAATTGATCAAGTTTGGTCTGAGCACAGAAACTTAGGGTTTCAGTCTCGAATGCATTGGGGAACGAGCCATCTCCAGTGAGAGCGATTCAAAGGGTGTGAAATAACATCTGATTTATTGCCAGCACAGAGGTTTCTTCATCCAGAAGAGATCATAGAACTTCACAGAGCATTCATTGTCAGAGTTTTGATTCAGGGTTTTCATTCAGAGAGCATTTTTCAGTTAGGCGCATATATCTTTGGGATCTGAAGACACAGAGGAGGGTCGTACTATCATTAATTGTTGTTGCTGCTATCAGCCGTACTTGTACAGCAGGGCCGTACCATCTCCTAGAGCCGTACTTCTTCCTCCAAGAGAAACGCTTTTCCTTTTCACTCTGGAGCTCCATTTCCTAAGGCGCAGGCACTTGAGAAATCACTCGCCATCATCTGGAAAGAGGAGAAAGCAATAATTTTGGGAGGCGTGCCTATTCTTCATCAATCTGGTCACTGCAATCAGCAAAACCAGGTTTTCAATAAAATTGTTTTTCCGTAGTTGCATGCTATCAGATCATTATTGTATTGAGTCCATATGAACAGTAAATGAATCGCCTTCAGTAGATCTTGTACTTCCGATCCATATTGGCTATTTAGCATTTTTATTGAATTTAATATCAATTCTTTGCAAAAATCGCAATTTCTTTATTTTATGCAAAAACCACAAAAACAGTAAAAAAAAACCAAAAACCTTCAGAAAATCATAAAAACAGTCAGATACAGAGAAAACGGGGAAACAAGGGTTTCTACAGAAACTGAAAATCAATATCCTTGCGACACTTTGAACAATCAACCACCTTAAGAAAATATAGGCCCTCTAAACATGTAACCATGATATTGATGAGTGGACGATGCCTAATGTTCGTCCACCCATCCATGACTATATTGCATCCACTTGCCACCCAACACATATATCTTGGAATAGTTCTTATACAAGATTGTGGCCCTCAATTTAGTCTCCCCTAATGGCACATATGATGGTCTTGCCCTTCCTACCATTGCCATCACCTCCTTATAATAAGGAGATCGAACCACATGAAATGGAATGCGATTGGCAAAAAAGAATTTTCCAATGGTATCATCTGCATTATCCTTTATCTGCACATTGAATAATTCATCTATTGGGTTAGGAGCATCACTTGTCAACTTGCATTTCCCCTTAGCCTTTGTTGCATGGGTTCCTGAAGTAGAAGATTTTAATGTTCCTGACTTAGATTTGATAATGAATGCTGCAATCTCAGAAGTGTAAAACAAAAAGTTTCACACAACACAAGTTGTAATCATCAAGCACCACATAAAGACGCATCCACTTCAGAAATATGAGGAAAAATTAACAATAGATAACTCTGATGACAACCAGGGATGCATTCGATTACAGAGTTATGGAAAACTCAGGTAGACAAGTGAACCAATTTGCAAGGGGAATGATATTGAGCTCCACCCTTCACAGTGGTGTCACTCAAAGCGATATATCTCTCGGGTGGACTCTTCTAAAGGCTTTGGAAAATTGATTTGCATAGTTTCCCTGTCTATGATGCTTATTGAATGTGTAAATTGTAGTGTCGGATTGATCGGTTTCCCTGTGAAATGCTTGCCAACACTCTAGGCGTGTTGTGATCTGGCTGAATCCCTTGAACGCTGCTTGGTATCCAAACTCCGTGCTCAAACAATGTAGCCCCACGTATTCATGATCGCTATCTCCAGAGGTTACGTAATTCTAATGATCAAACTCTGCCTTATATCAATGTCCTCAGATGATCCGTTTTTGTGGTTTCCTTCGACCGCGGTGCGTGATTTGGGTACCCAATGATCTCCTATGCAATGTCGATGCTTCCTTGCACTGAAATGTGGTCGGCCAGAGCCCAAGGGCTCAACTTGATCACTATAATCGCACTCAACTAGAGCGCTGCAACCTACACGAATAATATCCTGGAATAATTGTGAAGTAGTGAAAGTCTGAAAGCAACACAAAACTGACTTAGGAGAGCTACGCACCCTAAGTGCTAAGTTGAGCAGCTACGCCCTTTGAATCCTCGTAGAATAGATTCCCAAGTTTCGTGATGAACAAACCAAGAAATCAAACTCCTATTTAAACTAATTCAAACCCGCAAACAAAGAATATGTCAGCCAGAACAAATAATAAAATTCAAATTTGGTTTAGGCGCTTCAAGTGAGGTTGGCCCCAAAGATTATAATATTTTATTATTAAGAGTTTAAAAACACTTTTTTCCCTATCAAGTTGGCCAAGAAACTTATAACAGATTTGGGACATTACAGTCCCCTTCCTCAGACTGTTGCTGGTCCTCCAACAACCTTAGATTGGGATGCTCAAAAATCTCCACCCCATACCACGTGGCATCTTCAATGGGCAGATTTTTCCATTTCACCAAATACTTGGGGATAGTATTATTTCGTAGCCACTTCTCCCTCACATCTAATATTTTCTCGGGTTCCAAAATAAGTTTTCCTTCATCATCAAGTGGTGATAGCTCCATGGAAGGTGAGACCTACTGTCCCAAAGCCCTTTTGAGGCAAGAAACATGAAAAATGTTGTGAATTCTGCTCCCCTGAGGCAACTCTAGTTCATATGTAACCTCCCCAATCCTTCATGTGATCTTGAATGGTCTGTAAAATCTTGGCTTCAATTTTTCTGCTCCATTTCCTTTGAGAAATGATTGTCGGTAGGGCTGCAATCTCAAATACACCATGTCATTTACTTCAAAAACCCTCTCAGTCCTTCACTGATCCGCATATAACTTTTGCTGATTTTGGGCACGGTACAAATTTTCTTTCAAAGTGTTCATAATGTCCACATTTTGTTGTACCATGTCTCTAGCACTTGGAACTCTACTATCTACAAGAATTAGGTTGATGAAGGAGGTAGCCTCATAACCATAGAGTGCTTTGAAAGGAGACAATCCAATGGACATGTGATGTGTGGTGTTGTAGCAAAACTCTCCAAGATGTAGCCATTTCACCCAAGCTGATTACTGCCTTGTCACAGTTTCTTAAATATCCTTCAATCCATTTATTCACAATCTCTCTTTGTCCATCCTTTTGGGGGTGATAGCTGATGCTAGGAGTTAGCTCTGTGTGAGCCAAATGGAAAAGTTCTTACCAAAACAAACTTATAAATCTATTGCCCCTATCATTCGCAATGTTTCTTGGCAACCCATGAAGTCTAAAAACTTATCTAAAAAAAAGATCTGCAACTTGAGGAGCCTTAAATTCCAAAGTAATGGCATAGAAATGAGCATATTTAGTGAGCCTATCCACCACAACATAAATACAATCTTTACCTTGCACCTTAGGAAGTCCCGTGATGAAATCCATCAATATGCTTTCCCACTTCTGATTTGGGATGGGCAAGGGTTGCAACAAATCAGCTGGTAACACATGTTTTGTCTTATTTTGTTGGCACACTAAACATTCTCTCACGTGCTGCAATATATCATTCTTCAACCCCTTCCATGCAAAATGTTCTCTTGCTTGCTTGTACGTCTTGTAGAACCTTGGATGTCCAACAAGAGGGGTATCATGGCAAGCTTTTATGATCCTATTCTTGATCTTTGATTGAGGCACAAGATAGACCCGATCTTTGTAGAGAATGAGCTCCTCCACCACCTTGTACCTATCATCATTTATCTTCCCCTCCAAGATGTCATTAGCAAATGAATCTTTAGCATACTCAGCTATAATGCCCATCTTCCAATCAGCAGATACATCAGTCATGGTACAAAGGTAAGGCTTCCTAGAGAGAGCATCGACTACTACATTGTTCTTACCTTTCACATATTCAATATCAAAATCATAAGCTTGGAGTTTGCTTATCTATTTCTGCTGTCTATCATTCAAGTCTCGTTGATTGAGGAAGTACTTCAAGTTATTATGATCTGTCTTCACCACAAATTTCCCACATACTAGGTACTACCTGAACTTAGCAAGGGCATGCGTGATCGCCAACATCTCCTTATCGTAGATGGAGAAAGCCTTCTCTGCATTTGTGAGTTTCCTGCTCTCATATGCTATGGGGTGCTTATTTTGCATTAACACCGCTCCAATACCTTCCCTTGAAGCATCACACTCAAGTACAAAAGGGGATGAGAAATCTGGGATAGCCAAAATAGAACATGAACTCATTACCTCCTTGAGTTTATCAAATGCCTGCTGTGCCATGGGACTCCAAGTGAAAGCTCCTTTCTTAGTCAGATTTGTCAATGGTGCCACAAGCTGGGAGAAACCCTTCACAAATATTTTGTAGTAGTTGCAAAGACCCACAAACCCTCTCAATTGTGTCAAGTTCTTGGGCGTAGCCCACTCCTGAATAGCCTTGATCTTCTCCTCATCAACACTAACCCCTTGAGCGCTGATCTTGTGACCCAAATATAGAATCTCAGTCATCCCAAATTCACATGTTGACATCTTAGCATAAAATGAATTCTTCTCAAGAATGCCAAGTACCTCCTTTATATGCCTCAAATGTTCTTCCCATGTCTTACTGTAGATCAAGATGTCATCAAAGAAAACCAACACAAATTTTCTCAATTGAAGAATGAATACCTGATTCATGCAGGATTGGAAAGTAGTGGGGGCATTGGTTAACCCAAACGGCATTACCAAGAACTCATAATGCCCATAATGACATTTGAAAGCTGTCTTATGCACATCCCCATCTTTGACTCTAATATGATGATATCCTGAACGCAGATCAATCTTGGAAAAATGCACTGCTCCATGTAACTCATCTGTCAATTCATCGATCCTGGGGAGAGGGTAGCGGTTCTTGATTGTCTTCTTGTTGAGAGCTCTATAATTGATGTACATTCTAAGTGTCCCATCCTTTTTTTGACATGCACCACCGATGAGGCAAAAGGACTCGAGCTCGGTTGTATGTGTCCCATATCCAACAACTCCTTGATGGCCTTCTCGATCTCTTCCTTGTACACCCTCGGATGACGATATGGAGTAGTGATAACTGGTTTGGCCCTTCTTCAAGCTTTATCACATGCTGAAACCCCCTATCCGGCGGCAACCCCGATAGAATCTCGCTAAACACCTTGCACTTTTTGTTTAGAATAGCCTAAATGTCAATGGGAAAGGTTTTTTCTTCTTTCGATGGACTAGTGTCCGCAATCAAGCGCTCTGCTGCCCATGCTACTTCATCTCTCCGAAAAGATCACTCCATTCTTTTTGTTGAAACTACCATAGGACCATTCCTGGAGAGAACCTTGAGGACAACCTCTTTGCCATTATGCTTGAAATTCAGCTCCATAGTTTGATAATTGGTGGTGTACTCTCCTAGTGAATGAAGCCACTGGACCCCTAGAACCATGTCCATGTCACTGATGTCCACCACATAGAAATCATTCCTCATCTTGTGTCCTAAGATCAGCTCCATTTGTTGAATCCGTCTAGTGCAAGAAAGGATGTTTCCTCCAACAGCTGCCACATCAAACCCTTCGAAGTCTTCTGCTCTCAAGCACAACTTGGCAACTGTCTTTGTGTCAATGAAATTATGAGTCGCTCCACTATCTATCAACACTGTCACTCTTTGACCTCAAAGGACTCCTCGAACTTGGAGAGAATGGTATCGTGGTGCACCTGAAAGTGCTGCTAGAGTACCTCACGTGGGGCCTCCTTCTATCACGACTTCTTGTTCTCCCTCATTAGTGACCTCCTCATTGCCCCCTCCTTCGGTTTCTGCCTCATCATCGGAAACCACTTCAATGTAGTAAACTTGACCCCTCGCTTGACATTTGTGACGTTCATTCCACTTTTCTTTACAATAGTAGCACAAGCCCTTCTTACGAAGTTCATTCCTTGACATTTCATGTGGTTGTGGAGGAGGGCCCTTAGGTGGTGGATTAGCCTTAATGAAAGGCTTCTTCGGCTGCCCTGTAGGTGTACTTTTTCCAATGGTCTTCCCTTTCTGGGTGGAATCTTCAAGACTCAAAGCCCTCCGGATAGCTTCTTCTAATGTTGCTAGCTCCAAAGTTCTCACCAAGCCACGAAAAGACTCTGATAGGCCTTCAATGAAAAAAAACATGAGCCTCTCGTCTGAAACATCAAATACCATCACCGCAAGTCTTTGAAATTCTGAAACATAATCATCCATGATGCTTGTTTGCTTGAGTCTTGTCAACTCCTAGAAGTATGCTTCAGGATCTTTCCTATCAAATCTTTTTGTCAGCTTATGTGTGAAATCTACATATGTAGATACTTGTCCCTGAGTCACAATGCCATGGTGCCACCACTCATGAGCTAAAACCTCCAAATGTAGAATGACAAACTTGATAGCTTCTTCTTCGGTCATGGGCTGAGAGAAAAATATGTATCCAACTTCTGTATCCATGCTTGTGCAGTCACCTTCCCCGAGCCATCAAATGTTGGAAGTGTCAGCTTACTCACCTTGTGTTGCAGATCCTTGTTGGGGTGGTAAGTTACTTGGCTTCCCTTCAATCCATTTTTTATATTGTTAAAATGAATGAATGGAAGCTGGTGCCTTATCTCAGGATCAATTTGCATATTAGCTTCCATACTTGCGTTGATATCTCCTTCTGCTAGACTTTGTTTTTCACCTCCATTATTTGGTCCATGCTTGGGTAGAAAAGTGGGTTGTGTGGGGCGCATAACCTTATTACTTTGATTCTTAGATCCAAAACTGTTGGAATGACTGCCTTTTAGGCCATTGTTTGAAGCTGATCTACAATTGTTGTCCTTGTCATTCATGGACTGCATCATTAATTGTATCATTTGGTTCGTTTGCTCTTGCTGCTTGGCCATTTGCTCCTGCACATGGGCCACCTTTTTCAAGAAATTCACAAACTGATCATCTTTGCCTCCCATCTTCTTACCTTTGTCTCCTATTTTGAAAGACTTTGCCGCTGCTTTCTTTCTTTCTCTCTCAATGGTGTGCTGATCTATTTGACTCAACTGCATAAAATACCCTCAGGTTGGCAGGGTCTAAGGCTCTGATACCACTATAATGTTCCTGACTTAGATCTGATAATGAATGTTGCAATCTCAAAAGTGTAAAACAAAAAATTTCACACAACACAAGTTGTAATCATCAAGCATCACATAAAGACGCATCCACTTCAGAAATATGAGGAACAATTAACAATAGATAATTCTGATGACAACCAGGAATGCATTCAATTATAAAGTTCTGGAAAACTTAGGTAGACAAGCAAAACAGTTTGCAAGGGGAGTGATATTGAGCTCCACCCTTCATAGTGTTGTCGCTCAAAGCGATATATCTCCCTGGCGGACTCTTCTAAAGGCTTTGGAAAATTGATCTGCACAGTCTCCCCGTCTATGACGCTTATCGAATGTGTAAATTGTAGCATCAGATTGATCGGGTTCCTTGTGAAATGCTCGCCAACGCTCTAGGCGTGTTGTGATTTGGCTTAATCCCTTGAATGCTACTTGGTATCCAAACTTTGTGCTCAGACTATGTAGCCCCGTGTGTTCATGATCACTATCTCTAGAGGCCGCTTAATTCTAATGATCAAAATCTGCCTTATATCGATGTCTTTAGATGATCCGTTTCTGTGGTTTCCTTTGACCGCGACGCGTGATTTGGGTACCCAATGATCTCCTATGCAATGTCAATGCTTCCCTACACTGAAACGTGGTTGGCCAGAGCCCAAGGGCTCAACCTGATCACTATAATCACTTTCAACCAAAGCACCGCAACTTGCATGAATAATATCCTGGAATAAGTGCGAAGTAGTGAAAGTCTGAAAGCAACACAAAACTGGCTTAGGAGAGCTACGCACCCTAAGCGTTGAGTTGAGCATCGACGCCCTCTGACTCCTAGCAAAATAGATTCCCAAGTTTCGTGATGAAAAAACCAAGAAATCAAACTCCTATTTAAACTAATTCAAACCCGCCAACAAAGAATATGTCGGCCAGAACAAATAATAAAATTCAAATTTGGTTTAGGCGCCTCAAGTGAGGTCGGCCCCAAAGATTATAATATTTTATTATTAAGAGTGTTTAAAAACACTTTTTTCCCAATCAAGTCAGCCAGGAAACTTATAACAGATTTTGGACATTACAAAGATGGCATATGTGTAAATTGCCTCTACAAAGTAGAAGTAGAATCGTGTGATTGCCTCTAATGACTCCTTGGCCTATGAGACAAAGAAGCATATATAGATGCAACTACATTGTCTTCACCACCAACACCCCATAGCTTACATATCTTATCCTTGGATTTTAGGTTTTTTGGTGATGCCAAAAACTCACATATATCCACACCTTTTGGTCAGATATGAAGGAGGTGGGCATTAATTTTGGTAACGCTGCCTTGAAATTCAAGGCCACAAAAGTGGCACTTCCACAACTTTGTGCCTCGAGATGTCCCAAGCCTACTTTGTAATTTTGTTGCAAATTGTTTCAAAGGAGACTTAGGATCAAAGGGGTCCTTAGCAAAATCTTCCACAATTGTGGAGGGGAAATTCATATTTGTAGTTGCACTTGTCATAGAACTCGTGGTTTGGGTTTCACAGTCACCCCTCTCTACTTCTACATTTACATCAGCCTCAAGTGCATAATCGGATTTAGTTTCACTTTGAGATTGAACCTCAACCTCATCCTTACTCATGCCATGATAACTCATTGTGACACTGCAATAAACAATAGAAAATTTATAAGTTTATAATTTTAAAATTAAAATTCAAACTATGCATGCAACATAATGTAAAGGATTAAGACACACAGATTTTCTTTTTTTTGCTTACTTTAGGTCGTATGAAGCATAGAAGCAAAGGATACACAAATAAAAATATTTGTTCTTATTCTTTGTCAACCAATGATTCACAAAGCACAAAAGTAGAGGATACACAAAAGTTTCATCCTAGTTTGACAAATGTCAAAATAAAAAATAATAAATTTGAACATATAAATAGAAAGTAATTTACTAATTTGTAAAACAGTAAACATAAATTAAAAAAAAAAAATGATAGCATGCATCCATGTCTATGAATATGGTTTTTATTTTCAAAATTTTTTTTTTTTTTGAAATTTCAATGTTGAATTTTGATGACAATATGAAAAATTTACATTGAACAATGAATATGCACTTGCAGCCATGTCTATGAAATTATGAATAAAATTAAAATGTGAATACAAAACTAATTAAAAAAACAATCATAGAATCCTACCTTATGCTTGAAAAATCCTTGCAACTTGGTGTAGAATCCTTCTTCTTCCTCTTCTTCTTGCTCCTCCTCAACCCCCTTGTACTTGCAACACTTCACTCTCACTCTTTCACTCCTTCACTCTCACTTTTTTGCTCCTCAACTATGTTGTTGAAATGAGTTTGTGAGTAGAAATAAGGATTTTAGGGTGTTTTATAGGGTTTGAGAGGCTTTGGTGGGGCCCATTGGCCATTAGGGTTTGGCCTTGGGCGTTGGTTGTCAAAAAAAAAATTTAAGTTTTTTATTTAAAACCCTTTTCCTGCCTATCGGTCGTAGGAGACGATTGGGCATCCTTAGGATGGTTGAGGGACTCTTGGGCGTCCCCTGGACGTCCCAACATCCTCATTGTCTTGGCGACATCCCAAGCATCTTGGCGGAGGTGGTGGTGCGGTAGGGGAACGTTTCCCCTATGTTCTGGTGTCTTGGAGGTGTCCCTGTCCCGGAAACGTGAGGATTTTAAGGGGGATGCGTCCTTGTGGAACATTGCAATTTATTCTTGAAGGTTGGAAGCTATAAATGTGATTGAGTTTGATGTTCTATTAGCAACGCCAAACTCAATTGAACTTCATGAAATTAGTGAAGGTATGATTCAAAGTTATAATATTAAAAAAAAATATTCGATTTGGAGCCTATGAGAGCTAGTGTTGATGAATGCTATGAAGGACCCTGTTTGTGTTGTGTATTTTTCCATGACATTGAAGTATAAAGATGATTGGAGAAAACTTCATAGGCAAATAACGAAAAAGGGAAAGGTACTGCACTATAGATTAGAAAGAAAAGTAATGAGGTTGAGGAAGAAAATAACAAGTGGACCCCACACAAGAAAAAGTGAGTCAAAACAAAAAAGAATAATAAAAGTAAAAGCCTTTTAAAATGGGTGAAAAGAGAAAAAAATAAAATTTTAATAAAGTTTCCAGTTTTCTCACCATACAAAAGGTTGAAAAAGACACCACTATACAACATTCAAGGGAGAAGCATAATTTTTTTTATCAAGATAATGTTCCTTACTCATTTATACAACCTAGTCTTCATAAGTTGATCATTCAACAGTCAAAAAAACGACAAATTCAAGTGTATGATAATAATATCTCCATATTTCTCCCTTTTGGATGACTGGTTGATATGGACTGCACCATATAATCTCCCTCTTCCATCATACACCCAGCCTTGACTTGGACTCATTGTATAACAAACAAAACAAATTCGCTTCATTGTATGATAGCTACAAAAATTCCATCTTGGACCATACAACCATTGGTAGAAGCTTATGGTGTACAGATTCTTCAGAAACTCCTTTACCGTGGACTCTTTTGCACTTTGCTCTACAAACCTTTAACCTTCAGCCCATTGTTCAATCTATTCAATCTACTATTGATATACAGTCTGGTCATTTCTACTCTGCTATTTATGTATGGCCCTCTAGCATTTGTTCCACTAGTGTTCAATTTGATCAATCACCTGTTGCTGTTGTCTAGTTTGGTACTTTCCATTCCACTCTGAAACACTCATTGCATCTTCCATTACATCCTTCAGCCTTATGCAATTGGCTCTTCCTCAAACTATGGGATTGACAAAATGAGGGACTTATTTCAATAGGCTGGTGAGTTGGGAGAAGGCATACCCCTTGCCTTTGGGAAAATGGAACGAGATTTTCCTAATGTGAATGATTCGAAAGTGCCTAAAATATCATCTAGATTCAGTGATCAGCTTGTTGAAATATTTTCAGATTCCAATGCGCATAGATATGACTGTTGTTTGTTTGTTCTTCCAACACGATTCATTGAATATGGTCACTGATGACTACATTCTCTATACAATGTCCTACATTTTGGATATGTTGATGCTCAAAGTATATGTAATAAGTTTTCCTCTCTAGTTCTAGCTAAAGCCACAATGCTGATTTCTAGTTCGTCCTAGAAGCTCAACATTTATAGGACCTTTGTCCATATTTCATTATGGAATGTTCACTTGTTGTGGAACGTTAGGTTATGATTAGGCTATTTTGGCTAAGGACATCATCAACTTGAAGGTTCTTCCTCCTCAATGCCATCATGAGTTTGGTTAACTTTACCTGATATCACTTGGTCTCTTGTTATTCTCTACTTGTCAGCTAGGAATTCAACAATTTTTTTTGTGGGGGGTGGGGAGGGGGATGATGTAGTTAGCGCAAAATAACTTTGTTATGTCTTGTTAATATGGTTTTACATTGTTAGCTTGTGGTTAGTTGTTAGGAGTTAGTTTTTAGTAGTCTTAGATGGTTGTGTTCTACTTGGGACCATCAAGCTGTTTAAATAGGTTTCTTGTAGCTAAGGAAAGTAGTTTGCTCCTTGGCTCATCATCCTTGGTCTATTTTTGTGTAAAAACTTCACAAGAATATATATATATATATATACTTTTGTTATTCTATCTAGTATGAGCTGTTATTTATATTCATTTATGCATGTACTAGTTTATCAGAAAAAGGAGTAAACATAGCAAAGTATTGATTACTGAGGTCTTGATAGGTCTTGCCAAAATAGAGAACAACTCAAACGAGATCTGATGGAACCCTTTGTGGTCAGAGATTTGAAATTTTGTGCTAGTTCACCATTAACAAACAAGATAACTATATCAAAGAACCTATAGACTAGAGATGCCCTAGCCTAGAATAGATCTGGGTATATCTAGCCGTGAATAGATCTGGGTATATTTGGTCAATAATTGGTAACCTGAGCAACTCACATAGGTTTGAGCAAATTGGTGTAGTGATGAGTATATAAGTATAATGAGATAGTGGGTTAGTGAATCACAAATTCAAAATTGAATTACTATGACAATTGAGTCTTAGATGTTCTGCTCCTATACAATCTACAGTCTAAAACTTCAACAAAAAATATCTCACAAATTGCGAGCTTCTATGATAAAGTAGACCTCCTTAGGGCTATGTTGTACTAAGTTTGTGTTGATTTTGCTACCCATTTGCCACCTAACCCAATTTGATTCTCTTGTCATTGTGATCATTTTGGTGTAACTCCCTAGTAACCTCTTTGATAGACCCCTTGAGCGATCAATAAGGTTGGTGGCCATAGAAATCAAAATATGGATGACTCTATAAACCTTTGCTTGGAAAAGTTGGACGAGGAAGTCAACAAAACATTCAATGTAGTCCACTATACTCTTATCAATTGTCCAAGTCGGGCAAATTCAATTAAGTTGACCTTGAAAGCTTCCATTTAACTAGACTTAATGCCAAATATAATACGATGAGCAAACAATTCCAATAGAGTGGAGAATCATCTATTGGACAAAGTTCTAACATGAGATGACACTCTTTGAGTATATCATGTCATGGAGGGACTCAATGTACACCTCATCTAGACTCCCCTAAATTTAATGTTGATGACCTTGTAAGTTGGTTGTATAGAGCATAGCATTACTTTTCTTTCAATCAAATTCTCATAGCTGAAGAATCGCCCATAGCTTCATTCAACTTGGAACACGAAGCTATCCAATGGTATCAATAGTTGGAGAAAACATATGGTGCACTCACATGGAATAGATCTTGTGAATAGCCATCCACTTGATTTGGCCCAAGTGAATAGAAGGACTTCACAAGGGCATTGACTTAATTAAGATTAAAAAAACTTTGTTTTATGACTACTAGATGCAGTTTGAAAAATTGGCGAAGTGGACAAGTAGCCTAGATGATGCTTTTTTAAAAAGTTGCCTTCTCAGTGGCTTGAAAGAAGGCATTTGTTTTGAAATCAAAATATTTAAATCCATCACCTTTGATGGAAGCTATTGGATCAGCTAAATTAGTAGAGGATAATAATACCACCCTAAGCTGCCTATATAAACCACTGCAAGTCAGAACGCCACAACTATTCCAACAAACACCAAATCAAAGCACCCAACCACCACCAATCAAGTACCTACCTCGTGAGGAGATGGCAGCTTGTAGACAAAAAGGGTAGTTCTACAATTGGGATGAAAAATATGCACCGGGCATAAATGCATAGAATTTAAATTTTATCTACTACATGTTGAGGCACTTTCTACATTTGACATGTTGGGCACCTCAGAAGAAAGTCTCATTAAAAAATAACTTGATAGAGTGGTCTAATTGATGATTTGACCCTCAAAATTTCTGTGCATGCATTAGCAGGGATCACAAGACTCCAAACTATGAAGGTGTAAAGAACTTAAGATACTTAAAGAAGCATTGCTTAACCATCCTAATTGATGATTTGACCCTCAAAATTTCTGTGCATGCATTAGCAGGGATCACAAGACTCCAAACTATGAAGGTGTAAAGAACTTAAGATACTTAAAGAAGCATTGTTTAACCATCCTCATCACTTAGACCATTAATCTATTTGCAATTTTGACATTGTGAGGAGTAGGACAGTCGTAGGGATAATAACCTTATAAAGCATCTTAAAATCTTATAGTAACCAAATGATTGGTTGTTCCCCACTTTACTCTAAAGTTAGGATTCATATTTTGGCATTCCTGTAGCTCCTCTCCTTTTGTAGGTTTAGATGAACTTCCCTTTCCTCGATTCAAAGAACCACTCATCTTTGTGATCACCATTTTACCTTTTTCATTTGATCTTTCCCCACCCTTAAGGCACATTGAAAAACCTCATTTACTGAGTGCAACTTGACCATTGTGAATTCATCTTGGGTCTAGTAGTGGGAGCCATTCACATACTTGATGCTGCATGCTCCTCTTCTTGTGTGCAAGTTGTAATTTGCAACCTCCTAGAACACTCTGCTAGGCTTGTATTGAGTGCTCCTTTGGTTTCAGATTCTGGAATGCTATAAATTTTGTTGATAACCAGATGGCAGGAACCTTGCTTTTTGATATTTAGACATCTTAGGCCAAAACCTATTTTTCTCTTTATCTTGTTTCGTTTTGGTTTGAAGGTATCCAACCATAGAAGTCCATGAAACTTCAATTTAAGCAATTGCAAAATCGCAACTATCACCCTACTAGGCTCAAAGTTTTCAACATCTTCCATCACAAAGTATTTATGTAACTCTTGAAGCTAATCTATAAATGATTTGGGGTTGAACACCTTGCATAATATGGTACATCTGCTTTTCCCTTTGATCCTGACTTTGACACTACTTTAATTGACTGCTCTAACAGATGTACTGCTTGTACTGTTGCCCTTGCTTGTCTGGTTCATTCCTAGATTCTTTATGTTGCAATCTGATCTTTATGGTTTGCAATCTTCTCATCAAATCTTCACCAAGAGTTCTACACTCTTTACGATTCCTCCTATCTCTCCTGCCCCAATTTACAGTAACTCCTCTTGAGCTGCTTCCCAATAGGTGAGTCCTCTCGGTGCTCTAATACCAAATTGATGCAGTTTCTTTAGCAGCTTTGGACCTAATTATTCTCTAAGAGCTGTTCTTAAACTCTTGCTCTCTGATCAATAGTTGATCACTACAATGAGTGGATTTGTATACTACAAATGGTAAAAAGTCACATTAATTGGTTTGTAGCAGAAAACAGAGCATGATGAAAACAGACAAAGGAAAAGAAGATATTCAATTATCCCTGCTTATTTAGAGCATATATCTTTTGAATCAGCTGATACAACTTATTACATTGAACTCATACAGTCACTCTTGCATTCAGCTGATATAGCTATCATTACATTCAATTCCTCCTTCAGCAGATTACATTCACTTTCAAATCAGCAGTCATTATAGAAAAGTTTCTAGTGTTGAAATCAGAAAAGATTGCTAATCTAAATTGAACTCTAATACTCCTAATCTAAATCAAACTCTCAAAAAATATTCTTATTCCAAATAAGATACCTTGCTACTGATTCAGAAAAAAATACGATGTGGGGCACATTGCATCAGGCATTGTGATCCAGCAAAGCAGTAGATAGTAAGGGTGAAATTGACAGTTAAGAGTAACTTGTAGAAAGATATGACAAAGGTAACGGTATATAGAAGTTTGAAGAAGAGCAGTGATTAAAGGCTCTGTGATGGCAATTCTGAATTGAAACAGGGAGAGGATTACAGACAAATCTGCTACACTTCACAGGGAGAGCAAAGGAAGTGACATAAGCTCATCTCCCTTTTTTTAAAAGGGTATTACAGAAAAATGTTATACCTTTCTTTGTCTGAGTTTGAATCTTTGTTGCTATCCACTAAGCACTCTTATCCGACTGATAAGATAATCCATACTGTTGAAAATCATAGGCTTCTGTAAAATATGCAGAAACTAATGCTTGTAAAATTTAAATTAATAATTATGCAAAGATCTGGTAGCCTGGTGACTAAATTGTATTTGACATCTGCAAGCTATTTTTGGAAGGTTTTTTGAGATTCTATATGACATACTCTAGGGTACCATGTGTAATGATGAAAATTATTATCTGTCGTTAGATTTCACAAGCAATATTCTTAGTAATATGCCTAGTCATTTCTTGTGCACTATCCTGTTTCCTTGGAATTGATAATGTTATGATGGAGTCGATCAAAAGGCTGTGGATCTCAGTGGCCATTCATATAAAAAATTCTAGGTTTGGATGAATGGCCATTGCCGGTGAAGTATGTTTATTGTTTATAAGTACCAACTTAAATATTCTTTTCTAATATCTATTTCCTCAATCCACATCATCCCTTTTACATTTAAAACATATAATCTGCTACTACTTTCCTTATCATGACATCCTTTTAACAGAGGAACGAGGAATTGTGCTAGCCTTGTGTTTGAATGGTATATTGTTTGTTTTGTTACTTTCAGGTCTGGGCTTCGAAGTGGAATGAAAGAGCCTATTTTAGTACTCGAAAGGCAAAAATAGATCATAATGACCTGTGCATGGCTGTTTTGGTTCAAGAAATTGTCAATGCAGACTATGCATTTGTCATTCATACGGTGAACCCATCAACAGAAGACTCGTCAGAGATTTATGCCGAGGTACATTCTATCATTTGAATTAGTCCTATCTAAATTGTTATGTATAAGTTTCAAGATTTTCATTCTTCTTGCCATTGGATATTGTCTTTCAGGTTGTAAAAGGTCTGGGAGAAACACTTGTTGGTGCATACCCTGGTAGAGCCATGAGTTTTGTTACAAAAAAGTCAGACTTGAATTCTCCCAAGGTGAAACTCTGACCATACGAGTACAGATAAGTCCTCAGTCTTCAGTTTTGTTTCAGTTCTATTTACATGACCGTTTTTCTGTTTGAATTCCTTCTCAGATATTGGGATACCCTAGCAAACCAATAGGTCTCTTCATCAAACGGTCAATAATTTTCAGATCTGATTCAAATGGTGAAGATCTGGAAGGTTATGCTGGTGCTGGTCTTTATGACAGGTATGAATGTATACATTATTCATTTCTAGTGTATAATTATACGGCATTCTCTTCTTGTGTTCCAACATTAATTATTCTGATTTTGCTCATAGAATGTATTTTTTAGGCTATACATTCTGGTATTAGTTGGAGTTATGAGTGGTCTTATTACGTAATCTGACCAAAATTATAAAATCTAGCATTGCAGAGAAGAATACTTAAGTCACGTTTAGACTATCATAAGTAACATATTTCTGAGATTGCAGGGGAGAATACCTACAATTTTTTATGTATCATAGATCATATATTTTTGGTTAATGGTTGGAAAAACAATCACAGTATGAACGCCATATGGGGTTAGATGTTCTGAAATGTGGATAATCATCCCTCTTTCCTAGAAATTTTTGTTTTTGGATACGAGGGCAATGGTACTCTTTTACCAAGTCCTTTTTGTTAAGTAATAAATATCAAACTGGATACACATTGTATGCACAAAATTTGGAAAAACTAGTATTATATTTTGATATTGAAGTGCTCTTTGCTATGACAGTGTGCCCATGGACGAAGAGGAGAAAAGAGCAATTGACTATTCTTCAGACTTATTAATAACTGATCACAACTTCAGACAATCCGTACTATCGAAGATTGCAATAGCTGGATTTGAAATTGAGCAACTATATAAATCACCTCAAGATGTTGAAGGTGTAATTAAAAACGGTGAACTCTATGTGGTGCAGACAAGGCCTCAAATGTAAAGATACTTACCAGGAACAAAAATCACATATGAATGGCAAATGGACCATATCATATGTAGCCATAAAGTAAGCAGAGTTCCTCTTTGAAAGATGTTTATACTTTATACCCAATAAATCTCGACTGAAGATCTTACAGTCTGGAGTAAGAGGCTGGTTCAACTTTATATTAGCAATAATCATTGTTTCAATTTTGTAAAGCCTGGCATTTCTAAGGCTATACGGATAATGAACTAGACAAAGTGTCAAGGCGCAGATTAATTAACGGATATGGTTATGCTCTATTCTGCAAGTTGACAGATTCTGTAGTTTCTAGCTCGTGGCTTCTATTTTTTATTCTTTTATCATTCCATAATTAGCAGAGTCTACCGTTCTACAAAGTTTGTACTTAATTTTGTTCTTCTAATAAATTATAAACGTATCATCTAATAGTTATTTTATTTCCTATGCTTTTATCATGTATATATTTCAATCTTCAATTTTCACAATATTGTTGTAGTAGTCTTCATTTCTTTTAATTATGTACAGAGTAAAATATAGATATTAGATGCGAGATATAAGCAAATAAGTTTCATCCATAATAGCTTTGATTGCTAAAATATTTAGCTGTCGATGGCCGTCTCTAAATTAGAGCTTAATTCATATTTAAACATACTATGACCAAAATAGCTCATGCTATACTTCCATATGATTTTCGTCTTTCACTGCCATTTTCTTTCAATGAGATTTTTGAAAAAGCTTCGGAACAAATAAGTTTGTATATATATTCATACAAGTATATGAATCTAATTTAGTTGCCGGAGTCTCAGTTGAGAACGAGGGAAAAATTGCTTCATACAATGAAGCCTTCGAGCTTTATGTGCAGTGGTATTATTTATTTATATTGGAAGTAATAAGTTTGTAACAATATTTTAAAGTGTTATCGAATGGTAGATGAGTATTAATATTTATAGTTCTCACTCAAATAACATTTATTTTATATTTTTTTGGTAGAGGTATTTTGTGCAGTACTTAGCGAGTGACTTAATAAATAAATTTAGGTAGTGTTACTAGTTTTTGATAGAGGCATTTTGTTTTGTGCTTGGTCGATTGGGCTATAATTATATATCTTTCATACTAAAGACATTTTGTATGGTGCTTGGTCAATAAAGCCATACATATTTATGTTTATTTTCAATTTAATAATGTCTGTTATTACTAATTTTTAGTTGAGGCATTTTATGTTTGACCGACAAAACTATAAATATTTATGTATATCGGCTTTTCATGTGTAGATTGTCAAAAGTGGGTCATTATAAAAGGTGGATGACATTTTCCATGTAAGTAACTCTTCAACTACTTTTGGAAGTTGAAGTTATTCGTATTAGTTGCACTCAATCACCTTACATGTTTTATCATGTATTGTGAGTTTTTTTATTATGCATTCTTGCTTTGAGCTCTCTTGTGTATTTGCATTTTCTATCATTTTTAATTTTTTGCGTTATTTTGGTCTTTAAATTATTTGTTGAATGGAATTTGTGTGATTTTTTTTACATTAGGTCTTGGTAGTTTCTCATTTTTCTTAGAATTTAATATGGTATACAAGTCATGGTGTCTAAGATATAGATTATTATGTTTTTAGTTTTTGAGACATCTTAGTTTTTTGTGTTTTGAGTGAGATGTTTCAACACATCATGTAGTTTTTTGGGTTGCATTATTGTGTTTGGGAGGCTTAGAAAGTTAGGGTAGGTTTTTGTTTCAAACAGATTTTGGGAAGCTAATCTTCATCTAAGTTTTTTTTTTGTGTTGTTTTAATTGAATTTTTTAGTTGGTACAACTTTCAAGGTGCTCTAGTTTGAATTTGATTGCACAATTACATTTTTGTGACACTAAAACTCCTAAGAATAACTATAAACTTGTTCTTTCTGGAGCAAGTTGTTTAAGGGGGCTTTGAGATATTTTTAGCTCATGAAATATTCCTCATGCAAAGATTGAGGTTTTGTAACCTATTTATGCTCTATGTAGTTCAAGGTTTGCATTTATATTGGTGGTTTGTGGAAATTAAGGTTCTTTGTAAGTCTGGGATTGTTTCATTGGGTTGAAGGCACTTTGTAACATTGTTGTACCCTTATTTGGTGTTCATAAGTGGCGAGTTGACACAATTTAGTAATAGCCTTGGTTGTAGGGGTGCCTTTTTGTTCTTTGGCCTCAAGTTCTTTGTGGTGTCCCTTCACTACTCCTTAATAGTCACAAAACCTTGCCTCCTATTTTTTCATAGTTTGTAGTACTCACATTAGCCACCAAAGAAAACCTAATAGTCCCCACGATTATTTTGACAATTCATGCAATCATTACTAGTTGATAGCTCTACCATTGTGGGTGTTGGGACTCATTTGACAATGCCAAATTTTGTTTGAGTCCTAGCTCTTTTGTGCACTTAGGACTCATTTTACTCATCACATATTGTGGATGATGAAAATGTGAATCACAAATAGTAACAATGTAATGAAAGGACAAAATTCACACTTGAACAATCACTTAATGAAGCTCAAGATCTTGGCTTAAAAATGATTAGCAAACAAAGTCATCATAGTAAAAACCTTGATTTTATCCTTTGTGGATTGCTCTTCAAAGTAACAATAACTATGAAAGAACAATGATAATGATAAATGCTCAAAAGGTAAATGATATAAAAATAACTTGATTGCTTGAAAATGATAATGCTTGATAGTGCTTGATAATGCTTGATAATTATAGCTTGATAGTGCTCTTGATAATAATCATGATCTAGTTTCTAGGGGATATGAATGACTGAAAATTTTGTATTTGTATGCTTCACTTGATATTTGATCAATGGTGGAGATTAATTAGAAAGATCAATAAATAAGAAAATTCAAAATAGGGTAAGAGTTAAATTTGATTTTTTGGAGGGAGGTTAAAAGAATTAAATAGCTTTATTTAATTCAAGAGGATAGTTGGAGAAATAAATAAATAATAATTTATTTATTTTAGAAAAATATATTTAATTTATTTAAAAGAGGAGTGTTAGCTAATTAAATATTTTTTGAAAATTATTTAATTATAGAGGGCTAAAGATAAATTAAATTAAATTAATGTTGGAGGGAAAATGATAAGTGAATTAAATATTTAAAAATTATTTAATTAACATAGATATGAACAAAATTAAGATCATTAAATAATTAAAATACATTAGTCATTTTTAGGTGTCTACATTTTGCCCTTTTTTGAGACTACATTTTATTATAGTGTTGTTTCAAAGAAAAAAGATTGATAAGATTTTTTTTGTTGGTGGTGTGCCCTAGTATACCTCAATGAACTGAGGGATGGAGGTAAGATGCCCCCTCAAGAGATTGGCCAAAGAAAATAATTTCCTAGTTGAGCTCACGACAAGATGGGTCAGTTCAATCTATGATAATGATGATAACACATATGTATGTGATGAATGTTTATGATGCTTTATTATGATTATGATGGATGATTTTGATTATGATACTATGATGGATACTAACATTTGTGAATGTAGTATATACAACAAAATAATCTCCACCAAGAATTAAATATCAAAATGAAACCTATAAATGGGAGATGCAATGAAGAAAGCATATGCAAAATGGATGACAACTAAAAAGGATATTTTGTTACTTTGAAGGGGAACCCTATCAAGTGGATATCATGCACCAAGGTATAAAATTGAGATTCCCTTTTTGTATCCTTTACCCCCTTGTGTGGACCTTAACACAACACACAATCACACCATACAAAGAAAATGATAACGTCTCATTCCAAGTTGTTCTAAACACATAAAGATATAGGTTGTCTTTGACCAAATATAAGACAAAAGATAAAATCAAGAAAATAAACAAAAAAACAACTGTCACACGAAATCAATAGCCAACATATCTCTTGCCAAAAGATAAACTTAGTTTTGATAGATAGGGCCCATTATAGGAAGGGTGCATCTGTTGAGGCGTTAGTTTGTTTTGGTAGTGCCTATTGTAGGAAAGATAATTCCATTAAGGCATTAAATTTTTTTGATAGTGATAATGAAAGATAGGCAACAAGTTATGCAAGCCATAGACTTAGTTCAATAGTAGAGACTTGTTTTGCTCATGATTTTTGTGAAAGCATAATGTTTTTGTGATGCATAGTTTGCATTTTTTTTTTTATATATATGTAAGGAGGATTCTATTAACTATAAAAGATGTTTACATAACGTCTGCAATGCAGGAACATAGGAAACCATCACCGGAGCAAAATTACTAGACCCTACCAGTCAACGCACTAGACTACAACCCCAACCACCTATCAAAAATGAGAGCAAAAAACCAGCCAACATACCACCCCCAACCAACACCATACCATCCCAAAACCTCAAACATGGCTCTCAACCAAAGCCATAAGAGATTAAAATTTGTTCATAACAACAAAAAACCTAAGACGCTGCCATTATGATGATTATATTCACAGACTACTGATCCTAAAAAAACTCACCGCCACCTAAATACCATTCAATTTTGCAAATTGATCAAACTTAGGAACCTAGTCGAAACCATTGACAGGTTCAAGCATCAACATCATCTTAAGGAAGCTTACACTGTAAGCCGCAATTTTTTGGTGTTGAACCAGGGCCATTCCTTTTAGCTCCAACAGTAGGGGTAAACTTTGAAAACCTTGCTGGGAACCTTTACTAGTGAGAGATCACTAGGCCGCGACGCGTCATGACCCAAGAATGTCGCCTACAAGATCTTGTCTAGCCCGCCCAAAGACTCTTTCTTGAAGAGTTTGCAGATTATCACCTTCGCCTCCACCTTGCCACGACTCTAGGCTCTAGTGATACATCTACCAAGGGCCTCAGCCATTATAATAAACAGAAATGGGGAAAGGGGATCCCCTTGGCAAAGCCCCTAAGAAACACTAAAAAACCTTCACGAGACCCATTCAAAAGAACATAGAATCTTGGGTAGGCAATCCATCCAAAGATCCAATCCAACCATACCCTATAAAATTGAAGGCTTGCATAGTTTTAAAAAGAAATCACCAATCTACCTTGTCATATGCCTTGCTTATGTTCAACTTGATTAACATTGCTAGATTTTTTGTAGTTTGAATGGAATGAATTGCCTCCTGAGCAATTATGACACCATAAAAAAATGACTTTCCCAAAACAAAACTAATTTTTTCTTCTGAAATAACTAGGAAGGATTTGCTTTATCCCATTGGCCACAACTTTGGCCAAAACTTTGTAAATGGTATTACAAAGGTAGATTGGCCTAAACTCATTGAGGGACTTCGAATTTTCTTTCTTAGGTATCAAAGTGATAAAGGTATTGTTAAGCTCTTTTAACACCCTTCCAATACTCTTGGAATCCTCAATTCCCTCAAAAATCTCCTTTCCCACTATATCCCAACACTTTTGGAAGAAGCTTGCGGGGAAACCATTCGGGCTCGGGGCCTTATCTAGGTGAAGTTGGAAGAGTTCCATTTTGATTTCCTCCTCTATGAATTTACTGTTCAACATCATGTTTTGCTCTTATGAGATTAGCTTCAGAATACATTCCAGAAGTTCTTGTTGCACACTTAAGTTTGACCTTGACCAATCATTCAAAAGGTCCTCAAAGAAGTCCACTATGGCTACCTTCACATCTTCTATCTTATCCAATATCCTGCCATCGCTTGATTTGATGTTGGTAATTCTATTAATCTCCCTGTGAACCTTGGTTGAGTTGTGAAAGAACTTTGTATTCTTGTCACTTGCAGAGATCCATGTCTCTCTTGACTTCTGATGCCAAAAGATTTCTTCTTTTTCCAAAACGTCGTTTAATTTCTTCAGAAGACCTTGTTCTTCCTAGAAACAATGGTTGTCCATCCCATTCTTAATTATCTCTTCCAATAAATTTTCCAAAGCCTCTTTTGTTTCCCTTTTTTCCTCAAAAATGTTTTTGAAATAATTTCTATTCCAAAGCCTGAAGTTTTGTTTGATCACTCTTAATTTGGTGACAATGTTGAACATCTTAGAGCCTTCTAGTTTGTAATTTTCCCACAAGCTCTTGTTCAGGTTCATAAAATCGGCATCTCTATACCACATGTTTTTAAATCTAAATGGACATCTCACTGAGCTCCTTTCCCCCACAATCTCCAAGGCTACAAGAAAGTGATTCAAACCTGAGCCACGAATAATCTTGCTTTCCAAAGTGAATGGAAAGAGGCTTAAATCTCCTCTGAACAAGAATCTATTTAGTTTCTTAGCTATGCTACAAAAACCACTCCTTTTGTTTGTCCAGGTGTAGTTGTTCCCCTTTTACACATCTAGAAGCATATTACTTTCAATGAAACTTTCAAAATCCAACTGAGATTGGAGCTTTCTTGTCACTCCACCTTTCTTATCAGACACTTTCAGGATTGCATTGAAATCCTTGCCTAGAACAAAAAAATCATAGGCTAGGTCACCATAGATATTATCTAATTCATTCTAGACTCGTCTTTTTTGAAGGCAATTATTAGGCCCATAAACATTGATTAAAAGAAAATTGAGATTTGAGGCAGTTATTCTTACCTTACAAGCAATCTGGGATCTACTCACTACCACCTCCTCCAAGAGAACATATTGAGGTTTCTAGAGGATCATGAGCCCACCTAAATGCCTCGTAGCATTGACCCCTATTGACTTCCATTGCTTCATCTTCTTACCAAAGCTTTCCCTCTCCTGATCACCGAGCTTCATCTCTTGCAACAAACAAATGTCCATTGCCATTGATTCTACCTGATGCTTAATTAGGCATCGTTTGTTAGGGGTGTTTAAGCCCCTAACATTCTAGGTTACAAGTTTCATGGTTGTTTAGGAAGGGCATCACCCTTCCATACTTTTAGCATCTCACTAATCTTCAGCTACCCATTCGCTTCACCATCCCATTTAAGTTTTCCCTTAATCGGGATTCTCCACTAAGTTTTGCATTCCCCACAATCTGGAGAGTTTTTGTTAACCTCATTCTGACCTATGCCCAATTTTTCGGGTGCATCTTGCTCTTGCACATAGATTATTTGCCTCTTGCTGGAATTTTTTACTAGGTCCTCTTACTCCTATTTAGAATCATCATTGTCAAGATGTAGTCCAATAGTCCAATCCTCAAACCAATCTTCATTGTCAATATTGATCGCTCCACTTTTGGCCGCCTTGGCCAATTTTTCCAATTCAGGGTGAACTTCCATGAGGGAGTTCAGGTCCTCCTCCCTTACCTTATTACCTAGAAAATCAATGGCCTTTTCCACCTTTTGTTAAATTTCCTCTTTCTATTCCTTCGACACAACCATTTCCTTAGTCGAGGCTTGCACATTACTTGACACACCTTGATCTTCCTTCTCTGGTGGAATTAATGATCCTACCAAGGAAGCACCCATAAGAGAACCCTTCAAACCTTCCTTATCTTGAGAATGATGGGTGGGTTCCTGCATTCCTTCTAGATGTTGATTTCATTGCCTTATAGTTCTCAACAAAGCACTCTGGGGGTAGGTATCTAGAGTTAGCTTCTGTACCCACTTCCCCTAGTCCATGAAGATTTCTATCTCCCTCCAAGTCTGACTGTTGGGATTGTTCTCCATGCAGATTATGATATATGAACTTATACCATTTGAGTCCAATCTCTCCTCGCAATTTTTTTTCCCAAATTGTTTCCAATATACGCTAAGATATCCAGAGCCCAAAATTCCAAGGGTAAGGACGACAACTTGTACCAATGTTGAATCCTATCCAAATTGTGGCGACATGGGGTCAAAGCCAATCCACCATCTACAAATATAGAACCCACACTCATCCATAATCCAAACGCCATTCTCAATTTTCTCCTTGATTGCCTTTGAAGGGTAAACGACCACAAAGTAACCTTGTGACAAGGCTTTAAACTCCATTTCCTCCCCCTATTTCCCACACCACCATCGCAAGAAACTGTCCCAATTGAGCCTCATGCCATATCACCTGATGATCAACCCCAGCCTTTTAAGTCAACCCTTCTTCACCTGGAGTTTAATAGAACTCAAAACCATAGTCCGCCTTCTCCCTAATGCTTGCCTATCACCAAAACCAAATCCGTTCTAGGAGCCTCCAATCTCCTACGCCTCGGTAAATTTTGATCCCCATTTTCATGCCAAGACAAATTACCCAGATGGCACACCCCCCCATGATCCTTCCTGAATGCCCTTGATCCATTATTCGTATTGAAAAATTTCCTCATGCCTTGTTGCGACCTCCAAAACTTGGGGTTATGGCCTTGCCAACCTTGACCACCCATCCCGTCATTTGAGCGTTGACAAAAATTTAAATTTCACCCCCATTCTTCTATAATCTGGGACTTCCTTGATTGCTTTGCTTAGGGGGTACTTCTAGATCAACCTTGTGTGCGAACAACTCCTAAGGCTCCTTGTCATTGTCCAGCTTCCTAGCCACGACCCGATCCTCACAACCCTTGCCATTTCGTGCCACCTTTACAAAATTTCACTCCTGCTCTGCTCCTTTGCGCTCCATTCTATTTTCTTCTTCATAAGGGAAAATTACAATTTAATATACATGAGAAATGATAAGTTGACCCATTTTTGATGCATAGTTTGCATTTATTTTATTGTCAAATATAAATTATATTCTCAAGATAGTGACTCAGATCCAATCCAATGACTAAATCAAGGACAAAGTGCCCCTAGTTAGGTATAGGATCATTTATTATGAGATGGATAAGAGGATATAATATGTAGCTAAATATATTAGTAAAACATAAGAGAAGGAATCTCCAAATATTGTGTTGTAAAGGAACATAGTACCCTTACTAGAGGTAGAGATAAATATTGTTTTACTTGAACCGGACTTGTGAGTTTGAAGCAAGGAAAAAAATAAGATAGAGATATGTTTACTTGAATTAGCCTTGCAATTTTCAAGCAATAAGGTCAAAATAGAGATATTTTTTTGATAAAATAGAGACTGTTTACTTGAACTAGCCTTGCAAGTTTCAAGCAAGAAGATCAAGATAGAGATATGTTTACCTAAACTAGCCTTGTGAGTTTCAAGCATAAGGATAATGAGATAGAAATTATTTACTTCGACTTGACTTATGGGGCCAAGCAAACATATAAGATAAGGATTGTTTACTTGAACGAGGCATATGGGTCCAAGCAAAGAAAATAGATTGTAGGTAGAAAATAGTAAAGGATTTTTGAGGTGTAGGGATGGTGCATAAATGATATGGATTGTGGAGGAAGTATGGTTTTACATTTTTCAAAGCATACATGAATAATTTTTTCCCCCAGTTTGATCAATATTAAAGATGAAAGGGTAGGGGGATGAATTAGATAGAATAAGGGATATATGATGAAGGATATGGATATGATAATAAAGATAAAAGAAATGAATGAAGAATGTATTGGGATATGTGATGCAATGGATGACTAAGGGATAGATGGGGATTTTTGATGAGCTTGTTTGAATACCAATTTAGTTATTGCTTAAATATGCATTGCTTGGATATGGATAGTAGGGTCTTGTGGAGGATTAGAATCATGACATGAAAGAATATTTTGATCTTGACTTGGGATGGGATCACTATAGAGAGTGAAAGGTATAGGATCACGAGATGGGATAAGATCATCATATGGGATGGAAGGTGTGATTTGATCTTGATTTGGAAGGAAATTGGAAGATAGTGTGGAGGGTATTCTTTGCTTTTGTTTTTGGAGAGGAACCATAGGATGATATGGAAATGAAAATGATACCTTTCTTGTGAGGTGACATGGAGGAGATACTTAGGTCTAGAGATAGAGTGGGATTATGAAGTGGAAGAAGATATCTTGATCTTGAGATGGAAATGGCTCATTGGAAAGGACATTTTGATCTTGATTGGGAATGGACTTATGAGATGGCATGATAGGGACAATTTGATCTTTATTTGGAAGGGGATCATTGGATGCTATTTTCCCCCTACATGTTGTGACTATGCACATAGGAGTTGCATTTTTTATGGAAGAGATTCCTTCTACTTGAGCTATGGTGTATTCATATGGAACAAAAGCATAATTGATTGCTTTAGGATTCCTATTTTTATTTGAGGGCTCACCTTTTCTATGTTTTGGGATAGGATCTTGGAATATCTTGAGATCATGATTTTTTGAAGGTGTATTTTCTATCCATCATCTTGATCTATAAGATCTTGAATAAGATTTTTTAATTTGAAGCATTCATAAGTCTTATGTCCTTGGTTCTATGGTACTCACAATATTCATTCTTTGTACCATGAAGGTTTAACTTGAGGTTCAATTTTTTTGACTTTTGGTAATGTTATAAGTTTAGCTTGGATCAATTTTTGCAAGGTTGATTCAATAGGTTCTCCTAAAGGAGTGTATTATATTTTAGGAGCATTATTTTGTCTAGATGACCTCTTAGGAATATTGATGAGCCTAGTTTTTGGTCTAGTTTGGGTAAAATCTATAGTCTATTTGCTCATTGATGGCATGGATTTTGATGCTTAAGTGTTGATATTGGCATAATGTTTCCCTCAAACCATTGAAATTTCACATTACCCTATCTCTGTAGGCTTTAATGATATTTGGCATAATATGTGGGTCATCTATGTTGATTTTGCATGCAATTAATGAGTGTTTCTTAGAGTGGTTATTGATGTGTAGTTATTGTGTGTACTAACCTTGGACTGCAGACTTAATACATCAAGTTATGGAAGACACTGCCAGCTGGACATGCACCATAACGTCCAGTTGAGGAGCCACCCCAGGTCAAAGGCAGCCGGCAACAGAGATTCTTCATGCAACCGAATGTAACTGCCTTGCAGTGGACCTTAATGATCAAGCATGCATGGGCGTTATTGTTGTTTTGAATCTGTGCTTGACTCGCATGTCTGCCCAGATTCCATGTGCACGTAACCAGTGCCGCTCCACTTTACCTTTCTTTCCCTAAATGGCATCCTCCTAGTTGTGGAGTTGACTCACTTGTTAGTTGTAGAATAAATAATAGTTTGATGCTCCTTCTTCAGGAGGTTGCTCGATTCTACATTGTACTCTTATTTCAGTGATACAGATACATTACTCTTTGAATGAACAATTTACAATGAATGAAAATAAAGTTTTGAGTTCGAACATCTGAGTTGTTGTTAGTGTAGAGGATACTTACCCAAGGGGGCCCACTTGGTGAGTAATCCATCTCTTAGTTTAGCAGGAGCTTAGTATTATTTGTCATTTGATGCTTAGTTTGAAATCTGTCATTGATTGTTCCTGTAGCCACTAGAAGTCCATTATGTGTATGTTCTTGTAGCCAAAGCAGACAGATTAGTTCATGTTTGTTTCTTAGATCTTTCATTCTCACTTTGCATTTCAATTCAACATAGTTTTTGGTTGATGCTTAGTATTCACTTTACTTTCTTTTCAGCAGTTTATTTTCAGTATTGTGTTTCTTAGTTGTAGGACATGGTGACTACTTGTGCCCCTAGTGCACATACAGTGCTGACCCATTTCAAGTTCACATCCCTGGGTTGACAAGTTAAATGCACCTTCATAGTGGTTGAATGAATATTTAGGTTAGATGTCCAATCTTTGAATTGTGGTTGTAGAAGCCCAGTTATGAAATCATTGTAGGAGGTAGACATTTTTGGTGCCATTTCCGGGGATGGTGTCAAGCTAGGAAGTTTTTGAAGTCATTGGAAGTTTTGTTGTAGTATTTTTGGAAGTTTTTCTTAGCATAATATTGAATAGGAAGTAATGACCCTCCTGATTCTTTACCCATTTTTTGTGTGAGTTGACTAATAGTGGGTGATACCGCATGCATAGAGGAAGGAGAAGGGATGCTCATGGGAGATTTATTCCTAACAATCCTCATCCATTCCAGTTAGTTGAGTACCAGAACTTGTCAAAAGAAGGAGATCCACACCCCTTTATAGATGCATATCCTTATTTGACTAGTTCTGAAGTCTCCTCAGAAGATCATGTAGACATCCAAATTTGACCACTCCTACATGGTCAAGCTCGTCTACCTTATTCGTCTATCTCGTCAATATTAATTAAACAATTTATTTAATTAATATTGCAGCTTCTGCCTAAAGTCCCTAAAGTATTTAATGCAACAATTAAATACTTTACCTTACACCTTTTCCTCTCTAAATTAAATAAACATATCAATTTAGTTAATTTAGTCATTTGACCTTTTTGAATAAAACCAATTTTAAATTCTTCCTTTTTCTCTCTCCTTGTCACATCCTCCATAACCCTATTCTAATCTAGATTAAATTAATTAATCCATGATTAGGATGTGTACCACTTAATCAAGATTAGTGTCACATCCTCCATAATCTCCCACTTGCTTCTAATTTCTCATTAATTTTCTTAATCATGTATTTGCACAACCTTAATCTAATCATCTTGCCACATTTAGCATACCTTTTTTGTCAACCTTTTACATATTTCATATTTGGCATTGACCCTCTTCCTCATGTGAATTTTTAATTCACATTTATTCATCTAAGACTCCTCTCCACATTTGTTCTTCCAAGGCTCTCCTTATTCCCATGCAAATTTTAGAACCTTTGACTTGTCACATCACTCACATATGTCCAAGTCTTCTAGAATCTTTGACTTGTCATATCACTCACATGTGTCAAAATCCTACCTTTTTGGGAACCTTGTCTTATCCATTAGATTCTTCCAATAATTCACATTTATTTCTCCAACTACTTTCCTCTTCCCCATGGATATTTTTGAGGAGTTCTAAAATTCCTCAAGTGTCACTTTCATTCTCACTTGGGGACAAGAAATTCCTTTTTGAGGAAATATTCTCATCCCCCAAGGTACTTTCAAAGTACTTGTCCTTCTTCCACATCACTTGTACCTCTTTCCATCTCATCCTACCCTTGTACACCTCACCCTCCACATGTCAAGATGTGAGGGCTTGTGAGTCCTCAACTCACCATAGCCCTCCATCTTGGTCATGGTGGCTCAATCTTGACCATTGAATTCTCTAGAGAATTCAACTTCTTCTATAAATACCCCCATCTTCTTGTGCATTTTAACACTCTAAGCATTCAAGTACCCTCATGCTAGCAAAATTGTGAGCCATTTTCAAGCCATTATCAAGCAATTCCTTGCCTTCATTTAGCATGCTTGCCTTCATTCCAATCACCATGACATACTTAGTTTAGCCTCCATCTCAACTTGCATCTACTTCATATCACAACTACAATCTAAGGAGCACACATACCAAATTATATCAAGGGCCAACCAAGGAATCAACATGAAAGGTATAATCATTGTTCTTTTTATCTTTTCTTTTGCCTTTTCTTCCTTAGGCTAATCATTTGAGGTGGTCCTGTGTTTTTTATTCTTGCATTCTTAGTTTAGTTTGCATATTTAGGATAGAAAATACTTGCATTAACATTTTGGCATGCCCGGTGGGACCCACAAACGAGTTCCCATCCTTTTACGTTTTTTGTTGTTTCATTTTTGCAGGTTCAGGTTTGCAGAAGGGCGTACCTACCCTTGAACAACACTATTTTCTGCTAACTTTTTTTTGCAGAGGGGCATACCTTCCCTCCTAGAAGGGTGTACCCTCCCTTGAAAGACATAGAAGGGTGTACTATCCTCCCAAAAGGGCGTACCCACCCTTGATAGGCACAAAAGGGCATACCTGCCCTTGAACAACACTATTTTATGTTGTTTTATGTCTTCTACTAACTATTTTCTATAGAGGGGCGTATCTTCCCTCCCAGAAGGGCGTACCCACCCTTGATAGACATAGAAGGACGTACCTGCCCTCCCAGAAGGGCGTATCTTCCCTCCCAGAAGAGCGTACCTTCCCTTGAACAACATTCTGTTTTCATGGTTTTACTATTTTTACTAACTATTTTCTACAGAGGGGCATACCTACCCTCCCAGAAGGGCGTACCCACCCTTGATAGGCACAAAAGGGCATACCTACCCTTGACAGAGGTTGTTTCAAGGTAAAAACAGGGGGTAAACTTGCATTTTCAAGTTTTGTTTTTGAGTGTTTCCGGTTTGCACTGACCCTAACCTATTTTGTTGATGTTTGTGAGAGTTTTCCTAACGTTTATGCAACTCCTAATGCTTGTTGAAGATAGAAATATAAAAATCCTAATGTTTTTGCTACAAGGTGAACGGTTTTATTGATTAAGATGTTGTCTTTTACTTTAATATCAAGCACATAGTTTAATTAGGGGGGAGTCAAAATGTTTGTTTGTTGTGCTTGTAGGTAAGCTATTGACGTATCCAATCCCCTTGCACCATTTGACAATCTTGGGTGAAGATAAATCATAGCTTACCTAAGTCCTTTTGTGTTACCCAAGGGGGTGTTATACTATTCAAGCTTTCCCCTTGCACTTTGTGTGAGCCTGGGGAGTAGCCGAAAACTGTTAGCATTATCTTCTTAGTGGGACCTGCTTGGGGATTTCATCACCCCAAGGGATGATTCCAACCACATGTACCGACGGGGTATATAAAGGGGGAGATCCAAAGTTGTATCCCAATCCAGTCCCGTCGTGTCTGGCGGAGCATCGAAGCTAGGGTGATACCTAGATAGACGTGAAGAGTTGGTCTGAGCCTTTCAGTAACTCGTTGGGGTTCCTGACTCATGCTTGTGACAAACTGGTGTTCAAAGTTGTGCCCCATGTACCAAACGTATATCGATGATTCCCTAGATCGCCTTCTTTTGCCTAGATTAGAAAACTATGTCGGCCATACCCTTCATACTAATCGTAGGATTGTGTTGTCTGAATTGTCTTCTTGTGTAAAACCAGTGCATACTTTACTAGTCAAGTCGATCAACCTTACTGCTTGCTATTTGCTGTGTTTTGAGTCCTTGTCATAGCTTTTTTTCATTAAGTCAAGTCCAACTTTTTGCAGAGGGCGTACCCCCCGCACCAACCTTTGTTAGCTTGTTTTTGGTCAGAATTGTCAAACTTTTCACCCAAAGTGCGTACCTGCCTCTTGAAAGGGTGAACTTGACCCCTTGAAAGGGTGTACCTTCCCCCTGAAAGGGCATACCTTCCCCTTGAAAGGGCGTACCTTCCCCCCAAATGACCAATTTCACCACCCATTTGCCCATTCTGACCACTCGTTCACCCGTTCCAAGCATTCATTTCTCGTTCTAAATACCCATTTCATCATTTGGAGAGCCTGTTTCATCGTACGGGGAACCCGTTTTGTTGAACCCGTTCCATCTTTCAAGAAACTGTTTCATCATTCAATCCATCGAGGACTTAAAACCTTACCGTTTGTTGTGATCTAAACACTTTCATCCCCTTTCGCTCACCCACTTTATTAGCAACGCCACCCCATCAACAACCACCCCATCATACACACGTCCCTATGCAACCACAAAGGAATCCTCTCACACAATATATTTACCACCCGTCTAGTACATACACTGCTTATGCTGCCACATCCAATCCTAATCCAAATGTTCATGTAGCTACTTAGAATCCATCGCGGACTCAACCACCTTCCTACACCAATCCTTTACAATTGCACAGGAACCCATACCAACAATAGTTTAATCCACAACAACCTCCATACATCATGCAATAACCCAATGTTGCATATAATTACTATGTTCAACAACATCCCTCATACCAACAAGGTGCCACATCCACATCCTACACGTAGGAAAAACCACAAGGTGCTCAATACACCCCATATTATCAGCAACAACTATCTTCTCAACGAGGAGTATCCACATCATCATACCATCAAGCTGCTACACAATACCAACAGGGTATCCCATCCACCTCATACTATCTACAACAACCATCATACCAACATGTAGTTTCCACCTCTTACCATCAAAATCCATCATCCTCATATCCACCCTATGTGAATTTGCAATCCACTTACGACAATCAATGCCAACGTACACCCCAACCTGCTTATGATCCAATTGCTTTGGTACCATCCTCATCATACTACTAGTATCCTTTGTACAATCAATCCAATCCGACTCCCACAACGCCTATCAATAAAGAATTGGAAGAAGTCAAAGTTGCATTAAAGGACTTACAAGCATGAATGGGAAAACAATCGTTTAAGTTTGAAGATATTTGTCCTTACCCGTTTGATCCTTCAATCTCATTGGTTCCTTTCCCAAAGCATTTCAAAATTCCAAAATTTGATAAGTATAAGGGAACTAAAGATCCCAAGGCTCACCTTCAAGACTTTTACGCCCACTATCAAGAAGTCATGCACAATGACAATTATCTCATGAGATTGTTTCCCAGGAGTTAATAGGGAATTGCTCTTGATTGGTTCATGGGTCTTGAAAAAGGATCTATCAAGTCTTTTGCACAACTCTCAGAAGAGTTTGTCTCCCACTTCTTTAATTTGGAGGACATCGATACACTTGATCTCCTGAAGGAAAAGCAACATGAGGGAGAAACCTTTGCAAGCTATTTGCAAAGATGGAGATCCCTAGCCAGTCACACGAAATCCTCGCTAAGGGAAAAGGATATGGTCACCTTGTTCATTGAAGAATCCCATCTAGATATGGCTCACAACTTTAGACTCCAGTGTGTCACAACCTTTGCAGCAATAGTGGAGAAAGGTCCCATATTGAGAGGGCCCTTATCACTAAAGGACAAGTCAAAATATTTAACTCTAACTAGGAAAAGTCGTTTGGGGATAAACCTTGTTATTGGAATTAAAAAAAAAACATTGTCAATGATGGTGTTAATGACACCAAACATGTTCAAGTAGCCAATGCTTCCGAAAATCCATCATATCCCCCTCCCTAGCAATCAAATCCTCATGCCATATCAATACCTCAAGGGGCACCTCATCCTAACCAACAATCCAATTAGAATAAACAAGGGAATGGGAAACATCATATCACTCAATTAGGAGACCCCCAAAGTGTCGTGTTCGATAAGCTCCTCCAACCTAATTACCTGATCACATACCCTGTGACCAAGCCTATTGATGAATCCAAGCCTAAACTGGCATGGTATAAATAAAATGAGTATTGCAAATTCCATAAGATTAAGGGGCATAATTTAAACAAGTGTCAAATTCTGAAAACATACATCCATGATCTTATAGATCGAGGTGACATACGTTTGGATGCCAACACTATGCTATCATCCAATGCTTAGTTACAAATATATCAGAATGCTTTCCTGAACCATAAGTAGGGTCCTAGCACATCAAACACCAACCTAGGGCCTAGTAACAACAATAATAAGGATAACACCAATAGTATCAGTTACAAAAATGTGCCATTCAATTATCAAGGAATTGTCATGCACATCGAACAAGTGAAGCCACATGTATCCATGATATTTGTAAAAGGAAAGGATTCTCAATGTGCTGTTACTACCCGTCGAACCCACATCACAGTTCCTGGAGCCTTCACATCCACCCAACCGTAGCCTGCGAATTCTCAGTACAACATTCTTGACCACCTAGGAAAGACCTCAACCCATATATCCTTTTTGGACCTACTTAAGTCTTCTCCCGCACATCAAGAAATCCTAAATAAGGCCTTATGAGACACCCAAGTTCCTAATGACATAAACCCTACACAATTTCAAGCATTGGTAGGGCATCTTTCCGCCACCTATCAATTGGGTTTTAGCCAAAACAACATGCCTTGCATTGAATCTAATCATAACCATCCCCTCCATCTAGAAGTCCTGGTAAATTGACATAAAATAAAGAGGGTCTTCGTAGATAATGGTTCTGCCTTGAACCTTTGTACATTTAAATTCATAAAAAAAGTTGGATACATCCATGCTGATTTAAACAATCAGGTAATCACAATCAAGGTTTACGATAATGCAAAGCGAGATTTTGAAGGAACAATGTCTTCCAATCTAGGTTGGGCTAGCTGTACAATACACTACATGTCATGTCCTTGATCTGGAATTACCATATAACCTCCTCCTTGGTTTTCCATGGATTCACGCCATGCAAGCCATCCCAACTACATACCACCAATGTCTAAAATTCGCATTCAATGGGGTAGAAGTTACCATACACGCGGATCCCCAACCATTTGAATATTGTCACACATTAAAAGCTTCTTTTCCTCATTCCCACTATTGTCCTGGAGTAGAAATGGGACCACCATAGACGTCATCATCCCATTCATCTACCACCGCACTAGCCACCACTTCATCCACCTCTGATTCTACCCTTACCAAAGTCCAAATCATTGACAAGGGATGCGGTGAATATGAGATGTGCATAGCCTTGAACGTGGCAACCATGCCACCATCGCCACACACCTACAACCAGTCTTCTTAATCTACACCAAAACCAGAAGACAAGATCATCACCTTTAACATTCTGAATGTGGGGTCCAACACCTTTTTTTCCCCTGGGTTAAGACAAGATGTGCTAGAAGATGACATAAGCCAATGGGTCTACTGTGAGGAACTTGATCCCTCCCCTTCTTTGAAAGAATATTTCTAGTAGAACTATCCTTGGCCATCTAAGTTCGCAGAAAATTACAATTATTAGGGGGGAGGCCTTAACGTTGAAGAGCAAGGAAGGAAACACCATAAAGAGGCTACAATAAAACCAAGAAATTTAGGCTTGGGTCATGACACAAAACAAAAAGGACCTATAACATCATCTAGTGCTTCTAATAATGTCAGTGAAAGTAACGCTCTCCTTGAGGACATACCGGAGGAGGAATCCATCATACATGCATACGATGATGTAGATCACATTGACGTTTCTTCCATGTTCGACTGCTTACACATCTGCACCATTAGCCCAACCATTAAACATCCTGAACTCATAGAATGGGACCTACATGGTAGCACACCTATCAATACCTTTCCCACAATGGATCAGTATGTACACCTTATGGAATTGGGGGAAGATGAACAACCTAACCGCAAAAGTTAAAAGAAACAAAATCGAAAGAGGCCACCTTGCGAAAACCTTGATGAGGCGCTAGAGGATGGGGATGTTCACCTTCCCCTTGTAGGGACTCAACACTCTGTATGATTTTCCATCCTAATAGAGGAAACTCAAGAAATAAATTTGGGAATTGAAGGGGATCCCAAAATCACCTATGTAGCCAAGTCATTATCAGAGGAAGAACATTCTACCATCACTAAGATTATTCAAGAGGGTATCATTAATTTTGCATGGAGATATTCAGACATGCCAGGCCTTGATCCTGTATTAGTAGTCCATCATTTGGATGCACATCTAGATGCCAAGCTTGTCAAACAAAAGCTTTAGAAAATGCACCCTCAAGTCGCCCTGCTAGTTAAGAAATAATTGGAGAAACTACTGGACGCTAGATTCATAAGGCCTATTGATTATTCTAACTAGATCTCCAACATAGTGCCATTCGCCAAACCAAATGGTGACATTAGAATATGTACAGATTTTTGTGATCTCAACAAGCCCTATCCCAAAGATGATTTTCCTTTGCCAAACATTGACATGTTGGTTGACCTCACTACGGGTCATGAGATGCTTTCCCTTATGAATGTATTTTTTAGATACAATCAGATCAATATTGCCGCCGAAGATCAACACAAAATAGCTTTTACCACACCTTGGGGTGCTTTTTGTTATAATGTTATGCCCTTTGGCCTTAAAAATGTGAGGGCAACCTATTAGTGAGCTATGACCGTCATCTTTCATGATCTTATCCACATCATCATGGAAGACTATGTTTATGATCTATTAGGAAAATCAAGAACATAGGAAGAGCATCCTATAGTCCTCAAGAAGATCTTTTAGTGTCTAGAGCAGTACAAACTAAGGCTAAATCCAAAGAAATGTGTCTTTGGGGTCACATCAAGAAATTTTTTGGGTTTCATTGTCTCTCGAAGAGGTATAGAAGTTGATCCAACAAAAGTTAAGGCATTTATGGATATTCCTCCACACAATCTCAAACAATTAAGAAGCCTACAGGGTAAGCTCCAATCCATTCGGTGATTCATTTCTCAATTAACTGACAAGTGTAAATCATTTACTCATCTCCTAAAGAAGGATAATGCCTTTAAATGGAATCAACAGTGTCAACTCGGGTTCGGCAAGATCAAAGAATATCTAGCTCACCCACCAATCCTTATGTCACCAATTCCTGGTAAGCCACTCCTGTTGTATATCTCTGCTACTTCAGTGGCACTGGGGGAATTATTGGCGCAACACAATGAATCATCAAAAGAGAGAAATCTATTACATCAACAAGACCCTGGTTGGCTATGAATTGAATTATTCCCCAATGGAAAAAGCTTTCCTAGCTGTGGTTTATAGCTTGCAAAAACTATGACATTACATGCTTAGTCATCCAGTAAAGCTCATCTCCAAGGTTGATCCACTTAAATACCTATTATCTAGGATAATTATGATTGGTCGCATGGCTAAGTGTGTCATGTTTCTAAGTGAATTTGATATTGAATATGTGGATCAGAAAGCTATTAAAGGACAAGTGATAGTTGATCAGTTGGCAGATGCACCTCTTGTAGATGCCTATCCCTTGACCACAAAGTTTCTTGATGAACAAGTCTTTGCAGTAACCAAAGCGACCACATGGACACTATATTTTGATGGGTCGTACACACACAATGGATCAGGGGTAGGAATATTACCTATTACTCCTCAAGGGGATTATATACCGAAGTCATTCAGATTGGCCTTTCCGTGCACAAATAACATAGCCAAATATGAAACTCTTCTTACCGGCCTTTGAATAGCAATCCAATGGCATATCACTCACCTCAGAGTCTTTGGTGATTCTCAATTAATCATCAAACAGGTCAATGATGAGTTTCTCACAAAGGATGATAAGCTACTGCCCTATAAACACATGGTAGATGAATTCAAGAGGTATTTCACTTCCATCCAGTTTGATTAGATTCCAAGAGTCCAGAACAAAGCAACAATGACATGGCTACCATTGGTTCCTTAATTGACATGCCTAAAGACAAAATAGAGTGTGAGTTCCTCGTTGAACAACTCTTAATCCCATCCTATGATATCCCTGAAAATGAGATGGTGTGTGACATTGTAGGTCCCATGTCCCCTTGGTATCATGATATCTACACCTACGTTCATGACACTATCCTACCTCCTGATCTCACATGAAACCAACGAAAGTATTTCATCCAACAAACATCTCGTTACATAATCATAGGTGATACACTTTATCAATGTGGGTATGATGGAACCCTCCTCTAGTGTCTGAACGAGACTGAATCCCATACTACGTTAATGGAAGTACATAGTGGTTTTGTCGAGCCCACTCCAATGGCATGGCCCTTGCTAAAAGAATTCTCCAAGTAGGATACTACTGGCCTACATTGGAACATGATTCTTGTGAATTTTTCAAGAAGTGTCTACCCTGCCAACAACACGCGGATTTGATACATGCTCCTGCACAAGATCTGTAGCCTCTTATAACACCGTGGCCCTTCTCTCAGTGGGGTTTTGACCTAATCAACAAGATATATCCCCTATCCTCTGATGGATATACCTTCATCATCACTGCAATTGAGTACTTTACTAAGTGGGTGGAAGCAATGCCACTCTCACAAATCATAGGTACTCAAATTTCCAAATTTATCCTCTTCCATATTCTTTGCAAATATGGAATACCTCCACCATCATTTTGAATAATGGAAATCCTTTCAAGAACCAAGCTATGAAACACCTTTGTGATACCTTCCATATCCAACACCGTTGGTCTATGCCTTATTACCCCCAGGGTAATGGGTAGGCCGAAGCCACTAATAAAACTCTCATCAGAATCCTTAAATAGGTGGTCAATAGTACTGGTCACGATTGGAACCTTCACATTCATCCTACTCTTTGGGCATACCACACTTCCATCCATACCCCTACCAGTGCCACTCCATACTCTCTTGTCTATGGTGTCGATGCCATCTTGCTAATTGACGTAGAAATTTTGTCACTGAGAATCTCCTTGAAAAATCTTATCAGTGATGAAGATGCTCAAGTTGCGAGACTCAGCCAGCTAGAACTCCTTGATGAAAGGTGGATCAAAGCATATGACCACTTCAAGCCTATCAGAATCACTTGAAAAAAAGCTACAACAAGAAGGTTTGTCCTCGTCAGTTCAATGCGGGTGATCTAGTCCTCAAGGAAAATCAACGCACTCAACAAGATTGAGAAAAGAAGGGAAAATTTGAAGCAAATTGGCTTGGCCCTTATGTCATCACCACCAAATATATATCAGGGGCCTACAGGCTTGCTACACTTGAAGGAGAGCCCCTAGAAGATCCTATTAACATCATCCACGTGAAAAGGTTCTACACTTAAATCAGCTGGGGTATCCTATTCTGCAAAATCAAGAAAATACAAAAAAAAGGTAAAAAAATTAGAAAAATTCAAAAATAGTAAAGAGAAATAATTCGTCCTATGGTGAAAACAACCCTTGATGGTACCTTGGATAAGTATGTTTAGTGAAAACCTGGTCACATACGCCATTTGTAGAGGGCTTAATCATTATCTACCTCGTGTCCTAGTTACTTTAGGCTTCCATCCATCCGGATCTTATCATCCGGTCAATCCTATCCTTTCATCTGCATCCATCATTTAGCCACTTTGTATGTTTTGATTGAGCATTGGATGATTATTAGCTATCTATAATCCTGAGCTTTTCCATCCTAATATGAGCTTATGTTGGTTTCAGCTAGTTATCATCTTGTCGTGTCGATCTATTTATCCTCTAATGAACTACGTAAATCCCCTGCGCTTTCATGTAGGCAAAGCTGGTCATTTGATCTACCCCTAGGGCATTTTGGACCCTCCTGTTTTGGTCCTCCATCATCTATCTCCATTATCCCCTTTTCGCTCTTATCCTCCTGTCCTTTTTTGAACTACGTTGCCCCTACGCTTTCACATAGGCAAGGTTGATCTTTTGATCCACCTACGGGGCTTTTGTTTCCTTTTTCGTCATTCCTCCCGTCGCTCATCTCCACCGGTCCTCTTTCCACTTTTATCCATGGTCTTTTCTTGAACTACGAGGGCTCTACGCTTTTATGTAGGCAAGGCTAATCTTTGATCAGCCCCCGAGCCCCTAGGTTTGTAGTGTGTGTCGGCCTTTTGTCTTGTCTCTTGTGTCATGTTGTGAAGTGTGTCCCTATCTAGTTGGTTCTTCACAAACGAGATCCTCTAGTATCATGAGATATGATTAGTATCAAATATCTTGCGTCATGTGGGTCATCTTAGTTAGTTTTCATCATCGGTCTCAACAAGATGCATCCTTTCTAATAGACCTCATCAATCCCCTCCATCCCCTTTGATCCTATGGCAATGGATGTTTGAAATTTATTGTGATCTTTTGATGCTTTTGGCTTTTGTTTATTGTTTGAGCTCCCTATTACAACTAGTCAAGGTTGCCATAATCTATCATATTATGGTGTGTTTTGATTGGTTAACTTAGGGGCATATCTTGATCTTTTATTGTTGTTGTCTATTGGGTTGTCCCACGTAGTACCCACCGAGATCTCTAAGATCTTGTATTACGTTGGGACATCCCTTTGTACTTGTGGTTATCCCAATACTTGGCCCGACCGAAGTCATCACGACTTTGGTGTGTTGGGATATCCTTGTTTGTTGTGTTTATTTTCTACATTGGACACTAATATTTCCTTGGTTTTGTATACCATTGCACCTGGTATCTTATGCTATAGCAAAAATTAGTGCTTCAAAGATGCCAAATTAAAATTAGGATTGCATTTTGTAATCAATTCCGCTGCATCATATTCATTCCTATCCTTTAACCTATGATTTTGGTTGTGCAAATAGTCACCTTCTCTCTCTCTCTCTCTCTCTCTCTCTCTCTCTCTCTCTCTCTCTCTCTCTCTCTCTCTCTCTCTCTCTCTCTCTCTCTCTCTCTCGTTCTCCTCGGGATGTTAATAGTTTTTGACAGGTGCAGTTTCACACCATCTACCCACATTCCTATGCAAATTCCTTATTCACACTTATGTTCATTGCATGTTACATTATAGGTTCATTGCATTTTATCCCATGTGCATTTTCATCTCATAATAAGTTGTTTAGATTAATCATGTTTGGTTATTCTAAGCATCTTACATTCATTTTTATATCCATACATTTCCATATTAGTTTATATCATATTACATACATCACCACCTGCATCACAAATTGTTAAAATCCATATCCATCATACATAAAATCATAAAACATGCATCACATCCTTCACAACACACGTTAATTGAATCCATATAAGTATCAACTTAAAAATCATAACCATATACATATATTACATCATCATGGCCACCCATCATGAAATCATAAACATACACATATGCAAAAATAGAATCATCCATCATATACACAACATGGTGTCAATAAAGGCCGTCACATATCATATAAATATCAAAATCATATATCCATCATGTAATCCATCATAATTTCCATCAATACCATCAAAATACATATCCATTGTATACATCATAATCATGAAATAAAGTATTAGTACAAGGATCTGAATCAAAAACTCTATATTGTCCATCCTGCACCTATCAAAATTTGGTATCCTCTCATCTCCCAAATGAGTTGCTGACATCCAACCTTTGTGGAGATTCGGGCACCGACCCCCTGCGAAGGAGGGTCCCCTGTGACTTGTTGTATCCTAGGGTATGTGTCCCTAATGTCTGGGATGGCGCTGACATCTAAGGAGCTTGTCAAACATACTAAAATGTGTGTTGCAATGGATGTGGAACCACATGATGATAAGCGAACATCCAGTTGGTCGCCTCTCTCATGTACTTAGAACTCTTTGTAGCTTGATATCTAGCGGAATTCCACTCATGCATGTATCTATCTTGATTTATGGTAATGACTCCCCTCTCATGTGTCCATGCATCTTGTGCCAACCTAAGCTGATCTCTCTTTGCTCCCAGTCGTTCCTGCAATGCCTGTATTTGTGCTTGCAATCTCTGCACCTCTAGCCATGTCTCACACCCATCACCCTGCATGGTCTCTATTTGTCCCTATACCACATCTCTCTCTGCACTCTCTGCCTGAGCCACAGTTGCATCCCTCTCCCCCTGTAAGGTCTGCCTCTGTCTCTATATACCATCCCTCTCCTCCTACATCACCTATACTTGTGAATGTGATCTATCTCTCTCACCCTAGAGGGCGTGCACCTCTGCATGCACCTTGTCCCTCTCTCTCTGTATAATCTCTAAATGGGCCTTTGCTACCTCCGCCCTCGCCCTCGTGTCCCCTAGAGTTGTCTATGTAGTAGACACCCTGTCTTGAAGCTCAATCTTCTCCCTTAATAGCCCTGTCACCTGTGCCCTCAACTCCTCCATCTCCCTCTTGGCCTACTATCGACCCTTTGCTGGAACTTGATTTTCCACCTCTCTGGGCTCTTGCTACCCCTTGGCGTGTGTTATAGTCATCTCTACCTATATTCTATCATGATCCCAAGACACCTTGCCTAGCTCCCAATGCACTCCCTCCATCTCTACTCGCAAGTCATCTCTCTCCCTCTCTGTGTCTTGTACTTGTGTGATCAGATGGTCCACAATGAAACCATAATCTTTCTATCTCTCTGTCTACAATCTAAACACCTCCGCCTCTACCACCCTCAGCCTTTGCTCGGTCATCTGTAACCTTGCTTAGGCCCCCCTCAACAAAATGATAGGGTCCTCAGCTGGTCCCCCTGCTACCATCACCAACGGCCCCACTATCTGCACATCAGCATCCATCACATCCTCTTGAACAGACTTCTTCTCATCCCCAACCACCACCCAAATCCTTCGTAGCTGTCCCCTCCTCCCCACCCTCATCTTCCATCCTACAAATCTCACCTCCCCCTTAGATTCGTCTCTATCCTCTAGCTCCTGCTCAGCTCTAGTCTCCACCTGTGTCCTCCTTCGTTGTCTCCTCCTCACTACCCTCCTTGGTTGTCCCACAAAACCTGTCCCCTCCTCCCTCACCTCCAATCCAGCCTCATCATGCTCCTATCCCCCTACTCTCCACCTGATCTCCCCTTGGTTTTCTTCTGCTCTCTACCTCACATGTCATCCCACAACTCCCGTCTCCACCTCTGGAACATCCAACATCTCCACCTCCGGCCCCCTCCCATCCCCCTACTACCCCTCTATCCCTGCCTCCTTTGCATCACTCCTCACTCTAATCCTCTTCCGCTATCTCCTCCTCCTCATCCTCTCTGACTTCTCTACGACCCTAGCCTCACCCTTTCCTCTAGCCTGCTAACTTGCAACCCATGCCTCCTCCTACTGCCTTGCTCCCCCAATAGCCTCTAATCATCTCCTCTGTTGTCCCCTCCTCTCTCTCCTCTGATCCAAACCCTAGATCCCCCATAATCGGATCCTCTGGAGTAATCCGTCAAGGTATGTAACACCTACGCCACTTGGCATATTGAGCTGTCACCCCTGCATCTTCCACCCCAATGACCCTCTCCTGGTAGGGCACTAGATGTAATGTCTCCCAGTGCTCTTTGGAAAACCTCGGCGAGATCGGCTCTCCCCATGGTTGCTCTTAGGTAAGCCTCTGAAACATGTCTAGACCCTGCAAGATATCCTGAACAAATCCAAACTGTCTGACCACCCTATCTGGCCTATGCACCTCCACTATGCGAGGTTCCCTCCCAACTAAAAAGCATCAGGTCATGAAGTAGTCTCTATGTCTCCTCTCCTCCTCCCTCCATCTCGTAAATCGCCAAAACATGTACAACCGCCAAATTATGTGTCTCTCCTATAGGTCATCCAACGTTCTCCTCCATCTATCTATATTCCTGAGACCCTCCTAATGCAAAATCCAACCCTCACCCTAATCATACCACCACGCTACGGGCACTACCTCATCCGCTCGTCCTGCCCTCACCACTCCTGGCCTGGTGATAATGATGTCTTCCCAGGTCCATACCTACAGCAGCGTCACATGTGTCACACTCAGCACCTCTTAGTAATAGATGACATACATGTCTCTATACAGATATGCTAGTATGCATGTACCCCATGGAAATTGCCCCTCCCTCACCTCGACAATATGTCGAATCACCTCCATAAACCTCATGCTGATGAAGCACCTAATCTTATCTGACAACAATAATCCATTGATTAGCCCACATAGGTACAATGGTAGTGGTCTAACCCCCACCACCAAGCATTGATCTACGTCCAACTGATGCCTTTGTATAGGAAAATCATCTCATCCAAATAGCCCCCGCATGGTCTCATCCAGCTCTGCCCTTGATGAAGTCATCTCACTCACTAGGTGGCTTGCTATGGGAAGCCTTAGAATGCTCCATACATCCTCCAATGTCACTATCATCTCCCCATTCAGAAGATGGAACGTTGATGTCTTTGAGCTCCATTGCTCTATCAGCGCTGTCAACATCACTCGATGCGCTCTAATCGTCAGGTAAAAAATAGGTGAAGCAATCTGGCCTGCTCCAAAGCATAGTGATCTGCTCTGGTCATGGCCGCCATCGTCGCCACCAATACCTCTAAGCACCTCTCGTGTGTCTGAAGTGAGTAAAAACTTTGCATCCATAACAACCCCACATGTCAGTCTGCCTCTCTTTTATCTTTTCCTCTTTTTCTCTCCCGGCCCCAGGAATTCATTTTACTAATTTTTCTTCTCCTAACCTGTCTTCCTCCTCTAACTGGGTTCCCCCCTAGTGTTGGGTGCACTCACCCCTGGCCTAGGGAAAACCCGCCTTGGCCTAGGGTGGACCTACTCTAAGGTGGGGCAGATCCATCCCTTGCCTCTTGGGCAAACCCACCCTAGGGTGGGGTGGACCCACCTCGTTGTGGGGCAGTTCCACCCCTCCCCCTTGGGCGGACCCTCCCTGGGGTGGGGCAAAGCCACCCCTGATGTGGGGCGAACTCGCCTCTCTTGGGGTGGACCCGCCCCTCCTAGGTTGAACCTGCTCGAGAAAGGGGCGGACTCGCCCCAATCCTTTTGCAGAAATCGCCCAAATATGGGCCTACTTCCCTCTTTGGCCCGTCCTGGGCATTTTTTTTTTAATTTTCGGGTTCCTTTACCCTTTGGTTGGGGAAAATTATCCCCCCTCCCCATGCCTCTAACTCGTGATTTTTTTCCTACCCATCCCATTTTTTAAAAGTCTACCCCCCACCCATTTTTCTAAACTAACCCGAAAAAAAAACCTAGATTTTAAAATAAGCATAAACATTAAAAATACATCCAAAATGATAAAAATAACAAAGGGGGTTTTGAATCTAACCTGGCATGGAACCACACACTCATGATAAAATTGTCGTACCTCATCCCCCCGGTGGATGATATGAGTCGTAATCTTCCAACATCCTGCCTCCTTGTCTCCTTCCTCTCTTCTTCTCTCTTTCTCACTCAACTGCTACAGTGCAAATGAGGGGTGGTAATTTCTCAAATTACCTTATATAACTTTTCCCTCCCATTTTACCCTTTTAAAATGAAAGGTATTTTTTCCCTTTTATTTAACATTCTTTTAATTTAACTAATCCTCTAGCTTTTGTGGGCCGCCATTTGTACACCATGCATCGTATCAACTCCATTCAAAAGCAAAACTTGCTTGGTTTTTTGAGCTCTATCCAAATACACCCTCTATTTCTTCCTATTGAGAAGTCACCTAGGGCCCCTTTTTCTTCCCCAACTGCCCTCTCAAGGGGGCATACCCTACTATTTTTACCCATTCCTCTGTCACGGTTACTCCCTTACAAGATTGGGGAATCTCCTTCCATTTCTCTCTATTTGGGCAGCTCATGCAATCTCCTCCCACACTGGGGCATCACTTTCTAGTCGCTTCCTCTATAGAGTCATCTACATTTTCTTTTCTTCGAAACACTATTATTCTAACAATATTTCGAAGAGGGGAAAAATGTAGACATCCAAATTTGACCACTCTTACATGATCAATCTCATCTACCTTATTCGTCCATCTTGTCAATATTAATTAAAAAATTTATTTAATTAATATTGCACCTTCTGCCTAAAGTCCCTAAAGTATTTAATGCAACAATTAAATACTTTACCGTACACCTTTTCCTCTCTAAATTAAATAAACATATCAATTTATTTAATTTAGTCATTTGACCTTTTTGAATAAAACCAATTTTAAATTCTTCATTTTTCTCTCTCCTTGTCACATCCTCCATAACCCTATTCGAATCTGGATTAAATTAATTAATCCATGATTAGGATGTGCACCACTTAATCAAGATTAGTGTCACATCCTCCATAATCTCCCACTTGCTTCTAATCTCTCATTAATTTTCTTAATCATGTATTTGCACAACCTTAATCTAATCATCTTGCCACATTTAACATACCTTTTTGGTCAACCTTTTACATATTCCATATTTGGCATTGACCCTCTTCCCCATGTGAATTTTTAATTCAAATTTATTCATCCAAGACTCCTCTCTTCCCCATGTGAATTTTTAATTCACATTTGTTCTTCCAAGACTCTCTTTATTCCCATGCAAATTCTAGAACCTTTGTCTTGTCACATCACTCACATGTGTACAAGTCTTCTAGAATCTTTGACTTGTCACATCACTCACATGTGTCAAAATCCTACCTTTTTGGGAACCTTGTCTTATCCATTAGATTCTTCCAATCATGTGAATTTTAATTCACATTTATTTCTCCAACTACTTTCTTCTTCCCCATGGAGATTTTTTAGAAATTCTAAAATTCCTCAAGTGTCACTTTCATTCTCACTTGGGGACAAGAAATTCCTTTTTGAAGAAGTCTTTTCATCCCCCAAAGTACTTTAAAAGTACTTTTCCTTCTTCCACATCATTTGTCCTTCGTCCAACTCACTTGTACCTCTTTCCATCTCATCGTACCCTTGGACACCTCACCCTCCACATGTCAAGATGTGATGGCTTGTGAGTCCTCAACTCACCATAGCCCTCCATCTTGGCCATGGTGGCTCAATCTTGACCATTGAATTCTCTAGAGAATTCAACTTCTTCTATAAATACCTGCTCTTCTCATGCATTTTAACACTCTAAGCATTCAAGTACCCTCATGCTAGCAAAATTGTGAGCCATTTTCAAGCCATCATCAAGTAATTACTTGCCTTCATTTAGCATGCTTGTCTTCATTCCAATCACCATGACATACTTAGTTTAGCCTCCATATCAACTTGCATCTACTTCATATCACAACTACCATCTAAGGAGCACATATACCAAATTATATCAAGGGCCAACCAAGGAATCAACACGAAAGGTATAATCATTGTTCTTTTTATCTTTTCTTTTGTGTTTTCTTCCTTAGGCTAATCATTTGAGGTGGTCATGTGTTTTTATTCTTGCATTCTTAGTTTAGTTTGCATATTTAGGATAGAAAATACTTGCATTCATAGATTGAGAACCCATTTGTCCTTGAACCAAATCAAACAAATATGGGTGATGCAAATGGGAACAGACAAACCCAATCGGCTTTTTCTTTTCCCATTTTCCATCAAAATGAAGTTGACAACATTAAAAACATCCATGCCTCAACACTTGCCAAGTTCTATGGACTTATGATAGAAGATCCTAATACCTTCTTATTTGAATTTGACATACTCCAAGAGTTATGATTATACTACAGATGCCCATAGGCTCAAGTTATTTCCCACCACTTTGAAAGAGGCTACATTAAGATGGTTCATGAGCCTAGGCAGAGATATTGTGGAAACTTGGGAAGATATGAAGACAAATTTTGTTGAGAAGTACAAGGAATACTACAGGGGTTGTGATATGAGAGGAAGAGACATTTTCAAAATGCAATAGAAGGAGGATGAGAGCCTGGAAGACTACATTCCAATTTTTTTGTTTTTCCTACAAAAATCTCCACACCATGCACTTAATGAGGACTCACAAAAGTTTCTTTTCTTAAGAGGAATTAATGAAGGTTGTACTGATGCTTTGGATCTCATGGAAGGAGGAGATATATCCTAAGTTCTTTGGGAAGATATCAAGAAGATATGCCAGAATTACTCTAGGGAAGCTTCAAAGAAAGGGAGAGCTTATCAATCATCCATGTGTAAGTCAGCTACCGAAGGAGTTTCAAGAATGGAGATCACTAATTTGTTGGAAGACTTCAAGAAAGATATTATTAACAATCTAGCTACTTGGCTAGATACACTTCAGGCCAAAAAGAAGCAAGAGGAGGCAAAAATGATGTTGACAGAATATTGTCCTCACTATAGACAAAAGAAGAGGGACTACAGATGTAAGATGGTCACTAATCTGAAAAGTAAGAAAATTCCACCAAAGTTCAACCCAATTTAGATTAAAGAAGACCAGGTCTACTATGTTGTACAGAGAAAGCCCTAGGCTCCAAGACAAGGTATGCTACCAGATCCAGTATCCTATGCTGGACCATATTTTAATTCTTATTCATCTGGCAACCAATGGCAAGCCCCATATCCACCCAATTATGGAGGATATCCACCACAACCTTGGAGTAACCCTCCAAACACTTGGCCTAGCCACCAGAGTCCTCCACCTCAGTGGCAGCAACCTCATGGGAATTGGCAACAATTTCAAGGGCATTGGCAACCACCTCTGGGAAATTGGTAGCAAACAAACCAATGGAGAAGAGGGTAAAAATGGCCTACCCAGAATACCACCTACATGCAACCACCTTCTCAGCCCCAATAACTTGCTATAATTCCTCCACCCGCTAACCCAAATCCTAATGCACCTAAACCAACCCAGCTATCAGCTCAGCCCACACCCAATCCTAATAATAAACCACAACATCAGCCTATATATTCTACTAATTCAAACCAATTTCTTGCATATGTTGTGAGTATAAGTGATATCCATTTGCGTTCAGGAACCAAGTTACCAGCCCCTTCCAAGCCCATCATTAGTGAGCTTCTGTTGGAAGAGGAGGAGGAGCCTCTGAATGATCTTATCTAGCCAAGTGCACCTAAAGGTCCTAAACCAGTTCAAGCCAAATAGACCGAGTAGGAACCACCATTTCCCCAAAGACTGGAAGTTACTAAGAAGGAAGAGAAGGAAAATACTACTTTTGACATCTTGGATCAACTAAAGCATATATGTGTTCAAATACCCCTATTTCAGGCTATAAAAGATGTCCCAATCTATGGTAAGGCCATTAAGGAAGCTTTTCTTAAGAATCCAAGAAGGAAGAAGAAAGACCCAACTACAGTTCATGTGGTGGGCCAGCTAGCTAATATCATGTTGGGAAAAGTGACTATTCCCAAGTATAATGACCCAAACAGTCCTATGGTAGCAGTTGTCATAAATGAGATTCAAGTGAAGAATGCTCTGATTGATTTAGGGGCAACAATCAATGTAATAACCAAAGACATCCTGCAACAACTAAAAATTGCAAGCATGAGATCTACTCCTATAGTCTTGCAGCTTGCAAATAGCTCTACTATTAAGCTCGATGGTGTAGTGGAGGATCTTGTGGTAGTGTTAGACCCCTAAGAATATCCAACAAATTTTATGATTCTTTCTCCTAAAGCCACATTAGCTGGGTATCCCATTATCCTTGGAAGACCTTGGTTGGAAATAGTAGACGCCTACATTGGATGTCGGTTAGGTGACATGAATATTTCAAATGGAAGGAGTACTAAAAATTTTGTTCTTTATCCACCTGCTCAGCCATCTCATGATGAAGAAGATTTTGTATGGCCACAAGTTTGTGAAGAGGCCAAAGAGGTTAATTCTATGGTGCAACTTATGATGCTAGGTAGAAGCTTTGTCATGCAGCTCCAAGACGAGGATGAGGTGTTGGTTAACATCATTCAGAATCATTATGGAGTGAAGGACACATCATCTTCTACTTTAGTCAGTACACTTCTGCATGTTCTTCCTGCAACCATTGTTCCTGCAAATGTTCTTCTTGCAGCCACTATTCCTACTGTTATCAATAGTTTTGCACCCCGCTAAATGCAGTATTCAGCAAACTACTGAAACATGGAAACCTCTTTCAGATGTGGGTGATCTGCATGAAAGAGGAATCTCTAGAGCGAGTTGGTTCTCTGAATGATGAATTCTATTCTAAGTGTCTTTTCAAGAAAAAGGATAGAAGGATAAACTGGATTTGAAATCTAAAAACTAAAATTCTATCATTCTAAAAATAATGATTAATTGTAAGAAAATCCTGATAATAACTCACTTTCACCAACTCTTTAAAATTGAAATCTCACAATCTCACAACACATGCAGTTCAATAGTGATTTATGCAAAGGTTAAGTTAACACAAGGCATAACTTGAACTAGCATGCAACTCCTGCAAATTTCTTGACAATAGTAAGAAAAGAAAATGATCCAACAAATTTGAATCACATAACAAATCATATTACTATTCCAAGTCATGAAAATGAAATGAGAAAGGAAAACTCTGCTATTTTATTGAATGATGGATTGAAAACTCTTAGAATCTGAGCACACATAAGTTTACAAGATCCCTAAAATGTGTAAGGGCAAGAAACTCTGATCTGAACTACTGAGAATGGAGAGTTGAAAGACTAAGTCTATCAAAATAACTCTCAAGGAAACCCTAATCCGAGCTCAGAAAAAAGCTCTAGGAAAAAGGCTTCAAACAAACTCAAAAACTGCTTTAAAGCAGAAAAAAGCACAATGCTTTTATGATTACACTGTCAAGCCTCTAAAAATAGGCTAATCCTGCTTTAAAAGTTCAAAAAACACCTTATCTCTCCAAGTTAAGTCTGGAATCTGACCAAGAGGAAAAGTCAATAAAAGATCTACTAAAAATAGCAAGAAAACATAAAGCAATTTATAGAATATCGCTTTTATGCTTCTGCTTTACAAGATGCAGATTTTTACAATTTGCCTATTTTTGCAATTTTAAAGATTGGAAATCTTTTGCAAAAATAAAAATCTCCTTATTTCTCCATTATAATGTTCTGATTTTCCTCAAAAATCATAAAGACATTAATCATACCAATTATCCCTTCATCATCTTGCTAAAATCCCTCATTGATTTCTTTTAAAATCAATTAAAAAATAAAAAACCCTAAAAAATAATTGACCCTAAATCATAGGGTATTCACCACCTAAACTCAATCACAAGATATCCATCAATTTTATCATATTTCACCATTTAAAATTTCACCAAGGTATGGGAAATAAACTTCCAAGACCTACCCATAAACCAACTTAAGAATTTGAAATTCAGCCCCCAAACATATAGCATTAAATTCAAACTTCAATAAAATCATAAGGCATAAGTTGTAATTTCGACCTCCCTTTGATATCCTCCACGTGCCTTAAATGAACATTCTGGATGATGATGGATTGAATTAGGGTTCGATCAAAACAAGGTCAAACCCTAATGATCACTCACTTTCACACTCTCTACTTGCAAGAAAGAGCTCTGCCGCCACCATGACTCTGTCAAACTCGAGCTCGAATGCTTAGAAGAACTATTCCACGCACTCCAGAGATCTGAGACTCCAGTGGGTAAGATTTGTGTCATATGTATCATGGATTTCACTTCATTATTGAATAAAAGCAGGCCACTAAGGTCGCAGACTGTCATTTTTTCTCTTCTGACCTTTCCTTATACTTGCTCTCCTCTGGCCACAACGAGCTCGAGCTCGAACTCTACAGTTCGCTCCATGAAAGCTCGACTTGTACTCTTGTTTTCCTTTACTGTGCAGAGGTAAGCTTTATTTAATGATTTTATAACCTCTATGGCCCCTTACTTAAAATATTCAGGCCCTAAAGCCACGGGCTCACATACTCTAATATCTTTATTCTGCATTTCTGCGACTTTTGTTTGCTGTTATGTGAGCTCGACTCTTGCTTTTTGGACACTTTGTGAAGCTCCTGGCCGCAGCTGGAAAGCTTATTCTACAGATCTGGACTGGTGAGCCACCGCTAGATACTCATTCTTTAGAAACTAAAGAAACTTGTGAATTTCTAGCTATACTCAGGCCATGCCAAAGGTGAATTGTAGGAGACATTTTCTTGACTTTTTTGCTTGACCCAGAACAAAAAAAAACTATTATTATGTCAAATTGATAACATCTTTGCATATGGGTATCAAAGAAACTTCAATAAATCTGCATTTTCTACCCTTTGTATTTCGACACAATTCTGGGAGCTTGCATTTGCTTTATATTCTTGCTATTTATTCCAGATTTCACATGGGTTATCTTTGTAATTTATTTTTCTGCACTTTGAAACTAACCCTGAAAATGGGTACTCGAAATCCTTAAGGGAAACTCCATTTTCCTGTATTTTGATGCTAAACTGAAAATGGGTCTTTGGAATTATTAAAGAAAAATGCATTTTCTTCTCTTCTGAAGCTCGACCTAGCACAAAAATCCTCACATTTTGTAATTTACTATTGTTTTGGGTAAACCCTCACATGGGTCATCAAGATTAATGCATTTCCTATATTTTGAAAGCAGTTGAAAAAAATGAAGAAACTCATGTTCATCATTGTTTACCCCCAGAACTGAAAACACCTGTAGGAGTTAACAAAATCTGTGTATTTACATCATTAGTTGTAACAGAAAACTTCATATTGGCATTCGATATTTGAAGGAAAGATGTTTATTTCTATATCTTTCATTACTCTATTTGTCATCTCCACATGGAATCGAGCTAAAATAAACAGTGACTTACTTTCAACTTCTAGAATAAAACAATATCGTGAGTATTGAAAATTCTCAAAGCTAAAAGAATGCACTCTTACTTTCTGATAGAACTCGACCTCCCATATTTGCTTGAAAATGGTGATAAAACTTTATATTTGCTTGCATTTGTTCCTAAGGCTTTGACTCAAATCACCAGTGATGTTTTACTTTCACTTTTGTAAAAAGATGCCTTGAATATTTGTCTTTACTTTAAACCTTCTTAGCATTTTGTTCATCCCAAGAAAAACAACTCATTGCATCACTGTTGCTTGCTTTAATATACCTTCATAAATATAAAAGAACATGATGGGAACAACAAGAATCTGTGTGCTTGTCTATATTCTTTGGCTCATATTACTAGGTACTTCGTTCTGGCTTTTTCTGTAACTCTCTTTGATAGTTAAGACACCTTGAAAATGCTTCTGTATAAGTTCATTGCGAAGAGGGGAATTTTTATGCTCGTATTCTGCACATATATCAGTGTCCTTTGATTTTCACTCAATTTTAACGAAGCAATATCTATCTTCTGCTTCTTGAACTTTGTAGAAATTGTTATAATGAAATATTGCATTACTATTAATCACCTCTATTTACCAATTCATATGCATAACTGATAACTTCAGAAACTTTTCTAGAAATAAACTGTTACTCCCTCTTTAGAAATCTGAAAAGATCACTAGATTAATACTTATAATTCCTCGTGCATATTGTGTGTATAAATAGCAGTGTCCCTTTTAACCTCCCTCAACTCTAACACAACAACTTTCACATTCTACATTTGAATTCTGTAGAGGTTTTACCTTTGCTTTTGGATTGAAACATTACATCAGCACAAACCTCCTCTACTCACCGGTTTATATGTATAATTGGAAACTCAGAATCATTCTGGAAAGAAAATACCTACTCCATTATTATTCTGGAATGATCTCCTTGTTATTTCTTATTCATGATGCAGTATTTACTTAATCAGTCAATTGGAACCAAAAATTCATTCAACACTCAAATGCACTGTCTATGTTTGTATTGTTGAGCAACATGGTACTCTTCATGCATTTTTATATTTCACTGTACAAAACTGCTCTTAAGATCTATCCTCTTTGATGATGAAAATTAGAACAAAACATTAAGGCATATGTATGCGTGTTCACTATCCGAAAGAGAATTGATGAATTGAAACTCACATGATAATGATTACAATTAGCATGGAAAATGTAGTTATTCAGTAATTTCTGATGTAGATATACTCAGCTAAATTCCTTAAGTGAACTAAACTCACTGTTCACCTGTAGCCTTTAGAAAGCTATCCTGATCATTATGAATGCACAGTTGGTTTCGTTACTTGATGGATTCTCTGTTTTACTCTTTAGTTGTATTTCATTTCATTCGATGTATATGATTAAATATCTTTTAAAATCAGCCCATTTGATGAATAGGGTAGCATGTCGAGCTCTACCCTTGTGGGAGCCCATTTTACTCCACATGCTTGGTCTTCAAACAATGTTCAGCTTCATGATTTTACCTATACTTGCACAAAGAAACAAACAGTGTTAGCATAAAAAACATAACATGTTGATTATGATGTTTCTATTTCTTCTTTAGCTCACTTCTTTCATACTGCACTTGATAGGATTTGATTGTTTCACTGCATTGCTAATAGTATGTTGTACTATTATGGGTGTTCCATATAAGTTACATATAATTGGAGCCACTGACACCCCTCTTTTCCTCTTACAGGTCGACAGAGCTTGAGAAGGAAAGGTGCACCATTCAGCATTGAACGTCGATAATCAGGCAATGATGATTATCTGTCACTTACATGTTTTCTTTTCTGCACCTCCAGTAGTGCAATGTGCTATTAGAAATGTATTGTAGTAGTCACAGTTATATCCATGACTTGTGTGGATCTTTGATTTCAATTCTGCTTTTCAATTTGAAAAGAAAATGCATTTCATGCAATGTTGTAACACTATTATAATTGTGAAATCAAATGAAGCCTTGTAAAAATATGAGTTCTTTACAAAATGAATGAAAGCATCTGAAATTCTATTTTGCTCATATACTCAATTCTGTATTCCTTTTAAATCTGCAACATTTGAATAGCACTCTGAAACTCTATCTTTCTTTGAAATACATAACTGTTACTCAATGCACAAAGTAATGCAAAACAACATTTGAACACGACACTGCAATTCCACTTAATGTTAAATAACAATTAGCCAGCTCCTCCATTTGAGCCGAGGCAAAAAATATGTAACACCTACAGACACTTTTCCTATTGACAAACTTCTTGCAGCGAAAAGTGTATTCCATACATTACTTCCATGTGAACTAAAGGTACCATGTGTTAATGAAGTATCCATGATAGAATTAACTACACAAATACAAGTGTTAAAAGGAAGATATCTAAATATCAATAATAAATTAAGTGAAACGCAACAACTGTTGTTGGAAAATCTATTAAGAGCCCATCAACATGCATTTGCATGGGATTATCATGACATGAAGGGTCTGGATCCTAAGCTTTGTAACCATAGAATTTATATAAGAAACAATTGTACTCCAGTAAGACAACCGCAAAGGAGGATTAACCCTGCACTAAGAGAAATTGTAAAAGGAAAATTGCAAAAATTGCTAGATGTGGGACTTATCTATCCTATTTCAGATAGTCAGTGGGTTTCTTTGTTGGTGATTGTGCCCAAGAAAGGAGGGAAGTGGTGAGTCTATGTTGATTATAGAGAACTTAATGCTTCCTCCAAGAAAGATCACTTTCCTCTATCATTCATTGATCAAGTCTTAGATACACTTGTAGGAAAGCAATACTTCTCTTTTCTAGATGGATTCAACGGCTACAACTAGATCCAAATTGCACCAGAAGACTAGGAAAAGACCACATTTACCTATCTATGAGGGACCTATGCTTACTTGAAACTCCCATTCGGCTTGTGTAATGCACCTACAACCTTCCAAAGGGAAGTCATTGGTATATTTTCAGACATTTCTCATGATTGCATTGAGATTTACATGGACGACTTTACCACTTATGGTGTTGACTTTGATCAAGCATTGGAGAATCTCAAAAGGGTCCTACAAAGATGTGAGAATCAAAAATTTCCTTAAATAGTGAAAAATGCTTTATGATGATGCAAGAGGGTGTAGTTCTTGGCCACTACATCTCCCACAAGGGAATTCAAGTAGATCTTGCAAAAAATAGAGGTAATCACAAATCTGCCTACACCTGCAAAATAGAAAGATGTTAGAAGTTTCTTGGGTCATGCAGGATATTATAGGGGATTCATCAAAGACTTCAACATGGTAGCAACACCGTTGTATACCCTTCTCACTAAGGATGCTGAATTTCAGTGGACTAAAGGTTGTGACAAGGAATTTTCTACTTAGAAGACAACTTTGAAAAATGCCCCTGTACTTAAGGGACCCAATTGGGAGCTTCCTTTCCACATTCACACTAATGCATTAGATTAGGCCATAGGAGCAGTCCTAGGACAAAAAGAGGGAGTTTTTGAACAAGCTATATACTTTGTTAGAAAAATATTGTAGGGAGTTGAATTCAATTATACTATGATAGAGAAGGAAATGCTCGTCATAGTTTATACACTGAATAAATTCAGACATTACATAATAGGCTATCAAATATTTGTACACACTGATCATGTATCCATTAGATATCTCATGAATAAACCTTTGATCACAGGGAGGTTGGCGAGATAGTTATTAATGATGCTGGAGTTTGATATAACTATTGTAGATAAGCCAGGAAGAGCTAATGTTGTTGTAGATCGTCTTTCAAGGTTGACTACATCAAAAGACAACCAACCCATAGATGACTCTTTTTCTAATGAACATCTATTCTCCCTCAATGTGCAAATACCTTGGTATGCTGACATAGCCAACTACTTGGTCATAGGTAGAGTTCCTTCTCATTTCTCTCCAAAAGAGAAAAGGGAACTCATTGAAAAATATTTTCATTTCTCTTGGATTGCTAGATGTTTGTTTTACATGGGACCTGACCATGTTATGAGAAGATGCATGAGAGAAGATGAGACTTATGAAATTTTGCATGCATGTCATAATGAGCCATGTGGAGGACACTTTGCGGCCAAAAGGAAAACAATGAAGATCTTGAACACAAGATACTATTGGCCAACACTCCATAGAGATGTAGGAAGGTATACCAGAAAATGTGATAGATGTCAGAGGATGGGAATACCAACTAGATCTAATGAGATGCCACTGTGCCCTCAAATAGTGATAACTCCTTTTGATAAATGGGGATTAGATTTTGTGGGACCAATTGACCCTCCATAAAATGGTAAGTCTTATATATTGGTATGCATTGATTATGTAACAAAATGGGTAGAAGTCAAGGCCATGAAGCATGCAAAGAATAACAAAGTTACAGATTTTCTTTATGAGAATATTTTCACAAGATATGGAGTTCCAAGAGAAATAGTGACTGATCAAGGGCCACAATTCACATCAACCCTTGTTGCAACATTGGTGAATGAATATAACATCAAGCACAAAAATTCTACTCCATATCACCCCAAGGCTAATGGCCAAGTTGAGGTGACAAACTAAAAAATTGAAGCTATTCTGACAAAAAAAGGTGGCTATTCATAGGAAAGATTGGGCGAAAAAATTACTCAGCTATTTGGGCCTATAGGACAACATGGAAAACAACTACAGACTTCGCCCCATTTGAGTTGTTGTATGGAAAGACCGCCATGATGCCAATCAAATTTGAACACAAAACTCTATGGACTGCAGTGGATTTGGGGATGGACATTTCTAAAGCACAAAGAGAAAGAATCATGCAACTAAATGCTTTGGATGAAATAAGAAGAGCAGCCCTGCAACATACTAAAGTAGTGCATAACCAGATAATTAGGTGGCATGATAGATTTATCAAAGAAAAGAAGTTCAAACCAGGAGATTAGGCCTTGCTCTATGATTCTAGATATCAGGACAATGCAGGAAAATTATAGGCGAGATGGCTAGGACCCTATGAGATTGCTGAGGTCTTCCCCAACGGAGTTGTCCAGCTTACCACCATTGACCCTGTCAAGTTTAAATTACTTGTCAACAGTCATCGCCTCAACCTATATCATAAGTTAGCTTCTAAAGAAGAATTCTTGCAGTAGTTCACCCAACACTTTGAACTTCCTGTAGCTGAAGGCAGTGGACCTAGTGTCCCTCCTTTGGCCTAATTAAGGTACGTAATTTTCATAATAAAGACTTTCACTTATGTGGAAGTCCATTTCTCCATTATCCACCCATCCACCCATCCGTACCACCTTTCTCTCTCTTCCATCACTTCATTCCATTCATTCCATTCCACCCCATCTTCATTCATTGCTCAATCCATTTTCCAGCAAGGTGAGCATTACTTATCCATGATCTTTGCAGTAAATATTCCACACATTCAAGTATGTGTGCATTAATTGTTATCTTTAATCATCTTTTAAGTACATTCATTTAATCATTGTATGTTATCATAGGTATTCACGTAAATTCCATTATTGCTTGTCAATCACCACTCCCCATCTCAAATGTGTGGACACATGTCCAAATTTAGGTTGAGGGGAGGGAAACGAAAAATATGCAAATATTTTATTTCCCATGTGTCAAACCATATTAGGCTACGTTAGAATTTTAAAATGAACTGATTGCATGAGTGAGATGACAATTACTACAGCCGCCAATTCTTCCTATCATAACTTCCCTCTATCACTTCTTTTCTTGCTATTATTGCCCTGTCCTAACCATGAGTTGCAAGCAAGAAGATAAAACAAAAGAAAGGAAATACAGTCGATGCGGATACTGGATGGAAGCACAAAAGTTAAAAAGGAGTTGCAGAGATTTTTTTGATTGCAGATAATGGGAGGTGGGTTAGTTCAAAATGAACCCATAGTGCATGATGTCTTACTACAAGATGCACAATGCTTGGCTGAATTTCAAAACTATGGATGGATAGAGTACTTTTTGAAATTGGATGATTTTGATGAAGGAATTGCCCTTGAATTTTCCCATACATTTTCAGAAGGAAAAGCCATAGTAAAAGGGTTAGAAGTTGTAGCAACAGAGGAAAGAATTGCAGAAGTCATAGGGTTACCTATTGATGGTCAAAATTACCTTGTTTCTAGAGACACCAGGACAGCTAGGGCTGAATTAGCAGAGCCAAACGATCCCCCATTGACCATAGACAAGCAAGGTGCAAAAATAATGTCTCTGCCCGAGCCATGTAAGCAGATAGTTGTGTATGTCATCAAATACATTACTTGCGAGGTCCACATGTAAAACTTGCATTTTTTCCACTTTAAGCTTTTGAACCACATAAGGCATGGGAGGAGGATGAATGTACCCAACGTGTTGTACAATATTCTCTCAATCATAGTGGCCGAGACCTAGAAAGGTAGAGATAATTTTATTTCCCACCATTTCCTAATTAAATTGCTAGTTGAAAAATCTTTGTGTGATGTTTTTGGAATGAGTTGGGAAGATTTTATTAAGGTTGATCAAGATTATCTCCAGGAGGAGTCTGTCGATGTTGAACATTTTCCACCTAGGGCCATACCTTAATCTTGTAGGTATGGTAGGAGGGTAAGCACGATGGAAGCCACTCCTAGTGCTTCAACCCCTGGAATTCGCTCTGGCATGAATCCTCTTGTAGCTAAGGAAACCATTAAAATTAGTTCTTCTGGAACAGAGCACTCTAAAAAAGAAAGCTCTTCCTTAGACTCTAATGATGATGAAGTTCCACTTGAAACTCATGAAAACTAGGGCACAATAGAGGGAGGTAGAAACAAGAAAAGAAAAGGCTAAAATATAGCCTATGGAAATAAAAGTACCAAGTCTAAAAAAGAGGAAAGTTGATACTATTCCTCCTGCAACAAAAGGAAGACGTGAAGGACTTACCAGGAAATCAAGACTAGCTAGGCATGTCTAGGAAATCCCTAAACCTGATGAGACCCCACATGAAGACCCTGAAGCTCCAATGGAGTAGGTGTGTGACAAAGAAGGAGAAGGAATACTTAGGGGAGCAACAAACATAACACTAGCTAACCTTGCTATCATTGCAGAGGAATTGGAAGAAAATCAAAACTTCATGCAACATGAACAAAGGGTCCTGCTGCTTGAACTCCTGCAACAACAACCAGAACTAGAGTAGGATTTATTGCAGTTGCAACAAGAGCAAGAGTCCCTGCAGCGAAGGGAAGAAGAAATAACACCTTTATAGTCGAAGACAACAAGAATGCCTGAGTCTATGCAAATAACACCATATACCAAAAGACTAGTAGGTATTCATAATCTTCCTAATTTTCCGTACATGTAGTAATTTTGAATCTTTGGAAAAAAATAAAAGAAGGGAGGAAGAATGGAAAAGGGAAAAATGGAAGTTAAAGGAAGAAATTCAAAGGATGAAGAAATTGAGGAGAAAAATGCAAAAATTGCTACCCTGAAGCAGAGGGTAGATGATATGGTAGCTTTGGCACCAAATATTCTGGAATGTAGAGAACCCTCGAGAGTCTATGCTCTAATCCTAAAAGAGAAGTATCTCTCTCTTAAGATGTCAAGACTTGCCTCAGGTTTGAATCCTTTTGTTGATACCCCTATAGAATTTTTCAATGGTTATAGGATTGCCTCTCATGAAATAAAGAATTTGTTATGTGAATTTTATTTACATAATTATGTTGTCACAAAGGACCATGAATGGAACCCACTGATGTATGTCGGAGATGTTCAATTGAGAGAATTCATGTCTTGGGTGCAAAATGAAATTAGTTGGGGACAACAACACAATGTTTATAAGCAGTTGGAGTCTGATATCCCCTTGCATGTTAGAGCTGAATCAAGTAACCCAAGGGATATTTACAAAGAATGGCATAGAATGCTACTTAGACCGAGCTATGGCAATAGGATTATGCCTTGGATTGAGGTAGCTCACATTGAGTATGAGGTAAAAATAGCAACAAAAGAGGAAACTATGAGGAGATATTTATCCTAGAGATGGAATAGTTTGACTGATGAGCTGAAGTAGGTTGAGCCTCATTCCATCCACAATTATGTTGTAGCATTGAAAAGAAATGAGAGACATATTCAGATTGGAAGAACTTAGGGACAACATTGACTTCCCCTGACATTTTAGCCACCCATGCTCATGTGGCCTGTTCCAAATTTTGGTTCTACCAGAGTGATATTGTTGTAGAAAGGAAGAGATGGGATAGATTTGACAAATTGAGGGGATTCTATTGGGATCCTGACTCACATACTGTGGCCACTAATGTTGGACAACTCTTAGCTGAAAATTTTAGAGCTTTGACCAAGCAAAAGAACAATTCTTCCCCTGCTGGAGGACCAAAAAAATGTTAGGTTGGGGGGAGTGATGAGCCTAGTTTTTGGTCTAGTTTGGGTAAAATATATAGTCTATTTGCTCATTGATGTCATGGATTTTGATGCTTAAGTGTTGATATTGGCATAATTTTTCCCTCAAACCATTGACATTTGACATTACCCTATCTCTGCAAGCTTTAATGATATTTGGCATAATATATGGGTCATCTATGTTGATTTTGCATGTGATTAATGAGTGTTTCTTAGAGTGGTTATTGATGTGTAGTTATTGTGTGTACTAACCTTGGACTGCAGACTTAATACATCAAGTTATGGAGGACACCGCCAATTGGGCATGCACCATAACATCCAGCTGAGGAGCCGCCATAGGTCAAAGGTAGCTGGTAGAAAATATTCTTCATGCAACAGAATGTAACCACCTTGCAGTGGACCTTAATGATCAAGCATGCATGGGAATTACTGTTGTGTTGAATCTATGCTTGACTCGCATGTCTGCTCGGATTCCATGTACGTGTAATCGCCGCCACTCCACTTTTCCTTTCTTTCCCTAAATGGCATCCTCCCAGTCGTGGATTTGACTTCCTTGTTAGTTGTAGTATAAATAATAATTCGATGCTCCTTCTTTAGGAGGTTGCACGATTCTACATTGTACTCTTATTTTAGTGATACATATACATTACTCTTTGTATGCACAATATACAGTGAATGAAAATAAAGGTCTGAGTTCGAACATTTGAGTTTTTGTTAGTATAGGGGATCACTTATCCAAGGGAGCCCACTTGGTGAGTAATCCATCTCTTAGTTTAGCAATAGCTTATTATTACTTATCGTTTGATTCTTAGTTTGAAATCTGGCATTGACTATTCCTGCAACCACTAGAATTCCATTATGTGTCTATTCCTACAACCAAAGTAGATAGAGTAGTTCTTATTTGTTGCTTAGATATTTCATTCTCACTTTGCATTTTTGTTCAACATAGTTGTTCGTTGATGCTTAGTATTCACTTTACTTTATTTTCAGCAGTTTACTTTCAGTATTGTGTTTCTCAGTTGTAGGACGTAGTGACTACTTGAGCCCCTAGTGCACATACAGTGCTGACCCATTTCAAGTTCATGTCCCTGGGTTGACAAGTTAAATGCACCTTCATAGTGGTTGAATGACTATTCAGGTTAGATGTCCAATCTCTGAATTGTGGTCGTAGAAGCCCAATTATGAAATCATTGTAGGAGGCAGACAAATATTCACACCTTGAGTGTTTTGAAGATTGCTTGTTGCTAGTTGTAGGGTAGGCTATGGTTGAATTTTTTGGGTTGCATTTGAATCTACCACACCATCATTGACAATGTTCTTGTTTTTGGTCAAAATCCTAGGTCTATCATTAGATATGGAGGGATTATCTTTGGTGTATTTAAAAATTTCCACAAGACCCTTAGCAATGAGAGTTTTTAATATTAATACCCTTTTCAATGAACTCTCTAAATGTATTAACAACTTGAATTTGCAAGTGAAAGGCCACATCATGAACTAATTTTTGAGTGAAAATGTGAACTTTGTTTTTCCAAGATGTATAAGGAAGTTTTCTTGTCAAGTTTCTCCATCTTTGTAGGTAAGAAGCAAATGTTTCTCCATTCTTTTGTTTAATGTTGTAAAGATCAATCATGGTACTTTCATGTTCAATGTTATATGAAAAGTGTTCAATTATTTTTTTTCCAACTCAAAAAAGGTCTTGTTCCATGAGGAAAATGTGAAAACCATTCAATAGCTTGACCCTCTAGGCTTCTTGGTGCAAGAGCACCCATAGATTGCCTTAGATTGTTTTGAAGGTCATGTTTTGGCATTTGTTCAGGCCAACTTGTCATCTTTCCATGTTCATTTTTGGTTGTGCCTTAGTGGAATTTGTGATTGGGTGTTGATCTCTAATGAAGGTCATGTTGACCATAGATGAGGCATCATTAGGATCTAGTCCAAAATAAGGTTTTGGGTTTTTAGGAATTGCTTTTAAATTTTGCAAATAATGCTCAATTAGAGCTTCATACACCCAAGAAGAGCCCAAGGGAGCATAACTAATTGAGGAACCCTATTTAAGGAATACCTCGGCATTGGAGAGGGGCTGGAAGCATTTTGTATTGTTTTGAAGTTTGTGAATTGAAGAAAACAGTGTGTTTTAAGTGACTTTTCTGATTTTTGCTTTGAAGTGAGCTTTTAATGGATTAACCATGGCACTGTGTTTTGTGTAGGATGTAGTGTAGTGATTTCTCAAGCATTGTTTTCCATTTATTAGTATTCTTCATTCAATTTCAATCACTGTTTGTAAATAGTTTGTTTTCACACTGTTGCTGGTCTGACCCAGACAATTTTGAGAAAATGGAGTATTAGTTCACTTTCCCACCGTAAAAATTGTATGGCCCTTTGGGAATAGTGACTAGACTCCATGTGTGTAAATATGGTAGGATTTAGGGTTTGCGGAAGCACAGGAGCCACTATGGAAGTCTTGCCCTAGGTGAGCCAAGGAAGTGCTCGGCTAGGAAGACTTAAGTACAGAGCACATAATTTGCAGGGGTGACAAATTCTTGACTAACTTTCTTTTGGAGAAGGAAAGTGGGAGTCTTTCCAAGGTCTTGTAATCAGGAGGAAACTCCACCAACTCATTTGGTCTGTGAAAGACTTGACAGTTTGAGGGCAACCAGAAAATGGCTTAAGAAACCCTAGTATTTGCCCATTTTCAAGCTAAGGCTTTGTATGGGTAGTTAAGACCCAAGACCTCAAAAATCTGTGAGAGGTGTCCACATGAACCAGGAATGTCAAAGAAATATTAGGGGTTCTTTGGGAATATTTAGAGAATCAACCTATTTTCTCAGAGCAGGAGGCCTAATTGGGGCTCCTAGGGCTAGTAGCCTTTTTAAGACCCTAATGAGGGTTTGGTGAAAGCAACCAAAAAAATGGAGTTAGGTGGACCTTCAAGAACCACAGTAGGATGGATTGAAGTCTTTTGAAGCACCTCCAGACTCCTCCAAAGTTTAATTCTTTAATTTGGAGGTTTGTAGCCTTTAGGGTGGATTAAGGGCTAAGGTTAGAGTTGCAAGTTGGCACCAAGATTTGACTTGGTAGAAGGAATTTGTGTTGATAGTTGGGGTTGGCATAGAAATACCAAGGGATCCTAGTGCTAGAAGGTCCTATAGGTTGAAGTGGTGGAGTGAACACACCTTAGGAGTCTTCCAAGCAAGACCCAGAGCATGAAACAGTGATTGTTTCATCCAACCTCCCTATCAGATTGGTATCAGAGCAGCAAAAGATTTAGGATTGACTATTGCATGTCTAAGATTGAGTCTAGTGGCTCCACCATCATGGTGACAAATGCAAAATTGGCCAAGATGGTCGAAGGATAGGAGAAAGACAATAGACTATTGAGGGAAAGAATAGACCAACTTGAGCAAAAATTGAATGATGTGCAGTTCAAAGGAAGGGTACCAAAGAAAGAAGAGGTTGCAAAGGAAGAAAAGATCCCTGAACCTGACCCTATTTTACAAGAAGATCCTTTCTTGAAGGCATTGAAGGCTTTGAGTGGAAAAGCACTTGAAGGCATACCACTATTTAGTGGGAAAATGGAAGCTAATCTGGTCATGGATTGGATAGAGGGAATGGAAAACCATTTTGAATGTGATGGAGTCACTGAAGCATAGAAGGTAAAGGTGGCCAAATCAAGATTGAGAGGTTCTGCCTTGACATGGTGGAAGTTCATTCAGACAGAGAGGGAAAAGGAAGGCAAGAAGCCTATCTCTACTTGGAAGGGAATGGTTGCCAAAGTGAGAGAAGCATACATGCCTGATGATTATGAAATTCAGTTGCACAAGAAAAGGCAGAGCTTGAGACAAAGAGACCAAGATGTGAATTCTTATACTGAGGAGTTTCAAAAACTTTGCATGAGGTCTAATGTTACTGAGGATGAAAGTCTTAAGGTGGCTAGATACCTTAATAGTTTGAAGTGGAACATTCAAGAGGAGATGACTCTTCTAAGTCCCAAGACAGTGCACCAATGCTATCAATTGGCTATAAAGATTGAAGAGAGGAGTAAGAGGAAGCAAGAACAAGCTTCTAAGAGCAGAGGAAAAGGCAGAGATCAAAGAGGACATAGAGGTGGATACCAAGGTAGAGGGATTGGACAAAGAAATCAGGGAGAGTCTAAACTCACATAGCATGGAGGTGAAACAACTTCTAGAGGAGGCTATGGAAGAGGTAGAGGACCTCGAGGAGGTTCAAATAGAGGAAGAGGAGTAGGCATAAGTAACTCATACTTTGCTAGTATGAAGTGTTACAACTGTGGTCAAGTAGGTCATCCAGCTTATAGGTTCCCAGAGAAAGCATCTTCATCAAATACATAAAAGAGAGTAGCATATGCTCAAGAGGACACCATGAGTGTCAAGTCACCAGAGGTTAGTCACATTGAGTCAGAAATGGGGGAGAACTTGATGTTTAATAGGGTTCTAATCAGACAACCAGTCAAAGAAGAGCCATAGCAAAGGAGAGCCTTATTCAGGGCAAGATGCAAAATACTTGGGAAGGTGTGCAAGGTTATAGTGGACTCAAGGTCTATTGATAACATAATCTTTGAGGAGGCAGTGAGGAAGTTGAAGTTGGAGAAAGTACCCCACACTAATCCTTACAAGGTGACATGGTTGAACAAAGGGAAGAGTGTTCTTGTAAATGAGCAGACAACGGTGGAGTTCTCCATTGGAGGGTATAAGGACAAGTTGTTTTGTGATGTGTTACCCATGGATGTACGCCATCTTCTATTGGGAAGACCATGGCAGTATGACAAAGGATCCATCTATTATGGAAAGGAGAACACTATCTCATTCAAAAAGGATCGAAAGACATTCAAGTTGCAGTCACTGTCAGATGAGGAAGAAGGACATTCAAAGACCCCTAGTGTCTTATTAAGCAGTGGAAAAGAGTTCCTTAACACTCTACATCAAGGAGGTGAAGGATATGTGGTTATGGTGCAACCCAAGGAAGAAGACAAGGCAAAGAAAATGGTCGTACCTGGAGCAGTCCAGAAGTTGCTTGAGAAGTATAAGGACATAGTGAGTGATGGTGCACCAACAACCTTACCTCCAAAGAGAGCCATTAGCCATCAGATTGACTTCATACCAGGAGCTTCATTGCCAAACAAAGCAGCTTACAAGCTTACACTGGATAAGAACCTAGAAGTAGCTAGACAAGTGCAAGAGTTGTTGGATCAAGGATTAATTAGGAAGAGCATCAGCCCATGTGTAGTACCGGTGGTCTTAGCATCCAAGAAAGGTGGTAAGTGGAGATTATGCACTGATTCTAGAGCTATCAATAGAATTACAATAAGATATAGGTTCCCTATTCTTAGGATTGAGGATTTGATGGATTGTCTTAGAGGAGCTCAGTATTTTATCAAGTTGGATCTCAAGAGTGGATACCATCAGATTAGAATCAAAGATGGGGATGAGTGGAAGATAGCCTTTAAGACAATTGATGGGTTGTATGAGTGGAGAGTGATGCCATTTGGCCTCTCAAATGCCCCTAGCACATTCATGAGGCTCATGAATGAAGTGCTTAAGGATTTCACAGGTATATTTGTGGTGGTATATCTAGATGATATACTCATCTTTAGCAAGACAGCAAAATATCATCTAAAGCATGTGGAGATGGTACTTAAAAGGTTGCAAGAGGAGAAGTTAGCCATCAACCTAGAGAAATGTGAGTTCTTCAAAAAAGAGCTTGTGTATTTGGGGTTTGTAGTATCCCAAGGATCATTGAAGATGGATCCAAGCAAGGTGGAAGCTATCCTAAACTGGCCTACACCAACCACCAGGACAGAGGTAAGAAGTTTTCATGGATTGGCTCAAGTTTATAGGAAGTTTATAAGAAACTTTAGTGGCATATGTGCACCAGTCCTAGATACAATCAAAGGTGGCTTAAAGACTAAGTTTAAGTGGACTCAAGAAGCTGAGAAAGGTTTTGAGAAACTAAAACAAGAAGTGGCAACTCAACCTATTCTTTTATTACCTAGTTTTGACAAGTTGTTTACTGTGGAATGTGATGCTAGTGGAATTGCAGTAGGAGGAGTGCTAAGCCAAGAAGGTAGGCCTATAGTTTTCTTTAGTGAAAAGCTTAATGAAGCTAAGAAAAAGTATTCTACCTATGACCTAGAACTCTATGCTCTAGTACAGTCACTTAGGAAGTGGAGGCATTATCTCCTACCTAAAGAGTTTGTAGTGTTTACTGACAATCAAGCACTTAGCTACATCAACACTCAAGAGAAATTGAGCAATAGACATTTGAAGTGGATGGAGTATCTTCAAGCTTTCACTTTCACCATCAAGCACAAGAAGGGACAGTTGAACAAGGTGGCAGATGCACTAAGTAGAAGATTGATGACAGTGCAAGAGATACAAATAAAGAGCACTGGAATAGAGAGTTTCAAGGATCTCTATGGGGAAGATGAAGACTTCTCAGAAGTATACAAGGTATGTTCTAACTTTGAGAATCACTTTCATAGTCAATACTCGGAGTATACATTGCAAAGTGGATTGTTATTCAAGGGAAATCAGTTGTGTGTTCCAAGAGGATCAATGAGAGAGAATCTCATCTAGGAGAAGCACAATGGTAGTCTTAGTGGTCATTTTGGCAAACAAGACAATGGAGCTAGTGCAAAGGTTCTACTATTGGCCCAAGTTGCCAAGGGATGTCAGGAGGTATGTGGATCAGTGTGTAGTTTGTATGAAAGCCAAAGGGGGAGCTAGTAATGCAGGTTTGTATCAACCTCTACCCATTCCCAACAGACCATGGGAGTGTGTTAGTATGGATTTTGTTGTAGGACTCCCTAAGACTAAGACAGGGTTTGATAGTGTCTATGTGGTGGTAGATAGATTTAGCAAGATGAGTCACTTTATCCCTTGCAATACCACACATGATGCTAGCTACATTGCTCACCTTTTCTTCAAGGAAATTGTAAGGATCCATGGATTGCCTTTGAGCATTGTATCAGACAGGGATGTGAAGTTCATGAGTCATTTTTGGAAGACTCTATGGAGCAGATTAGGTACCAACCTGTCTTTTGGATCAACTTACCATCCTCAGACGGATGGGAAAAAGAGGTGGTTAATAGGGTGTTAGGTAACCTTCTAAGATTCCTAACCAAAGAGTATGGACAAACATGGGACTTGGTCATATCACAGGTTGAGTATGCATACGATGATAGTGTGAACAGGACTACAGGGAAGAGTCCTTTTGAAATAGTGTATGGAATGCACCCAAGAGGTGTGTGTGAGCTCATGGATCTAGGAGCTATGGAGCATAGGAGTGGACATGTAGAGGATTTCTCTCAGACCATGAAGGAGATTCAAGAGCAGGTGAAGAAGACAGCCATTGAGGCTACTCAAAAGTTGAAAGAGAAGGTGGATTTATCTAGAAAGGATCTACAATTTGCAGTAGGAGACTATGTTATGGTCTGCCTCAACAAATCTAGGTTGTAAAATGGGATATCAAACAAATTGTAGATGAAAAGAGTGGGACCATGTAAGGTATTAGCCAAATATGGGAAGAATGCCTACAAGGCGGAATTACCTACAGATTTAGGCATCTCTCTAGTGTTCAATGTAGCTGATTTGATCATATATAAGGGAACAGTCACTGACATGGATCAGAACAGCAGGGATATCTTCAAGGATGTGAGCAACATAGCCTTACCTACTCAAGATAAGCTACAAGTAGAGAGAATCTTGGAGTCAAGGGTGAAGAAATCTACCCGACATACGGAATACTTGGAACATCTCATCAAATGGAGGGACAAACCAGACTCGGAGGCTACATGGGTGGATGAAGCCTAGTTCAAGAAGCATGGTATTGATTTATCTCTAATCTCTCCCCACATTCCTTAGTGTTTGTGCAGAGGGGGGGAGAATGGTGCAGGAGCACCCATAGATTGCCTTAGATTGTTTTGAAGGTCATGTTTTGGCATTTGTTCAGGCCAACTTGTCATCTTTCCATGTTCATTTTTGGTTGTGCCTTAGTGGAATTTGTGATTGGGTGTTGATCTCTAATGAAGGTCATGTTGACCATAGATGAGGCATCATTAGGATCTAGTCCAAAATAAGGTTTTGGGTTTTTAGGAATTGCTTTTAAATTTTGCAAATAATGCTCAATTAGAGCTTCATACACCCAAGAAGAGCCCAAGGGAGCATAACTAATTGAGGAACCCTATTTAAGGAATTCCTCAGCATTGGAGAGGGGTTGGAATCATTTTTTATTATTTTGAAGTTTGTGAATTAAAGAAAACAGTGTGTTTTGAGTGACTTTTCTAATTTTTGCTTTGAAGTGAGATTTTAATGGATTAACAATGGCACTGTGTTTTGTGTAGGATGTAGTGTAGTGATTTCTCAAGCATTGTGTGCCATTTTTTAGTCTTCTTCATTCAATTTCAATCATTGTTTGTAAATAGTTTGTTTTCACACTATTGCTGGTCTGACCCAGACAATTTTGAGAAAATGGAGTATTAGTTCACATTCCCATCGTACAAATTGTACGACCCTTTGGAAATAGTGACTAGACTCCATGTGTGTAAATATGGTAGGATTTAGGGTTTGTGGAAGCACAGTAACCACTGTGGAAGTCTTGCCCTAAGCGAGCCAGGGAAGTGCCTGGCTAGGAAGACTTAAGTGCAGTGTAGATAATTTGTAGGGGTGACAAATTCTTGACTAAATTTATTTTGGAGAAGGCAGGTGGGAGTCTTGCCAAGGTCTGGTAATCAGGAGGAAACTCCACCAACTCATTTGGTCTATGAAAGACTTGACAGTTTGAGGGCAACCAAAAAATGGCTTAAGAAACCCTAGTATTTGCCCATTTTCAAGCTAAGGCTTTGTACGGGCAGTTAAGACCCAAGACCTCAAAAATTTGTGAGAGGTGTCCACATTAACCAAGAATGTCAAAGAAATATTAGGGGTTCTTTGGGAAGATTTAGAGAATCAACCTGTTTTCTCAGAGCAGGAAGCCTAATTGGGGCTCCTAGGGCTAGTAGCCTTTTTAAGACCCTAATGAGGGTTTGGTGAAAGCGACCAAAAAAATGGAGTTAGGTGGACCTTCAAGAACCATAGTAGGATGGATTGAAGTCTTTTGAAGCACCTCCACACTCCTCCAAAGTTTAATTCTTTAATTTGGAGGTTTGTAGCCTTTAGGGTGGATTAAGGGAAAATTTTAGAGTTGCAAGTTGGCACCAAGATTTGACTTGGTAGAAGGAATTTGTGTTGATAGTTGAGGTTGGCATAGCAATACCAAGGGATCCTAGTGCTAGAAGGTCCTATAGGTTGAAGTGGTGGAGTGAACACACCCTAGGAGTCTTCCAAGCAAGACCCAGAGCATGAAATAGTGATTGTTTCATCCAACCTCCCTATCAATTCTAGGAAGAGTTGCATTAGATATGTATCATTGTGAGTAGCCTCAAGATAAACTATGTAAAATTCTCTTATATGTTCTCTTCAATCACCACTTCCTTTGTATTTTTCAAATTTAGGCATTTCAAAGTTATGAGGAAAGGGTATCATGTTTAGAGGATTTTCAAAAGGACATATGTCCTCTAATGTGTATGCCTTCTTAGTACTTGTATTTCCCATTTTCAGGCTTTCCATATTTTGTTGTAACTATTGATCATTTGTTGGGCCAAGTCATTTGTAGCTATCAATGGAGTTACACTTGTGGGAATGTGATGTTGTTGATGTTGATTTAGTTGAATATAACATTGTTGGGATTGACTTGGTGGAATAAAATATTGTTAAGGTTGACTTGGAGGGATAAAGTTTTGTTGAGGTTGACTTGGAGGAATGAAATGTTGTTGAGGTTTACTTGGGTGAATGGGTGTATTTTGCATGTTTAAGGTACCCATGTTTAGATTGGATCAAGCAAAGGTAGGTGATGGTTCAATTGTAAATTGATCATGAAGCATCTCTTGATATGTTCTCCATTGAAATTTTTATGTTATAGGTCGAGGTTGGGATGTATATGTGAAGGTGGTAGACACCTTTTCCAATGATGTTTGAGGTGTGTTGATTTGGCTTCCTTCTCCCAAAGTATGAAGTGTAGAGAAGGTTATGAGATCTTTCATTTTTCTTGGATAATGTAAGATGGTATTTTAGCACCTTGTTGAAGTATAATTTGGAGATAATGATCATGATTATACTTGAACAAATGCTCCATATTTTTATTGCTTTAAGGACCTACTCAAATTCTTTTAGATCTTCTAATTTTGGGTCTTCATTTGCACCTTCATCCTCTATATAACGTATCCTTGCAGGATCTCTATGGAAATTGGTTGGGTTTGAAGTTTCTCCTTTCTCATATTGACCAAAACCCATGATTTTTAGAATGTTTGATTCCTCTTGATGGCATTTCATGTTTTTCTTATATTGAGATCTTATGGTTGGCATATGCAATATAAGACCTTAGGTAAAATACCTGATTTTCTTTCAACAATATGATACTTGTTCAAAACCAAAATAGATCAAAGTTAAGATAAATATCCAAATGATGATAATGGCATTTGATTAACAATGATACATTCTTACTTGAACTAGACTTGTGAGTCGAAGCAAGATGATGAAGATCAAGATTGATAGTATACTTAAACTCGAATTATGAGTCCAATAAAACTTGATAAACGGTGGAGGTTTCCAACTCAAGAGTAGCTTTGAAGCTCTCAAGTTGGTATATCACAAATGATATAAGATAAAGATAAAAGATAGGAGATCCAATTTCAACTTTGATAAAATTTGATAATGATATGACAAGCTACAAAAAATTCTCTACTCCAAATCTTATCAAGGAAAATCCAATTAAATAATGTCAATAAAATATTTGTTTTAGGTTTATTTATTTGATAGTTTGATAGTTTACCTTCGATTTTTTATTTTTATTTTAGAATGTTTTGATTTTTAATAATTTTTGAGTTTTGCAATTTGTTCAAAGATTAGAAAAACACAAATATATAATGAAAAAGATAAAGATATTTTTTTATGGATCAGTTTAGATTTTTGTGTCCCCTTTTGTTTTCAAGTGGGGAAGGTGTTTTTAAATATTCAAACATGCAAGAGACATGAACAAACCTACTCAAGTTGGATTATCAATCCTTGTAGGTACAAGGACACCACAATAAAAGATGGCCAAAAAATTTCAACTAGGCTTTACAAAATCAACTAGGTGTATCCTCCATATACCACAAGGGTATGTGAGGCCTAATCCATAGATGAAAGGGAACAATGCTAAAAAACTGAGATGAGAGGGCAACCCACTCTCCACCTTCACTTCTCTAAGGTATACAGTTCTTAGAGGCTTAGCCTAGATTGACAATATTCCACTTCTGAGGCATGTCTTTTGATTCACCCCTCACACTTTATGCTTTGTTGAAACACAGGAGTTGAGGTCATCCCATAGAGTGATCACTTCTTTAGATAACCCCTTAAAAAGGAAAAAAAACAAGATCACTTATTTTTAATCCTTAAGAAAACCATTGGGTGAGAGAGGAGAGCATATGCAAATAGAGCTTGTAGATTAAAAATAAAATGTTTTATTTTAGATCCCAAATCCAAATGTGAAATATTAATTTTAAACCCACTTTCTAATGTGAGAAGACACATCTAACAAGATTGTCTAAAGAAATGATACCAAAAATGATAAAGAAACAATGATTACTTTGAAATTTTAAGATAAAAAAGGTGATTAGAATGAAGGTACCTAGAGTCCAATGTTAAATTTGAGAAGATAATTCAATCCAATATGAAGGGCTCCAAACTTGGTTTTGCAACCCTTTGAATTTTTAATCTCAACACACAAAGACCAACAAAAAATCGTAGAAAAGAAAAAAAAGATCACTTATTTCTAATCCTCATGATCACTCTAAGGTGCAAGAGGAGAGCATACATAAGTAGATCTTAGGGATTAAATTAAAATAGTTTATCTTAGATTCCAAATCAAAATGTGAATAGTAATTTTTAAGCCCCAATCTCAAATGTGTGAAAACATGCCAAGCAAGATATTCTAAGGAAAATAATGATAGCACCAATGGATTCCTTATAATTTCAAAAATGATAATAGAACTCTTGAAAAGATCAGAAAATAATGTTAGAATGTAGTAAATAGATGCTTAGAAAAAGATATGCTCATCACAAGGTTGCAATGTCAAACTAGTTCTGATTATTTTGTAATATTTTTAGTCCCAAAATTAAAGATGTAAACATTAAACCCCTATTAAAATTCTAAGAGATTTCTAAAAATATAAAAATATCTAAAAAATTCCTTATTTTGTATTGTAAAAAGTAAATTTATGGTGAAATCTTAGTTGACAAAGATTTGATTATTTTGTCACTTTTTTGACCTAAAAAATTAAAATCCAAAGAATAGAGCCCTTTTGAATTTTTGAGATATATATATATAGGAATTTTTTTTGATTTGCGACCTAAAAGCCAAATTTATAAAAAAAAACCCTAAAATGACAATAACTCACAACTATTGATGATCTATGTCTGATTTTTTTACTGCAGTATCCTTAGATGATCCCTAACCTTCAGGATAAAATTTGTAGAAAAATTTCAAGCCATTTGAAAGATATGAAGAAATATTTAAAAACTAGGGTTTTGCCTTATCTAATAATTTCATCATTGTTTTGATCTCAAAAATTAAAATTGAAAGAATAAACCCTTATGTAATTTATGAAATATTTCCAAAAATATAAATCTTTTTGAAAAGATCACTAATATACATAAAATTTCAATAACTCACCAACTATTGATAGTCTAAACCTAATATTTTTACTGGAGCATCTGAGATTGTCCAAAACCTTCAGTAAAAAAATTATAAAAATATTCACAACCATTTGAAAGATTGATGAAACATTTTAAACCTTAGGCTTTGTCCTTCAACCTATGGAAGTTAACTCCATTTTTTTTTGCATAAATGAACTAAAAATAAGCAAATTAGGGTTAGTAAAACCTTCAAAAACAAAGATCAAATAGCACACTAGGTGTGCCAAAATGTGGATGATAAAAATGTGAATAAAAAATAGTAACAATGCAATGAAAGGACAAAATTCACACTTGAACAATCACTTAATGAAGCTCAAGATCTTGGCTAAAAAATGATTAACAAACAAAGTCATCAAAGCAAAGAACTTGATTTGCTCCATTGTGGGTTGCTCTTCGAAGTAACAATGACTATGAAAGAACAATGATAATATGATGTAATGATAATGATAAATACTCAAAGATAAATGATATGTAATGATTGATAATGATAAATATAACTTGATTGCTTGAAAATGATAATTCTTGATAATGATAGCTTGATAGTGCTCTTGATAATAATCATGATCTAGTTTCTAGGGGATATGAATGAATGAAATATTTGTATTTATATGCTTCACTTGATATTTGATCAATGGTGTAGATTAATTAACAAGATCAATAGATACAAAAATTCAAGATAGAGTAGGAACTAAATTTCAATTTTTGATGGAGGGAAGGTTAACAAAATTAAATAAATAACTATTTAATTCAAGCGGATAGTTAGAGAAATAAATAAATATTAATTGGGGTGCCGGTCCGAGCCTAGTTGGTTAAGGTGTTCCCTGTCGCAGGGCGCCCACCATGGGTTCGACTCTCAGGCGCTCCCGTGGTACCAGTTGGTGTGTCCCGCCAGCACTACCGGTCATGGTAAAAAGTTTACCAGCGATGGGGGGTTATATGGGGAGTCGTGCTGCACCCGATTCCCCTCATTAAAAATAAATAAATAAATAAATATTAATTTATTTATTTTAGAAAAAATATTTAATTTAAATAAATTATTTTAGTTTATTTAAAAGAGGAGTGTTAGCTAATTATATAATTTTTAAAAATTATTTAATTATAGATGGTCAAATATAAATTGAATTAAATTAATATTGGAGGGGAAATGATAAAATAATTAAATAATTAAAAAATATTTAATTAATATAGATATGATGAAAAAAATTAAGATAATGAAATAATTAAGAAATATTTAATTATTATAGATGAAAAAGGGAAAATATTAATTTAATTAATTATAAATAGAAGAAATGATAAGGATAATGATGAAATGATAAGATGAAAATGTATTAGTCATTTTTAGGTGTCTACACATATAATCAATCTAAGAATTTTTTGTATGGATCTCTATTTGTCAATTTTGCCTAATTGTTGTTCTTTGTCATCCCCATATGCTTACCATGTGTTGAAAGTTGTAGGGGTCTCAAAAAATTTAAGTTTGGAGATTTTGTTGTTCAAAATTTTAAAGACTGTGTTGAATGTTGGAGTTTCAAAGTTTCCCTTCTTGGTATGCCTTTATGTCCAACTCCGCCTTGGTCCTTGTTGGTGTAAATATATTTTTTACCTATCTAGGTCCTATTTACATTGTTAAGTCCACTTAGGTCCTAGGAAGGAATCTTTCTATTTAATCATTAGTTGTCACTTATCTTATCTAGTTGGAATTTATTTAATGTTTGTTTCCTAGGTTTTTATGACTTAGTTGTCTCATGTGATAGGATTAAGACACTTGTCATGATCTTGTCTAATCCTACTCACCACCTTGCCTATATAAGCAAGTCTTCATATGTACATTGCCATATTTAGTTTGGCTTCTATTTTGGCATTTTTGCATCCTTAATCATAGCATGATATTTCTTCCATCTCTCTTGAGGAAGTTATTTTGTCTTGCAGGTGATCCTGGGGTGTTGAGGAGTTCACCATAAACTCTTACAGTTCTTTGTCCTTGTTGAGATATTAGACTTTCCCATCTTGGCATACCTTTCGTTTGTTCCCTTTTCCTATCCAAAATTTGGAGTTTTCCTTCTCGGTATCCATTTTCTCCAACCCTCACTTTTTTACCTTTCCTTTGTTGGAGTATCAAACCATTTCACATGAGAAAATTTTTATATGAACTATGACCTCCTTGATTCCTATAGTAAGTTATCTTTTAGACCTAGAGTCTTGACCATCACTTACTTAGGTACCTTTTCCTTGGTATCCTAGATCCTTGACTTTCAACATTTTCTTTTATACACTTTTTTAGAGTAAAAAATACAAGAATGCTTCTAATGTGGTATAAGACATGAAGTGTCCTTGAATTCTAATCCCTAACACTTTTCACTACATTATCTCACTAGGATTGAAAGTATGGACTTAATTTTTATGTCCATGCCTAAAGGGATGAATTCCTTGTTATCCAAAACTCCCCATCCGCGACTCCCCAACAATGGTATGAGTTATGCCCCCACTCTCAAAAATTTTACATTCTTGCATTTCACACTATTCATTCTCATCTATCTCCTTGCAAGACCCATGTTACCATTATTGACCTGATTTGACATCGCAACTAATCTAGTAGGATTTTATCTACCCATAAATAGTTTTCCATCTTAAGGCCATAGATTCACATGCATTTCCAACTATGAAGAAAGGTTCCCATGCAACTATTGATGTGGTGGCTGAAATTTCAACTCCCAATAGTTCTCATGTCGAGTCCTAGTAACCAATCACATATATTGCAATAAATGCAATGGGTGGATTTTAATCTCTTGATATATATATATATATATATATATTAGATTCCTATGTATGGATAAGGAATGGCAAGACCAAATAATATAAATATTTTTTTTCTCATAATTTAAAGGGTTGGTTGTTGAGCTAGTTGTTTGGTTTTAAAATGTCTACAAGAGGCTCTAGGGCATCAAACATTGAAATTTTGAATTGTAGGTGCTAGAAATGCATCATGTAACTCATAGGAAGGGTCTTCAATGCATATATTCATGTAATGGTATGTCTTCATAGTAGTTTGTAATGATTTAAGAAAATGTATAGCTGCAACTATGTATTTCCTCTTACCACATTTATTGGTATGAATTTAATAGGGGTTTGATGTATGTGTGACAACATTTAATTACTTTGTAATGGTAATTCCTTTGTTGCATATGTGTTATTGAAATTTTGAGATAGATTATTATGTTTGTTCATGTAATGTAATCTTTGATATGTATGTAAATGTCTATCTAGTTTTGTTAATGTTTTATTGGGTGTATCTCCTTCTTCCTTGCTTTTTATGACTTTTTTGTCCAATGGAGTAGGTATCAGTCCATATTGATGAAGGACCAAACAATATTTATTCAAACAACCTCAATATCCTTGTTAACTAGGAGTAGATTAGAATGTGTATGTTCATGATCCATACAAATCAAATAATAACCTTAAGAAAACCCCAAATTGTCAAATCTATAGAGAATCGTGTCATGCATGTTTCATCTTACCATTGTGTATACAATGTCAAATGATATCATCTAAAGGGATTAAAATATTGAAGTTATCTATAGGGAATGCACAAGGGGCTTTATCAACTTTATAAAAGCTCTTATGCAACTAGATTCTCTTGATCTAGTGACAAATATAAGGGTCAAGTGTACATTGGGTATAGTTAATTTTTGTAATCATTTTACATTTTTATTGGTTTAAAATCCTATTAAGGATACCTTTGGGAATACCCTATTAGCTTAGCTGAGTCCAAATTGTAAGAGAGACTACCCACTCATCAATTGGATTTTAGCCCTCATTAGTCTATTAATGAAACCTTATTCTACATTCTTGACAACAAATCCTTGGTCCTAAAGGTAAGAAAAGTTCTAAGATTGTGGAGTAGTGGTTTTAGGACCCAACAAAATGATGTCATTGCTAGGGAGAATTTTAAAGTGATTTATTGTCATTTCTAGTAGTATAAGGTTTGCATTTTTTGTGCATTGCAGTTGGAATCCCATCAACTTATGTCAACCAAATAACATTGGGGATGATTACATGTGACCGGATTGAAATATAATTAAATACTCTATTGGTGGGCTAAATCCAAAATTGTTTTATTTACTTGGAGATTAAGCATATTTCAATAATTTCCTCTTTTGAAAGAGGTGGTGATTCTATTGTTTAGGATAATGGATTTTACTATGGACATCCCAAGTTTACAATTGTTAGTTGTGAGGTACACATGTTTTTCTTCTCATCTTTTGAGGCATGTAAATTTGTAAAACCTTAACTTTCTATTCTACATGGTGGTATATGGTTAGTCATGGCTTATTGGTATGAATACATTTCTTCTTCTTTTTTTCCCTTCAAATTCTTAATATATTTCTACACCTAGGAACTCCATTGAAGTAGCTGCTCTTGATTGTTTTGGAGATGCTTCCTTGTGCTATCTATTCATGTAGCCCTACAAATTATGCAAAACTATGCCTAGATTTAAAAGAATCCATACAAGAAACACACATAAAAAGTAATGGGATGAAAATTATTGAGAAAGAATGTAAGAAATGATTTGAGGCATTTTAGTCCAATGCATACCCTAATACTACAAAAAATAGGTTATTTAGTCCCATATCATTCCACTAGACACTATTTAAAAATGGCTAGACCTCTCTTAGGTTGATTATGGAATGTAAACCATATGACATCCAAGGTCTTCAACCATATGCCTATATTTTGATGTAGGAGGATCCAAGGTGTAAAGGAAATCTTGTGTGACCAAAAACATTTTAATTTTGCTTTGTTGATTTTAATAAAGTCTTAGGTGATACGAAAATAATAATTTCATTTGCAACATTGTATTTTCCCTTTTGTGTGAAAATATGAATGTAAATCCAATGGGGAAAAGGTCTTGATAATTCGGTAAAAGTATCTTGTAAGGGAATATTCCTTTTGGGAGCCCCACTTTTGGAGGAGGTCAAAGAGTCATATTTGCATGTACATGTGTCATATGTTGTCATAAAGTGGGATGCCAAAAGAATATTGCATGTTGCTAGCATTTCTTTCCATGCAACAACTGTTATGGTAGGTTGTAAGGAAACTGTAAGAGGTGTAAGTTGTCATAGCATCTCAAACTTGATTGGCGAAGTGTCTAGGAACCCAAGAGTGGACTGACATGCATTGGACAACATTTCTTTATGGAATATTTTCAACTCCCAAGGAGGGGCGTACTTTCCTCAAGGTGGTTTTTTTGATGGTTTTAGAAAACTATGAGTTGTTTTCTCCTTCTACTTCCTCTATATTATTCATGCCTTTTCATTTTTGAGGGGGGATTGGAGAAGTGAAGTTTACATACCCAGAAGCTGCCATAATTTTTCTAGATTTTTGAAGACTCATTTATTGCAGGTGTTGCATGTAGGATTGAAGAGGATCCCATGAGCTTCATTTTGATGTAATCTTTTGCATGTTTGAATAAAGTATAAGTTGCAGATTTCTCTTCCAAATTTTTGTGTTTCTATGTATTTGCAGCCTTCTTGTAATGTGTGTTGTGAGGTTTTGTAATCAGATTTGAAAGGGAGAGTCTCCCTTTTCATCAATGGTATCAGAGCAGGTTATCTTGAGTCTGTAAACAAAGTGCTGAAGAGAGGCAGTTTGTAGCAGGACCTGTGAGTTGTGGGTGAAGATTAAAATTCCTCCAAGAGTTTCCATTCATGGTAGAGGTAGAGGAAGAGACCCTCCTATAGATGAAATTAGAGCCCTCATAAGGTAGTTAGAAACTTTGTAGGAAGATATTGGTAGAAGAGAAGTGCATAGAGAAAGAAATGATAGTGAAGATGAAACTGAAGAGGAATTGGAAGAGGAAGAAGAGGAACTAATTGATCCTGGAGAAATTAGACTATTGAGACCAGTATCAAACATTGGAAAGAAACCAAAAATGGAGGTTTCAACCTTCAACAAAAGCCTAAATCCTGAAGAGTTGATAGACTAGATTAATGACATGGAAGAGTTTTTCGAATTTGAAGAGATTGAAGACCCTCACAAAGTGAGGTTTGTAAAAAAAAAATTAAAAGGCCATGCAAGAATTTGGGTGAAATAAATTCAACTTGAAAGAGGAAGACAAGGGAAAGAAAAAATATCCAAATAGGATATAATGATGGCCAAAATGAAGATGCAATTTATCCCAGTAGATTATGAGTTGGAGTTGCTTGAAAAGATGCAGAGCTTCAGACAAGGAATGAGAATGGTGAAAGAGTACATGGAAGAATTTCACAAGGTCCTAATTCGAATAGGACATTCTTAAGAAAATAGGGAGAAGGTAGCTTGTTACATTAATGGGCTGAAACTCGACATTCAAGAAGAGTTGGCATTGGTGAGAATGACCACCATCGAGGATGCTTATCAATTTTCATTGAAAGTTGAAGAATGATTAAACAAAAAATTTGAGAGTAAACAAAGAGGAAGAGGTCGTGGTGGAAGAACTGGAGGAAGAAGTTATGATGGAAATCATTAGAAATTTGAAGACCAAGGAAACAACAAAAATAAAAAATAAAAAAAATTATCACCCTTCTAGAGATTAAAATCCAAGAGGTAGAGGAAGATCGGGTAGAGGATTCGAAAGAGATGGTTTGAATCAAGAAACTTGTTTTTGATGCGGTGAAGTGGGGAATAGAGCTTATGAATAACCTCAAAATCAAGAAATAACCAATAGAAGACCTGAAAATCAGAATAGAGCAACAAACATCAATGAGGAGGATGCATGCTCATCGTATTCCAAAGAAGTAGAAGGAGGTGAAGTCCTGATGACAAGAGGATTGTTGAATGAAGAAGATGAATCGGTTCAAAGAAAGAGATTATTCAAGATAAGATGCAAATGCAAAGGGAAAGCTTGTAATGCCATCATAGAAAGTGGAAGCACAAATAACTTGGTATCCGAAGAAATGGCGAGAAAATTGAACCTAGAAAGATGGAGGCACTAAAAAATGTACCGAATATCTTGGGTACAAGATAATCAAAAGGTTTTGATAAGAGAACAATGTTTGGTAAAATTTAAAATAGGAGGTTATTTTGATGAAATATTGTGTGATATAACTCCCATGGATGGATGCCATATCTTGTTAGGAAGGCCTTGGCAGTATGATAGGAAAGCAATGCATGATGGTTGTGCTAATACATACACCATAACTAAGGATGGTGTGAAGCATAAATTGAAACCTTTGAAAGAAGATTTGGTTCAAGTTTGTGATAATGCAAGAGTTTGTTTAGTTGATGGAAGAAAACTACTAGATGGTATGAGGCATGAGAAAGTTTGTTTTGCTTTGATTCCTAAAAATAATTGTGAAAATGTGGAAGATGTTCCTGTGGAGGTTGCAGATTTATTTCAAGAATTTCCAGAAATTGTTTTAGACAATGCACCTGAGGGGCTGCCACCCATGAGGAAGATAAGTCATCAAATTGATCTAATACCAGGAGAAATTTTTCCCAACAAAGCAGCCCATAAAATTTCTCCAACTGAGAGTGAAGAATTGAACAAGAAAGTTCAAGAACTGTTGTGGAAAGGCTTGATTTGAGAGAGCCTAATCCCATGTGTAGTGCTTGCTATTTTGGCACCAAAGAAAGGAGGAGAATGGAGAATGTGCACAGATTCAATGGCTATCAATAAGATCACCATCAAATGTAGATTTCCATTACCCAGAAGGGACGATATTATGAATTGTTTGAGTGGAGTTGAATACTTCACCAAGATTGATTTGAAGAGTGGTTACCATCAAATACGAATCCAAGAAGGTGATGAGTGGAAGAAAATTTTCAAGACTAAGGAAGGTTTGTATGAATGGTTGGTCATGCCTTTTGGACTAACAAATACTCCTAGTACATTTATGAGACTGATGAATGAGGTATTGAAATAGTTTTTGGGAAGATTTATTATTGTTTATCTAGATGATATATTGATCTTTAGTATGACACTAGAGGAGCATTTGTTGCATATCAGATTTGTTTTTGAAAAGTTGAGGGAAGAGAAGTTACTCATTAACTTGAAAAAGTGCAGCTTTATGAAGAGGGAATTGGTATACTTGGGCTTTTTTGTTTCAAGAGAAGGTCTCAAAATGGACCTAGAAAAGGTGAAAGCTATTTTAGAATGGCCTACACCTAGAAGTGCTATCTAGGTGAGATAATTTCATGGTTTGGAAAGTTTTTACATAAAGTTTATTAGAGGTTTCAGTAGTATTTGAGCACCACTAACTGAGACCATGAGAGGAGATAAAAGGGATTTTAGATGGGCCAAAGGAGTAGAAAGAAGCTTTAATTTGTTGAAAGAAAAAGTGACTGAGCAACCTGTTTTAGCACTCCTAGATTTCAACAAGGTATTCCAAGTTGATTGTGATGCAAGTGGTAACGCTATTGGATTTGACCTAAGTCAAGAAGGTAAACCCATTGCTTATTTTAGTGTGAAGTTAAATGATGCAAAAAGAGTCGGTATTGGCATGGTGTGATGGTTTATAGGTGGCATTGTTGTTCTTACCACCAAGGTTCAAACCTCGTTGGGGTGGTATTGTTGAATGGTTGTATCTGGTTCATAGCTCCGGTCAAAAGCGTTTACCCCTTGAATAAATAAAAAATGATGCAAAAAGAAAATATTTAGCGTATGATCAAGAATTTTATGCCATTGTACAAGCATTGAAAAAGTGGAGACACTATCTTGTACCTAAGGAGTTTGTTTTATTTACTGATCATCAAGCACTTCAGTATTTGAGTATTCAAGGGAAGTTAAATCAAAGGCATATGAAATGGGTAGTGTTCTTGAAAAGTTATAAATTTTTTTTGAAACATATGATTGGGAAGTCTAATACAGTTGCAAATGCTTTGAGTAGAAGACAAGGTTTGTTGATTGAAATGCAGGTTGAGGTTGTTGGATTCAATTAGTTGAAGGAGTTGTATGATGAGGATCCAAATTTTGGAGAGGCTTGGAAGGATTACAAAAATCCTATTACTGGTGATAGAACCAAGTGGTTGAATTATTTAATCCAATATGGTATGTTGTTCAAAGGTAACAAGTTGTGTATTCCCAGAAGTTCAATGAGAGTAAAATTGATTAAGTAAAAACATAGTGGAGGACTTGCAAGGAATTTTGATTTTGATAAAACCACAACACTTGTTGGAGAGAAATATTATTTGCCTCAATTGTAACAAGATATCCAAAAATTTGTGCAAGCTTGTAGGATTTTTCAGGTAGCAAAAGGAACTAGTCAGAATACAGGTTTATATTAGCCATTACCGGTACTTGAGAGGCCATGGGAGGAGATTAGTATGGATTTTGTTTTGGGTTTTCCAAGGACCCAAAGGGGACATGATTCAATATTTTTTGTAGTGGATAGATTTTCCAAGATGGATAATTTTATCCCATCTAAGAAGACTAATGATGTTGTGAATATTGCATAATTGTTTTTCAGGGAAATAGTGAGATTACACGGTCTTCCAAAGAGCATTGTTTTTGATAGAGATACAAGGTTTGTGGGGTACTTTTGGAGGACCTTATGTGATCCGTAATTAGAGTTTACAAAATTAACTTGTAAATTAAATCTAATTACAGTAATTTCCCGATCTAATACAGAATTGCGTGATTATGCTTTTTAACCATTGAAATTACAAAATAAGTAATTAGAAATTAAAATACTAAATTTAAACTAGAGAGAAAATTGAGATAGAAGAGAGAAGAATGATACAAAGAAATAGAAGGATCACAATGCGCAAATTGATAATGGAGTTCGTCTAATGTGGACTACGTCTCTGGGTCCGCTTCTCAATGCTGGGACCGCTTTATTGATATCACCAAGCAAAATTATGCTTTGTTACAATACCCAAGCTCCAAGAACCTGCAATAATCTCTCCACAATCTCTCTCTTTTACAATTTTTGGTGTACAAAAACACCTTGTAAATTCTCCTCCAAAGAATTATTTCTCCCTGTTACAATTCTCTCCAAGAAAATTCTCGTACAAAATTCTCCACTCAATAATTTCCAATGTCCCTTTACAAAAATCACCCTTTTATATACACATTTATTTGCTAATATGGCTTTAACCATATTATTTTGCAAATATTGCATATCTCTCGTATACAAGTAAAAATTCCAACCATTTCCCCCTTTTACAATAAAAATCACTAATATCCTGTTAGTATAACAAATTAATCTTTCAAAAATAAATCCCCCTTTGGCTTTTATAATTCTAAGCCATACAATTAAAAAAAAAAAACCCTTTAACTGTGGGTTGTTATAATTTTGGACTTACAAATAATAAAATCCCTTTTAAATGAATGGCTTATAATTCAAGCCTTTAATCCTTTCGGGATTTATTCCTTTAATAATCTTTATGAATTATTTTAATTCTTATTTAAGCCCCTTAAAATATTATAATTTGAGCTTAAAGAGGTTAATTGTAGAAATATGAGTTTACGGGCTTTTTTTTCCTCTCCTTGTTTTATGGGCAAGGGAAGAGGATTTTAAGGGATAAGATCCCACCAAATCCTCCTTGAAATCATAAAAATCTTTTAATTTTTAAACCATACGTTTTTTCTTTTAACAATATGGTTTAATCCATATTCCTTTTTCCACCATGTCTATGCCAACTCAGAACTCCTACCACATCACCACCTGCCACTTCAACTTGTTGATGTCATCAAAGTCAACTAGAGTCAAACTTTTGACCAGCCGTAACTTTCACATACGAGCTCCATTTTTGAAACCGAATATAGTTCTGGAATTAGCACGATGAGCACTATGACTTGATGTCATTTTTGTTTCATTTTGAGACAATCAATTTTTTGCCTTTTTGAACCCCTGATTCACCTATTTGACTGAACCTTTGACTGAGCATAACTTCTGCATACAAACTCCTTTTGAGCCCATTAAATTTGTGTCAGGATCGTGTCAGCGAGCTCTATGCATTGATGCTTCTTTGGATGAATTTTGAGACTGAAATTTTTAGGTATTTTGGATCCACCTGGATCATTATGGAAGAATATGAAGACTGATTTGAAGTTTTTTTCAACCTACCATCCACAAACAGACGGTCAAACATAAGTGGTGAACAAAGTATTGGCTAATTTGTTGAGATG